>CM053595.1:102159468-102174725 GCA_028646575.1 Pseudocheirus occidentalis | reverse complement strand
CACCCTTAATCACTCATTACTGGAGTCTGATCTCATCTTGACTCCTGAAGACCCTCCCTACTGGAGTCTGACCTCATCTGACTCCTCCTGAAGACCCTCCCCAATCTCCTCCTCTGGACCACCCCTAGATTCCACCCACAACCTTTCTGTATATAGAATCAGCGCCATGAGATAGCTTTAGCACAAACTTGCTCAGTGAGAGCGCCTTAGAATGCCTTAGCAGAGACTTGCTCTATGAGAGCACCTTTAAATGGCTTAGCACCCCAGGTGGCGAACTTGAACTTTCAATAAACTTTGCTTTTTCTTTGGCTGAGAAGATTTGAGTGGAATTCTTTCAGCAGGACCCAGCATGTTGGTATTTTGGGGTCTGGGGCAGTCCTAATCCTCTTTGGGCTCCTCTTCAGCATGATTTGCCCAGGGTCACATAACTAGTAAGTATCTGAGTCTAGATTTGAATTCAGACTGACTCTAGGCCTGGAACTCTCTCAGCTGAATCTGCAGATTTAGAGCTAGAAGAGACTTTAGAAGCCATTAAGTCCAACCCTGGATATGGAAACTGAGGTTGAGAGAACTTTAGTGATTTGCTTATGGTAATAGCCAGTAAGTGTCTAAGGCAGGGTTTGGACTCAGTTGGCTCTTCCTGACTCTAGACTCAATATACTATCCACTGGGCTGTGTTGCTTCTGGCTTTCTGCCTCACCATGATTACTGAGCTAAATTTGAATCACATTGCTCACCTTTATGAGCAAATAATTTTGCCTCAGTTTTTTTAAATCGGTAAAATGGGGCTAATAACACCCAGAGGATCTACCTCACATGGTTGTTGTGAAGTCCAAATGGGCTAATTTATATAAAGTGCTTCATAAACTTTGATATACTGCAGTTATCCCTTCCACATCTCAGCTTTCCCAATGAGAATTTTTGAGAGTTTTGTGGAAGCTGTCTATGACACAGAGCCTATGACCAAATACTTAACCCAAGTTTTACAATAAGATAATGTAAATACTCCATAAAAAAAAAAGAAAAAATTCAGACTTCTTAGGGAGCCTGCAATTTAATGAGGGTGAAAGTGCTACTTATATACAAAAGGGATAGTGAAAGGATCTGGATGGGATTAAGGAGTTATAAGTAGTCTGGGGTAGACCCAAGTAAAACAGAGGAAGGAATGTCAAGTGAGCTAATTAGATGATGGGGGTGGGGGGGATTGAGGAATGCTTGGTATATGCAATTAGTCTGGGATGGGCCAGTGATCTGGGCTGATGGAATGTATGAGAAAATTCAGGGCCTTTGGGGTTCAGGTTCCAACACCCCATCACCCTGAGATGGTGAAGGATGATGGTATATTAACACCACTAGACAACTGGCATCTAGGTGATGTAGTAGATAAAGCACCAGGCCTGGAGTCAAGAAGTCCTGAGTTCAAATATGACTTCAGACACCAGTTGTGTGACCCTGGGCAAGTCACTTAACCCTGTCTACCTCAGTTTTCTCATCTGTAAAATGAGTTAGAGAAGGAAATAGCAAATCACTGCAGTATCTTTGCCAAGAAAACTCCAAAAGGGGTCACAAAGACATGACTGAAAATGACTAAACAATGTTTTAATGTTTAGACATTAAGATAGTCATGTAACCCAACCCTATACTTTTACAGCTAAATTAACTGAGGTTGAGAGAGAGGAGTTGACTTGCCCAAGATCATATAGCTAATTAGGGACATAG
This sequence comes from Pseudocheirus occidentalis, assembly GCA_028646575.1. Lineage (NCBI taxonomy): Eukaryota > Metazoa > Chordata > Mammalia > Diprotodontia > Pseudocheiridae > Pseudocheirus > Pseudocheirus occidentalis. Next base: position 102,173,006 of record CM053595.1, on the reverse strand, counting down.
AGAACACTAGAACCCTATTTTTTTTGGCATGATAGAGCCGTGTTATTTAAATTTTTAACTGTTGTTTAAATTTTTATTGACATCTTATTTGTATCATCATTTGGAATATATCCTTTCCTCTTCCCTCCCCAGTATGCCATCTCTTGTAACAAAAAAGAAAAAAAAAAGTAGTTCAGCAAAACTGACAAAAACATAAACCTAGTAGTCTGACAGAATATGCAATATTCCATACCACAGTCTCCTCTCATCCCTCACCTCTGCAAAGAAAGGAGTGTACAACATATAGAATTTTCTTAATAAGTCAGATGCTATAGAATCATGGAATTTTGGGGTCATCTACTCTACTCCCTCATTTTGCAGATGAAAAAAATGTTAATAGAGCTGAAATAACATACCTCGGTTCACATGGGATGTCAGGGGCAGAATCCAGGCTATAACCTGACCACAGCCACTAAAAGGAAAGCAACAGTTCAAGGGCCAGGCCTGGCCAGGAAGATCATGGAGAAAGGAGTACACACTAGTCGTTTTCTATTTTAAGTAATGATTCTTGCTCACCAGGTACTAATCCCAGCTGTTTCTTCCTGCCAGGAATGTAGAAGCTGTCAGCACCCTATTAATGTCCTTTTTTCTGTGTTTTTTTTTTTCCTTTTAAACTTAAATACAAAATGAGAAAAGAAAAAAAAAGTTGCTGTGTATACAGAAGACCATAAAAGATGATTTAATATAAAACAATACATTTCCACTTCAAGAAAACCTATGTAATAAATATTACATATTGTTTTCAAAGCCGTCCAGTTTTCTTTGTGCCCCCTTTTCTTTGGTTTTCTTTTGTTCTCTGCTACCCATTTTTTACTTTATTTTTTCCCCCCCTCCTCCTCCCACCCTAAAGAAGGCTACAATTAAGTGTGGATATATGTGTGTTTGTTTACACACACTCACATATATACACATAGATATCTAAAAACATAGACATACATACATATATATGTAAGACTGTACTATGCTCTTTACCTCCTATCATCTGTTTCTCTGAAGGTAGAAAACATTTTCCTTCATAAATCCAAGTCTCTCCAGGTTTTCTAAATCAATCAGCTCATCATTTCCTACCCCACAACAATATTCCTTTCTAGATTCAAACAGCATCTTCCTTAATAGGATCTTTGAGGTTAATTTGGGTATTTATAATAGTCAGAATGACTTGGTTGCTTAAAGTTGTTCTTAATACTGCTGTTGCTGTATACAATGTTCTCTTGGTTCTGCTCCTTTCGCTCTTCATTATTTCATGGAAGTATCTCTGTGCTTTTCTAAGCACCCTATTAATTTCAATTCTTTGAAAAATGTTATTGACAAAGCCTTATATCTGCATATATATATAGTATATATATGAATATGCATATATATATATATATATATATATTATGACTTTGCTCTTGACTTTCTGTCATTGTGGAGAAAGGGCCTACCTTCCTCTCATCACCATCAAGAGTAACTACTGACCAACTACTACCAGCAGAGAAGGGGAAGAGACTCCCAAACTACCAGCCCTACTTCCAACCCAGCCTTCACAGGCATCATCCTGGAAAGCAACCTCTATGGAGATGCAGCCTAGAAACTGCTCCCACAGGTTCTAGAACCACAAATACTGAGGACAGAAAAAGAAATATTCTTTCCACCAAAGTCCCTAGCCATATCAAATGAATGATTCAATATCAGAAATTGATCTGATTTTACCAAATGGAAATAACATCTCCGATTTGCTACTACTATACGTAAGGACCATGGGGCCTTTCCATCTGACTTAAAGCTGAACTCTTCCATTTGTGTTGTCTCTCCCATTAGAATATAAGCTCACAGAGGGCAGGGCCTGTTTTATTTTTCTATTTACAGGACTTAGCACAGTGCTTTGTGTATAGAATGCACTGAACAAATACTTTATTCATTCATTCACCACATTTCTGCCAATTATTTTAAATTTTTTTCTTCTTGTGTCCCTTTCCATTTGGGATAGGGAAGTCTTCTTAAGAGTAATCCATATTTCTGTCTTTTCTAAGCATATCTTTGTTCCTGTATTTTAAGTGTATAAAGGCTTTCTTTTAATTGCTAATTGCAGATAATCGTGACCAGAAATGAATGACTTTTCGGTAAATCCCAATACTGACTCCACAGGCCAGGATGTGACAAATATTTGGAAAACGAGGAGGAGGGTTTCTATGAAATGGGCTTCTCTAAGACTGAGGAGATATGTTGGTGATTTGTGGGAGATAAGATTCAATATGTAGTCATAAATTGTCAGAGTTGGAAGGGGACTTAGAACACAGAACATAGAAAGAAAAATGCAAGAACTGGGAGGGAATTTAACAATAATCTAATGTGAAAATCCTAATTTTCTAAAGGAGGCCGACGCTGAGAGGGGAAATGACATAGCCACGGTCACATGTTCAGTGAATGGCAGAGTCTATTTCTTGGCTCCCTCCTTCAGAAGCTCCTGTGACAATAGCTGCCTCCCACACCTCCTCCAGCATCACCAGCCCAGCTGAGTCCCTCAGTCAGTGACTGCTCTGCGCCCACGCCCGCGGTCAGCTCGGGGCTATGGGTATTATTAGTGCGATTATGGTAGGGAGCAATGAGGCTCTGACACAGGCTGTCACTTCCCACTCTCAGGTCCCCTCAATACTATTATTATTGTTGTCGTTGTGGGCTGTTTGGTTGTGTACTGTTGTGCTATTTACATATGCTATGCGCATACTGTGCATTCACATAGGAAGAAGAGGTCTCCATGTTCACAACCCCTAGAAAGTGTGACATAGATCAGTTCACAATGCCAGCCCTAGTCCCAGCAAGTTAAAAAAAAAATCAAGCTGTGGTCACTCCCTCCATCAAAGAAAGAGGTCCTTTAGATCCCAGGTCCAAGACAAAAAAAAAAAAGCGTCTGGTCCCTTTAAATTCCAGCTCTAATGGGCGGGGTCCCACTGTAGTGTCCCAGGCTTCCCCACCAGCCGGGTAACAGCTCCACCCTCTTCCTGATCGACGAAGGGATAGTCCAATAGAAGGAGAGGGTGTCGGCCGCGGAGCAATAGGAGCGGCGGACAGCCTTTACGGAGGCGGGGCCTTACAAGGCTGGGCCGAGGAGTCCGCCTGGCTGAGCGGCAGCAGCGGAGCCCTGGGCGCGACGGCAGGGCCCAAGCTGTGGGCCCCGGTGAGTAACGGGCGGCAGGGCCGGTGCTGGAACCGGTTTTGGAGCTGGACAGGATGAAGGTCCCCTTGAGGATGCGGGGGCGGAGGAGGCCAGAGCTAAGGGGAGAGCGGACCTGGGGACCTTGGCTAGAGGGGCTGTGGAACGGGGCGGGGGAGGGGTCCTAGAGAGCTGGGGGGAGGGGATTGGAGGAATGGAACGTTAGGTTGGGGGCGCGTGAAGCGGGGGTGGGGGGAGAAGGAAGAGGGAGTGGGGGTAAAGAATGCCTGCGGAGGGGGGAAGTGGGGGTAAAAGATGTCTGGGTAGGAGGAGAATGGGGGTAAGGATGTCAGGAAAGGGGGACAAAGGACATTTGGGGAGGGGGGAGAATGGAGGATAGGATATCTTGGGAGAGAGAAGACTGCGGGAAAGGATGCTTGGGGAGGGGGCAGTGGAGGAAGGGGATGTGGGGGGGGAGAATGGGGGAAAGAATTCATGGGGAGGAGGGAGATGTCTGGAGAAGGGGTAATGAGGGAAAGGATGTCTGAGGAGGGGGAGAATGGAGGAAGAGATGCCTGGGGAGGGAGAAGAATGGGGGAAAGGGCATCTGGGGGGGAAGTATCTCTAGAGAGGGGGGCAATGTGGGGCAAGGCTATCAGGGCAGGGGGAAGAATGGAGAAAGGAATATCTGGGGAGGAGGGAGAATAGGGGAAAGGATGTCAGGAAAGAGGGGAGATGGAAAGAATGAATAGCTGGGGAGGAGGAAAATTGGGGGGAATAGATGGCTGAGAATGGGGGAAAAGTGGCTGGATGGGAGAGATTTAGAAGGAAGGTAGAAAGCAGAGTAGTCATATTAGAACATGAAAGTTTCAAGACTCCAAGGTTCATGGAATCATACACCTGGAAGGACTTTAGAGATCATCTAGCCCACACCTGCCATTTTTTCAAATGCAATTTTAAAAAGCTTTGTGAGGGCAGGGGCTGTCTTTACTTTTTTATTTTTTTCTCTCTAGTATTTAATGCAAGTTCTAGCAGATAAGCACTCAACTGATGCTTGTTGATTGATGAATGAACTCTGGAGAGGTTAAATAATTTGCCCAAGATCACATAGGTAATAAGTGAAAGAGTAGTACTCACTAATCTCCATCAAATGCCCAGGTTACAAAATCCTGGGATTTTAACCTATATTTATGGGTCAGGGTGTCAGAAGCCTATTCTCAGATTTAGGGCATACTGTGCCAGGGTGGTATCTCTTTCAGCCTCATTTATAATGAGGTATCTCAGGACTCTTAAGGTAATGTGGCAGATCAAAACTTCTGGAACACGGCATCATGTGATTGATACACATGACTTACTTAACTCATAAGAGTTAAGATCTGATGTGTCTTTAGGAGTTGGTACCACTTTTCTAACCCTCCTTCCAACTGTCTTGAGTACTGGAGACATGCATAGGACAAGGACACCCAGGGATGATATTGAAGAAGATGATGCAAGATATTTTGATGGCTGTTTAGCCCAAAACTCATCTCTGGTTGGTGGCAGGTCCTTATATGCCAACCCTGTATAAGAACAGTTGAAACCAACCCAGGTATTTGCCTAAGGATGTACCTACCTAAAATATCTGGTGGTCATGGGATCATAGGATTTTGAGCTAGAGGGAAACCTGGAGGTGAAGTTGTGTTTTTGGGTGAGCTATTTAACCTCTTGAGGTCTGTTTCCTCATATCCAAAGTGAGAGGAATGAATTAGATAAGCTGTGGTTATTTCCAATTCTAAATTTATAATATTTTGAAAAACTCTTCATTTTACAGATGAGGAAATTAAGGCCCAGAAAAAAAAGAAATGACTTGCCTGTATCAGAACCAGGATTTGAGCCCAGGACATCTAATTCTAAACTTAGTGTAGTATCTATTATGCTACTCTCTTAAGTTTAGTGTCTAGATACACTCAGGTTTCTGTTCATGGGTTTGCTTCTAATCAACAAGAATTTACAGAACATCTACTATGTGCTTGGACATTGACCTGGGAGTTGGTGCTAGGATACAGAGAAGAATGGATATACAGACCTGTAGGACACTGCTTATCCTCAGGGAACACAGTTTTGTTGGAATTCAGTACCATATAATTCAAATTGAAGCAGATGACATTATAAAGCAGTATTCAGTATGATTAAGTGAATAGTGGGTGGTGCAGACAGTAAGTGCCAGTTTGGTTTTAGAGCAGCAAATGTAGAAGAGCAGATGCGAACTCCTAAGGCAGCTCTGGACCTGACTCAGACTTAGAAAAGTCCTTCAGAAGAGGAATAATGATGATACCACTTTGCATACTTATATTGGGTTTTTTTTTTGTTTTTGTTTTTGGTTTTGTTTCTTGTTTTACTTTCCAAATCCTTTTTATCTCTGTTACTTCCTTCTGTTTTTACCACATCCCTGGCGGGTAGCAGTGTAGTAAAAAGAGCAATGAACTTGGAGACCTGTGTTCAAATTCTGGTTCTGATAACTAGCTCTGTGACTCTGAACAAAACACTTAAATCTCTCAGCCTTAATTTAGTTGTCTGTAAAATGGGGAAACTAATAACTGTACACTTGTGAGGAAATTGCCAAGTAAGCTTTAAAGCACTCTAAATGTGAATTATTAGGTGGGGCACTTTACAACTGAGAGAACTGAGGTTTACTTGCCCTTGAATCAGCTCATTTTACAGATAAGAAAGTGGAGACTCAGAGAGGAGTGACTTTATCCAAGGTTATATAGCTGGTTGGTGGCATACAGCTTAGTTACTATCATCATACTGCATTACCAAGTAATGGTGGTCTTCTTTATCCTCAGCCTAGGGCTCTTTTTCCCTACACCTCACTGCCTGCATGTTCATGGTCCTGCCTGAGCATCTTGGACTTCTTGCACAGTCTTATTAGCTTGTCAAAGGGGAACTGTTGTTCTAAAACTCCAGCTATACTTTTCATCCCATGTTCTGTTTTCTTTTCCTTCTTGGCAGCCCCAAGTACTAAAGGAAGTGGGTCTGTGGCTAGACCTCTGCTAACTCTACTACCAACAAAGAATCAATTTGCCATGTTCTTAGTTAAGGATCTGGGAAGTTCCGGCATTATCTATATATAGCTTTCTCAGCTAGTGATGTTTTTGTCTTCTACAAGAGACAGGGTCAAATTCTTATTTTCTGTTTGCCAGCTGTGGGGTCCAAAACAGGTTGTTTTGGGGATGGAACAAGTGAAGTGATCTCACAGCCAGGGTTGGCTAAGAGAACACCATTTTTATCATCAACTTTACCCTCTACCAATCCTCCACTTTGTCCATCTGTTGTTGGTTGTAGTTTGTGATTCCACTTTTGGGATGAATTTCTACTTCTGACAAATTTTGGCTAAATAGTGACAGATACTTGAGTTGTTTTTTTGCTTGTGTTGGGGTATCTGCTGATGCTTCGAGCAATTAATGTCATAACCTGAATCTGTTGCTTAATCAGATCCTACTCTACTCTGTACTAACAGGCACATTGTGGTCTGAGTGGTGGAAGCTGAGTCAGTGCTCAGATGGAGAGATTTCAGGGGAAAGCCAGAGGTATTAAGAGATGGTATTGCTGATTAAGTAATGGGTGTGCCCTCAATTTCTCCTGGTAGTATGACTTCTAGAATCATATAATGACAGAGATGGAAGGGAACTTAGAATACAGATTAGAATGAAAGGAAGAATGTTAGAACACAGAATGGCAGAATTCAAAAGGGATTTTAAGTCTCTTATTTAGTCTAACCCCTCATTTTAGAGATGGGAAAGTGAAAGTCCCAGCAAGTGAAGTAACCTAATCTGAGGTCACTTAACAAGGTAGTGGTAGAAACAGGATTTGAACCCAAGTCTCAGGAGTCCAGCTGCTTTTCATTACACTGTGGCTGTCACCTGGTGAGATTTTAGAAAATCAAACTTCCTTCAACAATGTCAGTAAAGAATGTTAGAACCTTTTCATTAAAGGAATAGGGGATTCAGCCTTATGGTGCCTCCCTCTTGTCCCCTAATTCCTTGGTAATGGGACAGTCATTTTTCACTTCCTTTCTTAAGATGTGCTATGTAGCAGCACCATCATAATCTAGCACTGTGGAGCAATCATCACGTTTGTGTGATTTATAAAGTGTTGAGGAGTTTTTGTAACAGTGATGAGTCTTTCAAAATCCACTTAAAGAATGCTCCATTTGAGACACTCTGTGATGCTCATTCTTCTCACTGTGGCTTTGTCTTTGAAACCTGAGTTTTGGTTCTTCCTAATATGTGGTCAAATTATCTTCCTTGCATCAGTGCATGTCAGAGGGCTTCTTTCCCAGTTTGCTTGTGATTTGAGTTTTCAAAGATTTTCTTTTATATCCAATGTGAAAAGGGTGGGAGAAGAGTCATTTTATTCAGAATGGGCAAATTACTTCTTTGTCCCCCTGGGGCTGGACTGAGAGACACAGCTCAGCTATCCCTGGCCAGTTTCTCCTGAACTCTGCACTACTGCTGAATGAAAGAGTGAGAGAGGCTATTTATAACCCTGTGAATTTTGCAGTGGTAGTTGAATTGCTTCATCCTGATATCCACTTCCTTTTGAAAATGAAAATGAAGAAAGTGAGCAAGCATGCTCTGTAGAGATGCCTCATCTGGGGGGAGTCTCAGCATCCTACTCCCCACCCCTACACACATGTCCACTGGGTCAGAAGACTTAATTTCTTGCCCATAGCAGGAGAAGTCCATATCAATAGGTAGAGGTTACAATGAAACATTTTAGCTCAGCATGTAAAAGACTTTCCTCACAATCTGAGCTATCCAACAAAGGAGTGAAAGACAACTCCCTGGTTCTGGAGATGGCTTAGAGGCCAAATGACCACTTGTAGAGGGACATGTGCTTCAGGTGTTTTGGATGAGACCAGTCAAGTCCCTTGTGACTGTGATATTCTTTGATTTTGAATTAAATTTAGAGAAATATTTTACATGGAATGACTCTTGTAGGGTACTTAGAGAGAAAACAGCCACCAGGTAACTCTGAAAATTAGTGAGTTTCTTTTGTATTAGGAGCCAGAAGCAGACATAGGTATAGTAATAATGATTTGGTACAGGTCTCGTGTCTGTCATTAAATTCTCAATTTCCATCATATCCCACTTCTGTAGGTGTCATGTGACTTGTTTTTTTTAAGAGTAGAATTTCTTCCTTCAAACAGGTACTGTTCACTTTAAAACCATTCCTTTGAGAGACCACGTGCTTATCCCATAATGCTGCTGTTGCTCATCATCTCTTTCAGTCCTTGAGAAGGGTCTTCAGAATCCACGGTACAGGCTGTATCTTATCCATAGTTCTGGCCTACCTTTGTTCCTGAGAAGAGATTTGATTTTTGGAAATGGCCCAGAGTCATTCAGACTCAAGTTGGGAGAATAAGGTGGCTGGTCAAGCTGATTGGTGTTCTTTGGGGTCAGAAATGACTCTGGAAAGTAATGAAGCTAGTTTCTTGTCCAACTTGTGAAATAGCCCAGAAAGCAGTTCCCAAAGAGGAGTTCCAAATGTTGAACAATGACAGCATTGTTAGAATAAACATGTAGCTTCTCAAGGGGGCTTTTGAAGAAGACAGTACTCTTTTCAATATATAAGTTCTTAACATAGAGTCATAAGATTTATAGAGTTTTAGAATCAGAAAGAATGACAAATAACATTTCATCACTCACTTTATAGATTAGGAAATTGAATACAAAAATCATTGGATTGAGAAAAAACTTGGGTTCTGGCCTTAGCTCTGCCAGTTACTTCTGTGAGATCTTGAGCCAGTGACCTAACTTCCTTTCTGCTCCTCCCCTCTTTTCTCTCTGTAAAATAAGAGAGTTGAAAAAACCCCAACAAAATAAGAGAGTTGAACTAGATGATCTCCAAGGATGCTTCTATCAGTAATATTCTATGATTCTATGCCCATGTTAATATAGCTAGGTAATGGCAGACCTGGGATGAGAACTTCCCCCCCCCCCAAATGTCCTAACTTTCTGTCCAATGTTCTTTCCACTACATTGTGCTGTTTATGTATATTTAGAAGTCAGTATTGTTGCAATAGAATCATGCCTTCCAGTTAGACCATTTTTTTATGGGTGAGGAGGCCTAAAGAAGTTAAAACTGTAGGTTCTCAGTGAGTCAGGGGCAACTTTAGAATTCAATCTCTGTTGTGTCCCCATCATCCTGGAACTAGTTATATCATTGAGATAGAAGATTTGCAACCCAGAGAGCTGCAGGTGTGTAATGATGGCCAGTTCTGTTTTGTGTGCTTTTTCTGAATCTGTGTACATAAAAGCACAAAAAGTGAACCAGATTTCTGGGGACTTTGGTCAGACTGAGGGATTCTCCTGTGAGATGTCTTGGAGGATAAGAGTTGGCAATTTCTTCCTCCCATTCATTGGGTGGGTTCTGGGGATGTTGGTGTCTCAGCAATTTGTTCTGATGCACCCTATCCCACTCAGAACACGCACAACTTGGTAGCAGGTGGTAGTTATGATTTCCCTCTTCCTAAGGCTTGTGAATTTGTGGGGAGAGAAAGGTTCTGTTTTTCAGCCACTGATATAGGTCTCCCTGAGAGCCAGTCTGTACTTATCAGACTGATAGATCTCTGAATGACAACTTGGCAATTTAGAATCATGTTAGAGGAGAAAAAGGCAGAACAAAGGGAAAAGATGGTTAGAACTAGAAGGGCCCTTAAAACATGGAATATTAGATCTGGGAGGTATTCTTGATTTGATTTGTAATTCCATCTGTGTAGGGAACTTCATGTGTGGAACTTACCTGCACTGATGCAGATTGACAACTGTTCCGTGACTTAACAGACCCAGAAAGTTTCTGAGAGCACTGAGAAGTTTTGTTATTTGTTGAGCCCTCTTGCCACTATACCTTGCTGCTTCTCAGGGCAGCATAAACATAAAATTTTAGAGTTAGAAGAAACCTTATAGAGACCAACTGGTCCAACCCTTCATTTTACAGATGAAGAAATTGAGACTGAGAAAGGGGAGTTAATTATTCTGCTTATCAGTAGCAAACTTGGGACTAGTACTCAGGTCCCTGATTCCTGGTCCTATGCCTTTCCCTCTATACTGGGTTTCTTTTCATCATGGTATGCCAGGAGGAGCTGGCAACTACTGTGGAGGATTTGGTTGCTGGCTGGCTAGATAAGTGTGAAGAATTAGCCAAAAAATGCTTTTCTTTTAAGTAGCAGGGCTTCTTACAGACCTGTAGGCTGGGAGGGGCCTCTGTTGCAATCCTCTGTTGAAGTCATCCATCAGCCTGGTGACTACCCTTAATCAGACCTTGGAGGGAGAGGATGCTATAGCTACCACTTAGAGTACCACTAAGCCAGACCTAGTTGCCTAGGATACCAGTCACATGGCCCAGCATCCAGCCTTGCTCAAACTGGGATTCATTTTTTTCCTACTTCTTTAAGAGGGAATTTTTCCTTTTGAAAGCTTTATCTTCTTGTAAATTTCCAAGAAATAGTGCCATGTACAGCATATGCTTCTAACCTGATCCTGTTTTTATTGCTTTCATCTGAAGCTGTGAAAACCCAAAGGCAAATTGAATTGTGATCTGAAAAATCTGACTCGAGTAAGATTATAGGATTTTAGAATTGAAAGAGACCTTAGTCCCACTCCCTCTTTTTAGAGAGGAGCTACTAGGTCCCAGAAAAGAAAAATTAGTTGTATAGGGTCACCCAAGTAGTAAGTGATGGAGCTGGGATTTGAAACTAGGCCTTCTGATTCCATATCCAGGGCTCTTTCTAAGGCCTCAGAGGTTATATAATCCAGTGCCTCTTAAAAAACAACCAAAAAACCCACCCCATTTATTTTTTTTAACATTCATTTTTTATCGAGTTCTAAATTCTGTTCCTACCTCCAGTCTATCCCCTACTCATTTAAAAGGCAAGCAATATTATAACTATGATGTATGTGAAGTCATACAAAATATATTTATATATTTTTGTTCACATTAGCCATCCAGCAGCTCTTGCTAGACAATACAGCATCCCAGACAAATGATCATCTAGCCTCTGCTTGAGTGCTCTGGAAGACATGGAGCTCACTGCCTTGAAAGGATTCCATTCCACTCTTGAACTTCTTCTTAGTCTCCTTGGCTGGATCATTATCTATGTCCCCCCTCTGTGGGTGGATGTGCCCCTGGATTCATCATTGGCTCTTTTGTTTTTCTGTATTCTTTTGTGTATGTTTGTGTGTGTGATCTCATTAGCTCCCATGAGTTCAATGATCATTTTTATGTAGATGACTCCCATAGCTACATAGGAGTCCTCATCTCCCTCTAGATTTCTAGTCTTCTGTTATGAACTGCCTGCTGGAGAACTCCACTTGAATTTCCCATAGACATCTCACACTCTGCATGTTTAAAATAAGACTCATCTTTCCCTCTAAACCTCTCTTCCTAACTTCCTAGTTTCTATGGTTTGAATTGTCATTTTTCTGGTCACCCAGGTTCACAGTTTTAAAATCTGTGACTCTGTGCAGGTCATTTGATTCTTTGTTTCACTCCTAGCAATTCTTCCTCTTCCCTCTCGCAGTCATTTCTCTCTACTCATACAGCCACCACCATATTTCAGGCAGGCCCTCATTACTTCTCCCTTGGGTTATTGCACTAGCTTCCTAAGTGGTTTTCCTGCTTCTTTTCTCTCCCTTTTCTAGTCCATCCTCTTTATAGCTGTCAAATTGATAGCCCTAAATCATGGATCTAACCATTTCACTTGCCTGCTCAGAAACTTTCAGTGGCACTCTATTGCTTCTAGGATAAATTGCAAACTACTCAGTCTAGCATTGAAAGCGCTTCACATATTTTCTCCAGAAATATTTCATCTTCCATTTCCGTGCTTTTGCATAGGTTGTCCTGGAAGTCTCTTTCTCCTAATCTCCATCTCATAGAATACTTAGGTTCCTAAAAATTTGCTCCCTTCAAGACTCAGGTTAGGTTCTATCTCTGAGTAAGGGTCTTCAATGATAGCTACTTAATAAGTGTTAGTTAAATAGAATTAACTTGAATTTGAATACTCTGAAATCTGTCTCCTTGACTCCTTTCAATGATTCTAATTCTACCCTTTGGGACTGGATATATAACAAGTTGGCTCCTTTTTCTACATGAGCTCTCTTCAGATGTTTGAAAATTGTTTTCATGTGTTTTAAAATTGTTTCTTGTTTTGTTCCCCTGACCACCCTTCAACTTCTAGTCAGTATAGTAAGGAAGTTTTTAAGTGACCAGTATAAAAGGGCAATAGCAGGAAATTAGATTACAAAGAGGAACCTGAAAGTTATTTACAAACTGTCAGAGAGATCAAAGGAGCACAATTTACAAATTAATGCAGCCAAAATTCACTTCCTGGAAATATATGATGAATCAGCAGAAGCCATCTAGTTGCTGCTGTCAGGGTTCTGGTCCTATAACATGTAAATTCTACACCTTCACAGCCCCAGACTAGCAGAACATCAAAAAGGTGCTGCTAGCTTTGCAGTGACAATTTTGAAATTTTACCTCTAACCTTGAGGTGATTTGTTAACAAGCTAACCACAAGGTGGCACAGATAGGAGTTAATCTGCTTCCTCCCAAAACTTTGTAAAATGAGGCCTCAAGCTCTTCCTTTCCCCCTTTTCCCAACTTTCTTCTATCTCCTAAGGTTCCTTGATACCGAATGTTCCCTACTCTAATCTAATAATGGTTGTGTGTGATATTCTCTGCCTGTCACCCTCCTCATCTTCTTCCCCACATTATCTGCCTCCTTCCACCACCCCATCCTCTGTTCCCATGCCATCCACCTCTGTATCCCTCCCCACTTTTTGCTGCTTGTCTCAGTACTTTCTGTGTCGTTTGCCCTCAAACCTTTTGTGGTTATTTAAGTGTGATTGCTGCTCTGTTTCCATGCTGCCAATCATAGTCTACTGGCGAGCACCAAAGAACTGGGCAGGCCTGCCCCCATTTCATAATTTCACAAATTAATTATTATTTCATGTCTGTCTGCTCTCCCTCTGTGCTTAAAAGTTTTTTCTTCTCCAGAACAGACATTCCTGATTCTTCAGTAGATTCTCATATGATGTGGTTTCAAACCCTCCTCCTCATCTTGGTCACCATTCTTTGGGCATGATCCTATATGTCAGTGCTGCGGCTAGCAAATCTGGGCCTAGCTACCAGCTGAGTGAAATAAAAGGAGAGAGACAGAGAGAGCAAGAGAGAGCTAGCTTCTAGCTGAATAAGAAAGAGGGAGAGAGACGGGGATGTATTCCATAGTCTGTTTATTGCAGACCTATTTCATACAGAGCCAAAGATACATGGAAGATACAAGGTTTATATACCCTTAGCAGAATGCAAGGAACCACCCTTG
>CM053595.1:102111055-102158968 GCA_028646575.1 Pseudocheirus occidentalis | reverse complement strand
GGTTTTTTTAGGTCTGTGAAACTCTGCTTCCAAGGGGGGGAAGCTCTGTTCCAAATCGCTGGGGTTTTCCCAACTGCCGGAGCTATTAGGGGGGTGTTGCAAGTCCCCCCAGCTTTGGCTTGCTGAAAGTGCACCCCAGGACCACCACCCAAGACCACGATCTGGATCCAGGCCACTCAACACAAGAGCACTTAGCCCCGATCAATCGATTCAGCCTCCCTGCGGAGTCCGCAGGCCAGGGGCTCTGAAGCAGCCTGGTGGGGGCCACTGCTGCTGGTTCCAGTAGTTCCCCTCCCCCACTGCTTCCTTGCCCCGGGGGTAGAATGGCCGAACTGCTTTACTGCCCCCCCTATTAAGTTTCAAAGTTTCAGCTTTCACTAATGGTCTCTGACCGAAGCTCCCCTCAGGCTGGTGCTTTAGATTTTCTTTGAAGTAGACTCAAGCTGTGGCTTGGGAGGCTCCGCTGCTCCTCCTGGCCGCCCTGGGGCCTTGCCTGGCTGCACGGTTTTGGGCTGGCCGTTCTCTGCTCCTCTGCAGTGTGAGCTGCTCCTCTCCATCCTGCTCCTCACGCCTTGGCAGATGTGGGGGTGCTGGAGGCTGTAGAACAGCTGCAGGCTGGCTGCAGGGCTCGGCTCAGCTCCTTCCCACCGTCCCAGGCCTGGCCGCGGTCTCGACTTCCGGCTTTTCCAGCCTCCGCTCTGGCGGGCTGAGTCCCTGCTGCTGAGCTGCCTTCAGCGAGAGCTGTGTTCTCTGTATTTCTGTGCATCTGCAGTCCTAGACTTTCCTAGACTTTGTCTGGGCTCGTATTTTCTGGGTGTTTAGGGTGGCGGTGTGGGAGCTGTGGGACCTTGCTGCTTCTACGCTGCCATCTTGGCTCCGCCCCCCACCACCCTTGGTCTAGATCTTTCTCTACCCCAACCCAAAGCCAATCACTCCTTAAGCTCTTTATCCTGGGACCATGTCCAGAGGCACAAACAGGTTGTTACAATCAAGACTTGCAAATTAACTCAGTACTTTCTTTAGATTGAGAGCATCCACCCAACAAGATTATACTTTCCTTGCATATCTGCCTAAAGAACTTTGTAGAACTGGGGAGCTAATGTGGCCAAGGACCCTGAAAGTCTTTCAACATCCTCAAAATATGGCAGTGAGAACTGAGCATATTTCAGATTTGGCCTGACCAAATTTGATAAGTGTGCTTTCTGTGTCTTCAAGGTGTTGCTAAAAATGGACACAGTCTACTGAGGCCTACCTGTCCCAGATGTTTATGACATCTTCTGCCCCCAGTATAGAGAAAATATTTCCTTCAACAGTCTTAAATCACAGCTGGCAGTAGTTGTGAGTTTGGGGTTAAGTTTATTCAGCCTGGGTAGTTTCTTATATATATATCACATATAACATTGAACATTCTTCTTTGAACTGTGCATAACAAAATAAGTAAAAAAAAAAAAAAAAGATTATTATGCCCTGTGACTTTTCCTTTCTGTCTGACCCTCTCTCCACAGGCAGTTGAACTGGGTGTATATGTGTTTGTGTAACCAGGGAGCCCCCTTTGCTTCCTGCATTGGAGGAAGGTGGGTCCATTAATGAAAATGCCGCCCCCATCTGACATTGTCAAAGTGGCAATTGAGTGGCCAGGTGCTAATGCCCAGCTGCTGGAAATCGACCAGGTGAGAGTTTGAGATGCCATAAGAGAAGAAAGAAAAGACTGTATGTGTTTGTGTGGGAAATGAAGGGAAAAGCAAGGGGGAGCCCTGGAGTCAGGAATAAGTCTTAGCTCTAGGGATCTTGTCTGATAGGTCTACCCTGATGTGCCAGAGGTAGTTCAGGATAGCTTGTAGTAAAGTTGTACTCTTAAACAAAGGTAAGTGTTCTGTTTCCCTCTCTTGAGATAGTCCTATTTAACATGTATTCCATTAACAGCCTTGGTATGACTAGAAGGTGATCACCAGTGAGGAATTATGTCTTTTTCTTTACAGAAACGGCCCCTGGCATCCATTATCAAAGAGGTTTGTGATGGGTAAGTTTGGTCCACTAATAGATTCCAGAGCCCCTGATTACTGGTCCCAAAAGACTGAAGCAACACTAATGGCTCTTGATAAGGATTTATTTGACAGAGGAGTTTGCACTGGGGCCCTACCAGGGGATTGGCAGCAGACCAGATGCAACAATCTTCTTGGCCCTTCAGGAGATTCAGTGGATTAGCCAGGCTCTCAAGACATCTTGTAAAAGTTTTCTGCCCATTGCAGTGGCTTGCTTTGTTTTTATAAAGGTTTGCATACCAGATGAACAATTGACAACCCATACAATCCACTGTTAAGCCCAAGACTGCTTATTATCCTCCCTTTCTAAACAATTTAATTTGATTTTTTTAATGAAAAGAAATCCATCTTCTCTCCCTGCCTTCTTCCCCCAGTTTAAAAAAAAATAAAAATAAAACCCTTGTAACATGTATATTGAGAAAAAAAATTCTTGCATTGGTCAAGTCCAGAAAATATATATGTCTCAATCTGTATGAGTCTCTATCTAACCTCTCCTTCAGGGGATGGGTAGCATGCTTCATCATGAGCCTTCTGGTGTCACAGTTTTACTATAATCTTTTCATTAGAGCAGACTAGTCCCCTCTGTCAGTAGTTCTATGATGCCTTCCCAAGGATACAGTTGCCACCACACAAAAATCCTCTAGCCACCATATTCTCACAGTCTTTTTCTCCTATTTCCACTCTCTGCCATAAAAGTTGGTGTGTATTTTTATGCATAGGTGATACAGTCACCCAGATTTGCTTAAGAGATCCACTTTGTTCCCACGTACATATATTATTGGCATATAAGAATGGGGCACTCCAGTTTTAGCACTCCGCTTAAAAAAAAGTTGGCCTAAAGCTTACGATTATAAAATGAATTATTTAGAGTCCTGTTATAAAATTATAAAGTGCTGGAGCTGTAAAGTTGAGAAGTTTAATTCTGTTTCTTCATGGTACAGAGGAGGAACCTGGGGTCTGTAGAGGAGAGATGATGGGCCCAAACTCATACCACAAATTGGTGACAGTTCACACTATAATCTAAGTCTTCAGTGGTTTCCACTAAATTATGTAACATTAGAGCTTCAGTATCGTCTAGTCTAACCACCTCATTTTATAGCAGAGGAAACTGAGACCAGACAAATGAAGTAACTTCCCTAAAATCAAAGAATCACAGAATTTTCAAATTGGAAAAGAATTTCTTCAGCCTTTGCTTGAAAGGAAGCTCTGCTATAACATGTCTCACAAAAGGTCAGGCAGTCTCTACTCGAAGGCCTCCAGTGAGAAGGATCCCACTATCTGCCAAGGCAGCATATTCCACTTTGATATAGCTTTAATTATTAGGAAGCTTTTGCTGAGTGCAGTTAGGTGGTGCAATGAATAGAGCTCTAGCTTGGAGTCAGGAAGAGCTGAATTTAAATGCAGCTCAGACATTTACTAGCTGTGACCCTGGGCAAGTCACTTCACCTCTGTTTGTCTCAGTTTCCTCAACTGTAAATTGAGAATAATAATAGCATCTCGCTCCCAGGATTGTTGTGAGGATCAGATGGAATAGCATTTGTGAAGTACTTGGCAGATAGTAGGTGCTATGTAAATGCTAGCTATCACCTATTATTAACATCAAGCAGACATTTGTCTCTTTGCAACTTCCAGACATTAGTCCTTTGTCTGCCCTCTGTGGCTAAACAGAACAAGTCTAATTCTTCTTTCATATGAGAGCCTTTCAGATATTTGAATACAGTTATGAGAATTCCCCAAGTCTGTGCTGCCACAGCTAGTTCTTTTGACCCATCATCTTATGAAATAGATTCGAGATCCTTAACCATCCTTGCTCGGTGTTTTTGAAAACTTGAGTTAATTAATGTCCTTCTTAAACTTCAGAGCCTAAAATTACTCATGAAAGCTGTGCTCCTAATGCGTCCTGAGATCCTCTTAGCCCTTTTGACTGGCAGATCACATCACCAATTCATACTGAGCTTGAAGTTGACTTAAGCCCCTTGAACTTTTTCACACAAGCTACTACCGTCTGCTCATGCCTCCCCTATCTTATACTTGTGAAGTTGATTGTTTCTAACTGTGGTGTGCCCATTAAATTTCAGCTTCTTAGGCAGGAAAGCATAGTGGAAAGAGGGCTGGCCTTGGAGTTAGGAAGAGTTGAATTCAAGGCCTGCTTCTGATGTGATCCTAGTCGATTCACTTAACTTCTTAGGATCCTAGGCAAGATCTCTTTAAAAGTGTCTTAAGTTGTAAAAACAGGTGCCAGTTGCAGATAGCCACTCTTCATTGGAGAGGGAATTTCCTTATTGGGAATTCTCTATGCCAATAGAATTATGGGTTCTGTCTGAAAAAAAAGGCTCTTTCCAGATCCTCACTCTGTCCCCCAATATGTTAGCTACCCCTACAGGTTTGTGTCACCTGCAGATTTCATGATCATGCTATATATATGCCATTGGTAGAAATGTTCATCATGTTAGGCCAACCACAAATACCTGGAACACTCTATGTAACCTCCGTCTCTTTATATTTTCTACAAGAATAAAATGAGATACTTTAACAGATGCTTAGGTGAAACCCACACACATACACACTCATAGTCTTCTCCTTCCCCTCCCCTTCTTCCTCTCCCTCTCTCCTCCCACTTGGAAATGGAATAAAGGTTTGTCTGCCTTGACCTGTTCTTGGTGAAGCCATGGTGGGTCTTTGAAATCTGTTTCCTTTCTTAGATGTTCACTAACCATTTCTTTAATAATCTTCTGTAGCATTTTCCTATGAATCAAAGTCATTGGTCTGTAATTTGTAAACTCTCTTCTCTTCCTTTTTTGGAAGATTGTGACAACATTTACTCTTGGGCATCACCTCTCCCTTCTCCAAAAGCTTTCAGACATCACTGATCATGACCGTGACCTAGCCCCAGTCCCAGCAATTGTATCTACCAACTTTTTCAGTACAGAGGATATAGTTCATCTGGGCTAGGTGACCTGATTTTTATCAAGGACCCTGGGTATTTTCTTACTATCTCTTTATATGTCTTAGGAATCAGTTCCAGTTTGCCATTTCCTTTTTGTCATTTACAGCCAATACAGAGATCATCCTTAGAGAAACTAAGCAAAATAAGAATTAAGCAATTCTTCCTTCTCTCTCTTCTCAGTTATCATTGTCCTCTCTTCAGTAAGTGCTGCTTTTGGTCTTCCTACTCACTAATAACTAATTTTTTTTAAAAAATCCTTTTGTTTGCCTTGATTTTCTTCCAATTTCAGCTATTTCTGAGCTGTAGCACTTCTAACATTTTTACAAGATTGGGCTAAGTTCTTTATTCATCCTTCTTTACCTGCCTATGCATGCATTTTCTATTAATTTTTAAAAAAATCTAAGTTGACTGATAAGTTCTCTCTGTATTCACATAAGTCTTCAGTTTTTTCCTCCTCACTAGAATTGTTTCTCTTTGTGTCTTCAGAAAGTCTTACAAGTTTCTTTTCTTAACCTCTGGAATGACTTCCCCAATGGAATTTTGGTCCATGAGATTCTATGTAGCCTTTCTCCAACCCCTTTAAAATCTGTTTTCCCTGGATCTAAGGTCTGTGTTAGACTTAGGACTGGCTTTCTGCTGCTTCTCTGTTACAAACACTGGGAGGCAGTGGGCACTTGCATCAAGATTTACCAAATTTTTATTCTGGCAACCAGTTTCTACTTGCTGGCATAATTTCATTCTTCAAAAGTGGAGATCTATTCTGAAATAGGAGAGTATTCTAGAATGGAGATGATAAAAGTAAATCAAGATGTTATTAGCTGTTCTACTTTTGCCAAAAGGAGGGCTCTGGAAGATTTTCTGGGTAATTGAAATCTCCCATCACTACCATGTTATGCCTCTGCCAAGTTTTTGATGTGCTTCCTGAAATCCTTAGCTATTACTTCTATCCAGGTGGTCTGTATTATGGCAAAATTGCTTCTGTTTCTCCCTCTACTTCATTCAGATACTCTTCTTTATGTTTTTGCCCTCTTGTTCATGGGCACAACTAGTCACATATAACCTGTAAGTAGGCAACTAAAAAAATACTTTACAGAAGGCACACTTGGTGCAGTTACACTGTTGTGATTCAATTTAGTAGACATTATTTAACACCTACCATGCATGGGAATTTGATTTGGACAGTTTTTTTAAGAGCTGTAGCTGGTGGGATAAATAAGGAGTTAGGTCCAGTTGTGTGAGGGCAGGCACTGGTCTTATATGTATGGCTTTTTTTTGTCCTCTTAATCAGGTGGTCACTACCAAACCCTGAGTACTACACTCTCCGTTATGCAGATGGCCCCCAGCTATATATCACTGAACAGGTGAGTACCAGAGAAGGAGCTGACAGAGAAGGTGTTTGGGCTTATGCTCTGAAGGGAACCGTTTCAGGAGGCAGCCACGTATGTGCTGCCTGATGGCTGGGGCTTCCCATATACAGGCTGTAGAATTCTTTTCTGATGGGTAGCACTACACCTTGAACTACAGACCACAGCATGTCAGGCCTTTAAGTAGCTTTAAATCATAGACCAGAGATAGAAGTGCCCTTAGATCACAGACCATAGAAAGATTTTATAAACTTCAGTGTGTCAGTGCTAGTAGGAACATTGGCACTTAGCCTGTCAGAACTTGCAAGTACTCTAGAGATCATCTAGTTCATTTCCCTTCGTTTTACCATTGAGGAAACTGAAGCCTAGAGAGGGAGGGACAGTGACTGGTCCAATGTCACAGGCAAGTCAGTGACAGGGCTGGAATTGGAGCTTAGGTCTCCTTATTCCCAGTCCGTTGTTGGCACTGTTATACCATACTGGCTCTGTCTGTCCCTGTTGGTTGGAAATCTTTTCTTCCTGGTTCAGTGGGCCTAAGCAGGGATAGTAGCAGCCCATTGTGCTGTGCAAAGAGATTTGCCAGAGTCTATTACATCATTCTTTAACAAATGAGCCCTTGTTGGCCCTGTTAGCTTGAAAGCTTGCCATATTACATTCTTATTTGTTACTTTTCTTCTTTCTTTGTGCTTAGACCCGCAGTGACATAAAAAATGGGACGATCTTGCAGCTGGCCATCTCACCGGTAGGTAATCCCCTGTTTGTCACCATAAGTTCTTAGGTCAAGCCAGTGGTTGAAGGCTTCATCTGTCTCTTGAATTGACCTAACTTTGAGTGTAAACTGGGTGTCAGATGCTTTTCTAAAGCAGATGGAACATTTTTCAGGATTCTTTGTTGAAGTCAATTTTCTGAAGTAGGAAACATTGCAGTAGTTCTGTCTTAAGAGGCAAATGATGGAAATTTGACTTGTGGCATTGAGGTAGCTTCTGCATAGATAGTTTGATGATTCTCAAACTTTTTCATCTTGCAAAAACTTTTTCCTACCACCCCCATCTTAAAGACCAGCACTTCTCCACTTTAAAACAGAATTACAAAAAGAATTGGTTGATCTAAGTACTTGAAAGAGGAAAAAAGTAAGACCCTTATTTATGGGAGGAGAGGAGAAGCGAGGCTAAAGAGGTAGAGGTGAAGAACACATAGTGGATCCTGAATTCACCAAATATTGAAGGCCCTATTATGTGCTTAGTACTGTTCAGGCATAGTAGGAAATGCAGTTTCCTAGAGCACTTTGTCTGGATTATTCCTTGGCTGTGACCACATTTTAACTCATTTATTTTTATACATGCTATATACTCTTGATTAGACAGTAAATACCTTGAAGACAGAGACTGTCTTAACTCTATATCACTTGGTGTTAAGCACAGGGCCTGGAACATACTTTGTTGGCTTATTGATCCCTTCACTCAGTCATCAGACATCTATTAAGTACTTACTGTGTACCAAAAACCATGCTAAGAAAAGGGTGCATACAATGACAAAAGTGAAATGATCCCTGCCTTCAAGTAGCTTATGTTCTAATGAGGGAAATGACATGAATATAAATAACATATGCATTGTTGTTTCTAGTCAAGTCAACTCTTTTATGATCCTATTTGGGATTTTCTTGGCAAAAATACTAGAGGCATCGTTATGGGCCTACGGAGGAAAGGCCTCCTGAAAGAGGAAGCTGGACTTTGATGTACAGGGAGCAGAACAGGTAATTTGACCAAGGGAGTATACTGTAATGTAGAAGGAGGCTTTGCTTCACTTTGTACCACCATCAAAAACCTGGTGGAGACTAGCAAGGTTGGGTAAGACCTCTATTTGAATGAATATTAGCAAAGAAAGAGAAAATAACTCCTATCTGTTTAGCACATTACATACATACCTGATCTCATTTGATTCTGGGAGGTAGATGCCTAGAACACGGTATTATATGTACTGTTACATCTTATAGAATGTGAGGCAAGGACAGTCTCGTTTTTGTATTTGTATACCCAGTGCCGAGCATAATTCCTGGCACACAGTAGGTGTTATTAACTGGTTGTTGAATGATTGACAGGTAGTATGAGTAGTATCCCTGTTTTACAGAAGAGGGAATTGAGACTAGAGATGAGTAAATGTGATCAGTATAAAATGTGTTCAGGTATAAAGTGACCTGGATAGGACGAGAGCCAGGCCTCCTGACCCCTGGTTTGGCTCTCTCAGTATGCCAGTGTGCCTTAGTAGAAGGTAATGATATTGCTACTTGTAGGAGTAGTCTACTTAAGGTAGAGGGGTGCTTGTTTTTGTAAAAAAATTTTATTAAGAACACTTTTCTAGTGTTATATACTTTTTTCCCTGGTAAGAATATGAGAGGGACATGAATAACCATGTTGGTCTAGGAACACTCTATCTTCAATCCAGTCCCCTCCTTTCCATTCCCACAGTCTTTAAAGCCCTTATTACTTCTCATCTGGTCTATTGTAATAGTATCCCACCTATTCTTCCTGACTCTAGTCTCTCCCCTCTCCAAACTAACCTCATTCAGCTGCCAGTTGTTAGGGAAAATTCAACCAAGTCATACCCCTACTCAAAAATCGAGTGACTTTTTACCACTCTTCCTTAACCTGGTATTCAAGATTTTTGACATTCACCCTCCAGCTTACCTTGTCAATCTAATTTTTTTGTTCTATTCCCCCTCACAAATTTTCCATTCTGGCCATATTGGACTAGTACTTTGTACCATAGTCACTTCCAATCTTATCCCTTATTCTCTCTTCTCCCTCTTTAGTCGGTGTTGCTCAAGGTGTCACTGACAGCTGGAGGGCACTTCCTGTTGAAATTTCCTTTCTTTAAGGGCTAGCTCAGGTGCCATCTGCTCCACGAAGCTTTGTCTGCTTTTCTATCTAGGAGTGATTATGTTTCTTCCCCAGATTTCTTATAGCATTTTCCTTAGGCCTCTCCTTTGTCCCTGTTGCATTCTACCTTATACCATACTTATTTGTACTTGTCATATCCCCCTTACTAGATTGTAAACTCCTTGAGAACAACTCTTGTGATGTTTTAGCTTGGTAAAACTTAGGCCTTAAACAGAGTAAGCTATTGATAAAATTTGTTGATCTTCCTCAAACAGAATAAATGGAAAGATGACTCTGCTTTAGCCTGGATTGCTTGAGGCCCTTGAGATTTGTCCCCAGCTCAGGGACCTGCCATCAGGAGCAGATGGGGAAAGAATTAGCAGAGCTGGTAACGCTCTTGTTTTCTGGTTTTGTAGTCCCGGGCTGCACGCCAGCTTATGGAGAGGACACAGTCATCTAACATGGAGACTCGGCTGGATGCTATGAAGGAATTGGCCAAACTTTCTGCTGATGTGACCTTTGCCACTGAATTCATCAACATGGAGGGAATCATGGTGTTAACAAGGCTGGTGGAAAGTGGCACCAAGCTTTTGTCTCAGTAAGTGTGTCACCCTGTCCTGAGGGTTTTCCTAGATAAGAGGCCGTGATGTACTGGCACAAAAACCCTGGAGCGGTTAGTAGAGCTAGGTTTAAATCCCTGTTCTGACAGAGACTAGTTATATATGTGCTTTTGGACAAATCATTTAAGCTATCTGGGTTTCAGTTTCCTCAAATGGAGATAATATTTATCACACTTTTTCTTGTCATCATTCATTAGTTCATCCAGCCAGTATTTGTGGTTTGTCTACTGTGTATAGTGAACTATGAGACAGTTATAGTTCCTGCTGTCAGTCTGGTTGGGGAGATAAGATGTATATGAAAAGCCAAATAAGAATAATAACAGCTCACATTAATATAGTGCATTGAAGTTTACAAAGCCCTTCACTCACAATGGCTCTGTGAGGCAGGTATTATTATCTGCATTTTATGACTGAGTTTCAGAGTTAAGTGATTTGATGTCATCACATATCTCATTAAGTGTAAGAGATAAAATAGGATTATGAGTTAAGTAGACAGTGCAGCTATAGGAATTCAGAGATATTAGAGAAGGGGCGGCTAGGTGGCACAGTGAATAGAGCACCAGCCCTGGAATCAGGAGTATCTGAGTTCAAATCCAGCCTCAGATACAACACAAAAAAAACCAAACAAAAAAACTAGCCGTGTGACCTTGGGCAAGTCACTTAACCCCAACTGCCCTCCAAAACAAACAAACAAAAAACCCCCAAAAAACAGAGATATTAGAGAACAGTCTTTGACATACCTATTAATTTGCTGGGACACATAGAATTGAGACAGGAGGTAGAAGTGGTGGGCAAGGGTTTATAATCTTTCATCCTATACCTATGTTGCTGGATTATCCATTGGTCCAGCCATCTCTTCACTCACACACACCCCCATCCTTTTCTCTCCATAATGGTTGTTGTCCCCTCTACCCTGCACCTCCTTGCCACTGACTGGGGTGTTCTTCCATCATTGTACAGTGTCTTCATAGTTCCTCAGTGTCAATGTGAACAAGCTAGAGAATGGGCTACTAGATTGTCATCAGCAGCAATCTATACTCACATCCTTCATTTGGAGGCTTTAGGGGGCCTTAGCTTATAGATGTTAAGGTCAGAAATCTTCTTTAAGGTTTGGTTGTCCTGAGAAATATTAGAATGTTTTATTTGAGAGTTTCAGATATGCTGCTGATGGTTCACCCACTGAAAATTGTAGCTAAGCTCACCACTTTGGTTGGTTGCATGTTTTAAATCTTGTTACCTGAGGGGTTCTCTCATGCCTTAGCTACAGAAAGGGAATTCTTGGGCATGTTAGCCCTGAGGCCTTGGACAAGCTTCAAGAGTTGTCACCAAGCTCTTGCAGTCTGCTGGTTATGGAAGGTTTGGCTTCTGTCTGTGTATCCCTTTGGCTTTGGAGTCACGTTGGTCAGGAGTCTCCTACACTCGTGGTGTGCAGTCACACCAATTGTCAAAACACAATTGATAATAAAAATCTGATATAAAAAGAAATTTATTAGGGAGAAATACAAAGGAATTGATCACTTCTGGCCAGAAGTGTACTCTGCCCTTCTTGAGGAAGGAGGAGTCCCAGATACAAAAGCCAAACAAGTTTTATACATTAGTTTGGTGCAGATACTCCCTTCAGAGGATTGATTGGTTCATTCTCTTCTGGGTACACCTCCCCATTATCATACATTATTACTAATGAGGCTCTGATTCTGTTAGATAATATACATAATACATGAGGTTCATTAAGCAAGCACAGTAATAACCCTGGAATACTGACTCCCTACCAGTTTAACCTAGATGTGTCCTTATCTGGGCCTGCTGAGTCCCAAAGGCCTCTGTCTGCCTTCTAATTGGTCAAGTCCATCTGCCGTTGCCAGCTTCTTTTTATTTATGTTATTTCACTTTTAGTATTATCTAGCAGTTCTATGGGAACTGGGAATCCAACTTCTTCCCAAGGCTGCTGTCTGGTCTGCTAAACTTACTTTTATCAGTAGCCTCATTTCAGCAATTTTTGCAGTCCTGTGGAAACTTAACCATTTGCTGCTTCTCACACTTGATAACTAAGAGCCCATGGCTCTATTCCTGGCTCTACCAGTAACTCTATCGCCTTTTCTCTTAGTTTTCTCATCTATAAAGTGGAGTTTAAACTCGATTTCTGTCTTTTAGAAGTTTAGACTTCTTGGTTTAATGTCACTTTCATTTCTAAACACATCCTTCCCATTTCCTTGCCCGAGGAATCTTTTCTTTGCAATCCCTTGTAACAAAGAATCACAAAGAAGGACGTTAAAAGGTAGTTTGGCTAAACCAGCCAGTCCTTCAGTCAGTCCAATTTTTCATGTTCCTCATGGTTCCACACTTGTATTCCTCAGCCTTTGTGAAGGGGGAGTGGTGGGGAGCGGAGGCTGTTTTCTCTTCTCATCTTCAGAGCCAAATTTGTTTGTTATATTTGTTGAGTATTGAATCTTTGTTGTAGTCATTGTGTATATTGTTTTGCTGACTTCCATTTTGCATTTGTTCATATGTATTTCCTTCTATGTATTTTTAATATTTGTTTTTGCAATTTAGCAATATTCTGTTACATCCATGTACCAGAATTTATTGAGCCATTCAGTTTAGCCAAGGTATATTTTGTTTCCAGTTCTTTACAACTACAAAATATGCTCCTCTAAACATTTTGTTATTTATGAATCCTTTCTATCTTTGACATCCTTGGGGGCATATACCTAGTGATGAAATCTCTTAAGTCAAAGGATATCAGCATTTTAGTCAGTTTCTTAGCATAACTCTAAATTAATTTCTAGAATGGTTGGACCAATTCACAAATCTACCAACAGTGTATAAGTGCACCTGTCTTTCCACAGCTCCCTCCCCAACATTGACTGTTCCTATCTTTTGTCATTTTGGCTAATCTATAAGGTTATGAAATGAAACCTCAGAGCTGTTTTGATTTGCACTTCTCTTAGCTATCTTAGTAGTCTTTCATTTGGCTGTTTTTAGTTTGCAATTCTTCTTTTGGAGGCTGTTTATTCATCTGCATTGACTACTTTGCCACTGGAAAGACTAAACCTTTCCATTTCTAAATCCTGTAATTTGCATGTCTCTCCGACCCTTAGTTGCTTTATCTGTAAAATAAGGCGGATGGACAAAGTAATTTTAACTAATTTATGTAACATAATGCAACAGGGACTGCTTGCCTGTATGCAAAGACAGTACACAAAAGGATGCCAGAAAGTTGGGGGAAAGGCACCCGCAAAGGGGTATACTCAGAACAAATGTTATTATTCTCATTTGTAAAATGGGAAAGATGAAGAAAGGAGTCAAGGTTGGGGAGAAGAGGTGACAGGAGGATGTAAAGGGAAATGATAAATTGGTGTAAAAAAAAAAAGGTAACAATAAAACATTTTAAAATTTGCCTTCCTGCTTTGGCTACCTATTCTGAACATTTGTATGTTTTCTCACACTGCTCAGTTACAGTGAGATGCTGGCATTCACCCTGACTGCCTTCTTGGAACTCATGGACCATGGTATTGTCTCCTGGGACATGGTTTCGATCACCTTCATTAAGCAGGTGAGGACCCTCCTGCACCAAGAGTATCAACCTGTTTTTATCAATGATTTGACTAGGGCTTAGAAAGCATTTTTACCAAATTCAATTTAGTCAAGCCTGAATAATAGTATTCAGTTTTAGGTAGCTACATTTTGGAAGGAATATTGAGACTGTTGACACTAGAGTGCTTCCATTGAAGAGCAGAAACTTGAAAATGTGAATATGGTTTTAAATGTTTGTGTTCTGAGCATATCTGTTTTTTGGGGAATGCAGTGCTTGTGTGCATGTGTATATGCCTGTGGCAGCGGAGGAGGTAGACATGGTCCTAATCCTGGCATTGTGTTTTAGGAGGGACATCAACAAGATGGACTGTCTAGGACAGAAATGTCTGTCTTATGGAAGAGGGATGAGACTTGTTCTCCTTGGCCTTGGCCCTAGAGGATGGAATTAAAACCAATGTAATGAAGTTGCTGAGAGGCAGATCTTCTCTCAGCCCAAGAACTTGTTAACAGTTAGAGCTGTCCAACAAGGAAATAGGCTGCCTTTCATCATTAGGAGTTTTCAGACAGGCCAGATGACCACTTTGCTGGGACCTTCATTAGGATCATAAATGTAGAGCAGGAAGGAACCATGGGGTTATCTATTCCAACTCCCTTATTCTACAGATGAGGAAATTGAGGCCTAGGGAGGTTAAGTGACTGGTAGAGGAAATATTTGCATTGGCTGTCAGGAGTTAATGAATTTGATAATGATCTCTGGCACTCCTTTCTGTTCTTAAGATTCCCTGATTTTTGATTGTACATATATAATCTCTATCAGATGGCTTGCTGTTTTGGGGAGTATTTGGAAAGGGAGAAAAATTTAGAACTCAGAATTTTACAAAAGTGAATACTGAAAACTGTCTTTACATGTAACTATTAAAAAAATACTATTAAGGGAAAAAAAGAAGTAGGAAAAATCGGTGAAACCAGCCAGTATATCTAAAAAGTCTGAAAATACATAGTGTTCCAAACCCATGCATCTCTCACCTCTACAGAGGAATGGAAGAAAGTGTCTTTTTTACTGACCTCTTTGGCTTCCTTTAAGTCTCAACTAAAATCCCATCTTTTACTGGAAACCTTCCCCACCTCCTCTAAATTCTAGTGTCTTCCCTCTGTTAATTATTTCCCATTTATCCTGTATATAGCTTGTTTGTACATATTTGTTGTCTCCCTTGTTAGATTCTAAGTTCCTTAAGGGAAAGGATTATCTTTTGTCTTTTTTTATATCCCCAGTGCTTAGCTCAATGCCTGGCACATAGTAGGCACTTTATAATTTATTATTGGTTAATTTTTAAAAAAGATTCCATGATTTTGTGAAGATGTTTGGGTGATAGAGGTAGAGAAGGATGATAATCTTTAAAAAAAATGTATTTAGGCTATACTGGTTCAGTGAGTGAAATGAACCTCCAGTAATGTAAACTTCCCTTTCTTTACCTTTCTTTTCATTTTTTTTATTGATGCTTTTAATCTTCATATCACATTCCAATGTCCTTTCCCCAATTGATCTGTCTTGCTTATTTTAGCTTATAATAGTTACTATTTTGAAACCTAGGCTTTGGCGCTAAAAGAGTTATAGTTGAGAAGAGAGAGTGCTTGCCTGCTTGGTAGATCTTGTAGTTTATCTGAGACTCGATTATTCATATCTGGAGAGAGAAATTCTGTCAGTTTGAACCATGTAGCCATAAAGCAGAGAGCACCATACCTAGACTACAGCCCTGATGTCTGGGAGAAAGGAAGCAGCTTCTGGAGTTCTAGCCTCATAAGCCTGTCGAATGTCAGTAGTGCTCCAGCATACTGCCTTCTGAACTTATGGATGAGTGTGCTTCTTTCTCTCTGGGTTTAGATTGCTGGGTATGTGAGCCAGCCCATGGTGGATGTGTCCATCCTGCAGCGATCGCTAGCCATCTTGGAGAGCATGGTCCTGAACAGCCAGAGTCTGTACCAGAAAATAGCCGAGGAGATCACCGTGGGCCAGCTCATTTCTCACCTCCAGGTGTGAGTAAGAGACACTGCCTTTTCCTGTCTTGGCTTTCAGGTCTCTCCTCCCTGTCTCTCCTTTGGGAGAGCTTTAAGCTGCTGGCTTGTTGGTTCATTCAAAATAATATTTTCCCAGTGTGTGCACCACCCCCATCACCTCCTTTCCTCAGTCCTGTGCAAAAGGCTAGGGGTGAGAGGAAGCTGGTGCACCCGGGACTTTCCACGAGGGGACTTACTGCCAAGAAACAGCTGTGGTTCAGTCCTCACTTGTCTAGTGCTTTATGCTTAACAATATGTTTTCCTTACAACAGCCTTGTGAGGAAACCAGAGTTCAGGCTGAAATGTAGCAGATAAGTGTTGGGGTAAAGAGGGCAATAGATTAGACTTAGATG
This sequence comes from Pseudocheirus occidentalis, assembly GCA_028646575.1. NCBI lineage: Eukaryota > Metazoa > Chordata > Mammalia > Diprotodontia > Pseudocheiridae > Pseudocheirus > Pseudocheirus occidentalis. The sequence goes on along the minus strand of CM053595.1, from coordinate 102,143,177 downwards.
ACCCAAGTTTAAGTGACTTGTATTACAAGTCACCTCTGAAGGAAGAAAGGAAACAAGTATTTATGGAGTGCTTACTGTGAGCCAGACACTGTGCTATGACCTTTACAAATACTGTGTCATTTGATCCTTACAACAACCCTGGGAAGTAGGTGCTGTTATTACCAACATTTTACAGTTGAGGAAACTGAGGCAGACAGTCTTTAAGTGATTTACCCAGATTCACACAGCTAGTAAGTGTTGGAGGCTTGGATTCTTCATCTATAAAACAGGAATAATAGAATAATAGGGCTGTTGTGAGATTCAAAGGAGATAATTCTGCAAAGTGCTATATAAGTAGTAACTATTATTACATTCTATAAATATTTTTCCCAGGAAATAAAACAAAAATGAATGCCTGGGAACACTACCATTATTGCTTCCTCTTTTCTTCATTTGCAGCTGGTCTTCAAACTAACGCTTACCCATCTATGAATTCCTTCCTGACCCCTGCTCCATCCCCACTGGCATAGTCATTATTGCTGGTATCCTGATAAAACAGTCTTAAGAGGATATGGACAGCAGTGTATTGGCCCCTCTTGACTGTACTTTCAGCTAGCTCTGATCCACCACTCCCAGTAAAAGGGAAGTATGCCTTGTACCTTGTACTGTATTCTCTTAGTAGCTTCTGTCTCTGCCCGTTACCCCAGAATTTGCAGAGCAAACAGGCAAGCAGATTTATTGGGTTGCAGTAGATCAGGAAATCCATCCTGAGGTGTTCTGAGACAGGTGTGGTGTAGTGGAAAGAACACTAAACTTAGAGGCAAGAACCCTGTCCTGGCCACATAACTGTGCCACTCTGAGCCTTAATTTTTTCATCAATAAAATGGAGATAATCTTTGCACTATTTACTGAACAGGCTCAAGAGGAAAGTATTCTTTAACCTATGAAGTGTTATACAAATGCAAATTATATTACCCTTATAGCCTCTCACTTTTTAGCTCATTTTAGCTTTCTGCATCCTGTTTCTTCTGTAAAGTTAAACTAGGCCAGCAGCCTGATTAATAATGATAGAAGTGGATTAGTGTTAACTGCTTTTAAAAATCAAATTGTTTTTGGGGCGGCCAGGTGCTGCAGTGAATAGAGCACTGGCCCTGGAGTCAGGAGGACCTGAGTTCAAACTCAGCCTCAGACACTTAATTTAAAAACTAGCTGTGTGATCTTGAGCACATCACTTAATCCCAATTATCCTTTTGAAAACAAATATGTAGAGTCACATAAAACAATTTCCCACATTTGGTCACATTGAAAATGTGTCTCCTTCTGCATCTTGAACCCATCTCTGTGAGAGGTTGTCAGCAGGCCTCATTACTGGTCCTCTAAGATCATGATTGGTCATTGAATTCTTCAGCATTCTTAAGTTTTTCAGAGTTATTAATTTGTAAAATGTTGGTGTATACATTGTTCTGATTGTGTTTACCTTTCTCTGCATCAGTTCATATAGGTCCTTTGAGGTTTCTCTGAAACTGTCCCTTTCATCATTGTATTTATGTACCATCATTTGTTTAGCCGCTAGTTGCTGTGTACCCCTTATTTTCCAATTCTTTGCCACCACAGAAAAAGTTATGATAAATATTTATATACATTTTCTGACCTTTTTTCTTTTTCTCTGATGTAGCTGCTAATCCTCTTAGGTTCTCAGTGTAGTTCTGTGACCCTGGGAAAGTCACTTAACATGTCTGCCTCAGTTTCCTAAACTGCAAAATGGGGATAATAATGGCACCCTCCTCTCAGGGTTGTTATGAGGATCAAGTGAGTTAATATTTACAAAGCACTTAGCGCAGTGATTGGTGCATATTGGTGCTTAATAAATAATTAAAACCTTCCTCTCTTCTTCCCTATGAGATGGCAACATATATGTTGGGAAGAGCATAATGTGTTGGTCTAAGAGCCAGGAGACCTGTGTTCAGGTCCTGACTTTGCTGCTAACTAGCTATATGACCTTGGGTGAGATTTGTGATCTCTTACTATTTTCCCACTTCTAAATTGAGGATCATACTATCTCTTCTAACTTTAAAGTCCCTTGCAGTTCTGACCTTTGAAGAATCTGTGAGATTGAGCTAAGGGTTATCATAGAATATAGCTATATTTCTCTTGTTCTGGGCTGAGTGAAGAGCATTACTCAGAGTGCCTACCATCTGACCCAGGAGACATTTTATACCTCGTCTGTAGTACGGGCAACATCTACTTGTCACCCTCCCATGTAGGCTAGTTTGGTTTTTCTCAAAGCTGTCTTAGAGGCTTAAATGGTTCAACAGATTAAGGTTTCAGTTGCAGACTTGGTGTGTAGGAGTAGAAACCCCTTAGACTTGATGGCTATCCCACTGCTGTTAGTCAACAAACCATTCTGACCAGAAACATTTCTGTCTGGGGATAAAGGTGGGGAGGCTTCATCTACCTCAGCCAGTACCGTTTCCTTGCTGAATATCTCTTCCATGCTCCATTGTTAAGTAACAATGATTACCAGATTCTAAGGGGCAATAATTGATCATTGTTAAGTAAATCTTTCCTGTTAAGTGTTAAATGGTCTACCAGTGTCTCATTTCATTCTAACCTTCAGTCTGAACCACCAGACTCTCCCAGGTCAGGCTTGGCCTAGAACCTTCCCAGAGGACATTGGCATCTAGTATCCAGTATGCATGACAAGACCTGTATTCTGGTCAGTGGCAGGGAGTTAGGTTAGAGTTGTTTTGTTGTAATGATGCTTTTTGTCCTTTTTTTTTTCCCCCCAAATCTTCCCCCAAAGAGTTTATGACCAAACAAGAGAGGAAATTACAGGAAGTAAAATAGATAATTTTGATTATATGAAATTAAAAGGCTTTTGCACAAATGAAACTTAATATAGCCAAAATTGGAAGGAAAATGGGAAGCTGGAGAAAAAAATTGTATCAGGTTTCTCTGATAAAGGCCTCATTTCTCAAATATATAGGGAACTGAGCCAAATTTTAAAAAATAAGAGCCATTCCCTACTTGATAAATGGTCAAAGGATATGAATGGGCAGTTTTGAGAAGAGGAAATCAAAGCTATCAATAGTCACATGAAAAATGCTCTAAATCACTACAGATTTGAGAAATGCAAATTAAAGCAGCTCTGAGCTGCTACCTCACACCTATTAGAATGGCTCACATGACAGAAAAGGAAAATGCCAAAGCTGGAGGGAATGTGGAAAAATTGGGACATAATGCATTGTTAGTGGAGCTGTGAGCTGAATCTGGAATTATGCACAAAGGGCTATAAAACTGTACATACTCTTTGACCCAGCGATACGAGGTCTATATCCCAAAGAGATCAGAGAAAAGGAAGAAGGACCTATATATATATATACCAAAATATTGATAGTAGCTCTTTTTTGTGGTGGCAGAGAATTTGAAACTGATAATTCAATGCCCATCAATTGAGGGATATGATTGTGATGGGATACTATTGTGCCATAAGAATTGACAAGCATTTCAGGAATACTTAAATGAACTGATACAAAGTGAAGTGAGCAGAACTAGGAGAACAGTAACAGCAATATTGTAATGATAATCAACTGTTAAAAACTTAGTTATTCTGATCAAGACAATGATCCAAGACAGTGACCCAAGACAATTCCAAAGGACCCATAATGAAAAAATCTACCTCCAAAGAGAGAACTGATGAACTCTGAATGCAGCTTGAAACATTCTTTTAAAACTTTATTTATTTTTATTGCTTTATTTTGTTTGTGTTTTCTTTTGCAACATGGCTGACACGGAAATGTTTTGTATACATGACCTCACATGTGCAGTCAAAACCAGACTGTTTGCCTTCTCAAGGAGTTACAGGGCGGAAGGGAAAGAATTTGGAACTCAAAAACAAAAAAAAAGATGGCTAAAATTTTTTACATGCATTTGGGAAATATTTAATGAAATAAGTAAAACTAATTTGAAGAGTCTTACCTAGATATCATCTTGCCCCTTAGAATCTGGTCATCACTCTTTGTTTTCTATCCTCCCACAGCTCTAATCAGGAGATCCAGACTTATGCCATTGCACTGATTAATGCACTTTTCCTGAAGGCACCTGAGGACAAGAGACAGGTGTGTGGCTGCTTTTTATTTTACTAATTTTAATTTATTTTGCTACCTTTTTAAAATAGTTTTTTCATTCTCCTTAGTCGGTGGCTATTGTCATACCTGAAACATATGGGTTCTTAAGAGAATTTTCCCCTATAAAGGAAGAGCCAAAATTCATTCCATCCTTCATATGTTGGGACAGCACGGTGTAATGGAAAAATAAATGAATTTGGAGTCAAAGGAGCTGGGTTTGAATTCTGACTCTGCCTGGGTGACCTTAGGCAAGTTATTTAAACTCTCTGGACCCCATTTCCTCATCTGTCAAAGGAGAGAGGTAGTTAGACTTGATCTCTGATGTCTCCCAGCTGTAAAGTTCTGGTCCTATAAGTGTCCTGCTTTGTTCCTGATCTGTGCTCCAAGTTCTAAGGAACATCTTCATGTCAAGGGGAAAGGAAGATGTGAAGCTCCTTTTGAGAACAAGAGGGTCTCTCACATACCCTGGCTGGGACTCAGCTCCCCCAATCTAAAATTTGGGGTTAGGTCTTCCATTCTAGCACTAGCAGTCCACAACTCCATAGCTCTTCTAGAGGGATTATTTATCTAAGAAGCCACGCGTGCGATAGGACCAGGCCCCTAGGTCAAGGCCTGGAACAGTAAAGGGGATCTTGGAGTCTTTCTTGGAAAGGCAGAAGTAGAGGACTTTCAGGAAGTTTGCTTGAGGCTCCCTTGGTGACCTACCAATAACTAACCCTCTTTGAGCCTCAGTTTCCCCATCTGTAAAATGAGGATATATGTAATGATATTTGTCCTTCCCATGTCACAGAGCTGTTAGTGAGGATGGAATTAAATAATAAATGTAAAAGCACTAGATGGAATTAGGTTCACGTTCTATCCAAAGACCAAGTTGTTTTTATTTGTTCTCATCATTGTGCCAGTCCAAATCCACTTGGGACTATTCAAACCCCTTGACATACTCTTGGCTGGAGGACTGGGGGTGTCAATGCATCTGTCTGTGTCTGTCCTTGTTGTATGGCTTTGCTGTGTTAACCTCTTCCTTCTCAGTACTCGTTTTGCTCCTGAGCTGAAAGCTAATTCCTGTCTGCCTCTCTCTGTACTTTTTGCTCTCTGCCGGCAGGACAAGCTCCTTAATCCTCTAGACCTGCCTGTTACTGTAAGTAGCTCTGCCGTGTTGGAAGGGCCCTGCTCCAGCTCCCCTAAGATACAGTCTCTGCTTTTGGGTGGGAGACCCTGACTGACAGTGAAAGAGGGGACATGTGCTGTGCTGTCTGAGGGGCTCTTCACATTATATCCATGTCTCCACACTCAGTACGTGCCTTTAAACAGGCCCCAGTATTCAGCCTGGGAAGATCAGGGTCAAATGTAATACATAATTTATTTTCTACTTTATTAGAGGTGGCAGAAAGCTTGTGAAAAGCATGGGGTTTGGAGTGGGAAGGCTTTTGAGTCCCATTTTTGCTATGTACTGTCAGTGTGACCCATAGCCTTTCTTAGCCTCATTTTCTTCATCTATAAAGTGGAGATAATAGTCTTCATACAACTACCTCCCAGGATTATTGGGAGGATCAATGAAATTGATTTCCATCCAACAAATATTATGCACCTATACCAGGATCTGGTGCTGGTAATACAATGACAGAAAATGACATGGTCCTTCAAATAGCTTACAGATAATGCACATAAAGCACTTTGTGGTTTTCAGGTGCTATATAAATGTGAGCTAACTAATCACCATATTGTGAGACTGAGTCATTTCTGTGAGAGGCTTCAGTTGCCTGGAGGTGACCGTATCCAGCTGGTCTTTTCTGAATTTTCTTTTCACAGTGTCTGGCTGCCTCTCAAAAGGGGCACCCAAGCATACTTTACTCCATAGGTGAGGTGGAGAACCAGCATTGTGTCCCTAAATTTAGAATTGTGTATAAAATAAGGTAGCAGATTGGAAGCTTTGAAGACATCCTGAGAACAGGAGAGGGAAGTCCGAACTGTAAAACCTGGCTTTCTGGGATTATTAAGCATAGGGACAAAAAACCCCAGCAAGATTCAATGCAAGGTCTGCAAAGGTATTACTCTATTAAGGCCCAAAACAATAACTAATGATTATAGTGATAACCAGGAACCCCTGAGAAAAGGTTAATCATTTTCATTGTGTTGGATGTCAAAAGGCAGAGATGTGTAATAAGTTCAAGAAAAATTGCTCTTTTGGGGTGGCAGAGTGAGCTAAAATTAAAAAAAAAATCTTGACACATAAAAGGAGAAAATTTCAGTTATTTGAAAATCCAGACAATGCCAAAATAATGGCAAGTTAACCCATTCATAGGAATAGGATGCAGTTAGGAAGGTAAATCTCTGGGGAAAACTGTAAGGCAGGAGTGGCTCCCTAGAGAAGGGATCAGGACCCTCATCAAGCTTCTGGTCTTATCTCTTCCTCTAGGCGTGAACCCAGCATAACCTTGGGAAGTCATTTTCTCTCCTTGGGTCTCAGTTTCCTTCTCTGTAAAAAGGGATTGGACTAGATGATGACAGTAATAATCAAATTTGAGAGACTAAGAATACCTGAACTGAAGCCCTGCCTCTGTGGTCCTGGTCATGTGACCCTTGGGGAGTCACTGACCCTCTCACACCCCTCCTTGTGTTCCTCCTCCAGTAGCTCTAAAACAATTGAGATGCAGAGAGCCTGCCATTCTACAGTGTCTAGGGAGTGCCTAAGTCAGGTTTTCTATTCTGATGAAAATATAGGCCAAGGTAAAAAACGAAGGACTCATATATGCAGAGTTCTCTGCTCACAACACTCCTTTGTGCTAGGTTTGAAATGTTTGAAATGATAGAGATGCCCAGGGTCAGAGGACCAGGGAATGTCAGAGCCCAGGTCTGTCACACCTGGATCTCTTTAGTTCTAGATCTGTAATTCCAGTACAGAGTAAAAATTACTTTGTGATTATCTAATATTCTTAGTATTTTTTTCTACTCCTTGTCCTCCTTCCACTAGAATAAGATTCTCTCAAACTTTGTTCTTTGAAGAATAGGGCCAGAACTATTTCCATTGTCTCCCTTTTAGTGCTTTGGGGAGGACAGTTGTAAAGCACCAAGGAAATGTGAGTTATCTGATGTGGATTTGAGGGAGGTAGGACGTGGACCAGAAGGACATTCCCTCTTGGTGCTTTTAGAAGCAGCATTTGGCAGGGAGTTCCTGTAGCCGCAGTCCCGTGTGTCCATTGTTGTAGCTCTGGGAGCAGCACTGTCTGCACACCATCTGTTCTCTGTGTGAAGTGTCCATTTGATTTCCTCATGACATCTTTCTCAGACTGAACCAATCTACATTTCTATTTGAAGATAATATGCTGGTTTACATTATGAGTTATTTGGACTTGCACAAAAAATATTTGGGAAATAAAAATGTAGTTTTTTAATTAAAAACAACAACTAAATTTCCTTCATTTTACCACACTTTCCTATTTCCATGTCAACAGAAAAGCTTGAAAATGATAGCTAGAGTAAGAATCAAGCATGTATGCTTGACATGATGTGCTCACCCTGATAGAGTTAATGGGGTGGATGGGGTCCATAGAAGGAGTAATCATGGAACAGTGGAAAGAGTAATGGATTTTAGATCTGGAGACCTGAGCTCAAGGCCTGGTTCTACTGCTTGTAGACCTTGAGCAAATCACTTAAGCTCTCTTGGCCTAGTTTCTCATTTGTAAAAATGAGAGAAATGGACAGGATGACCTGTAAGGTCCTATCCATCACCAAATCTGTGATCCTCAACTTGATCTACATGTGTCTGTCTCTCACCTCATTCGTATCTTAATCTTCTCAACAGGATATGGCCAATGCATTTGCACAGAAGCACCTTCGGAACATAATCTTGAATGTAAGTTTATGATACAGATCTATTGTTTTTTGAGAAGGGGATGACATATATGAGATGTCATTGGGTATCAAAGACTTCTGAAATACAAAACCATCAACCAGACATGAGAGACTCAGGGTCCATCTCTGTGACATGTCAAAAAGCCTAGAGCTATCCTCAGTGGGTAAGTGGATTTGGGACCTTCTCCTGGGGTTTTATGCAGAAAGAAAAGCAAGAGCTGAAGGTCATTCCTGTATGGAGAAGCTGTATGAAAGAGCCAAGGTCATTTCTTAGAAGAAAGTCCTTGTCCATAGGAGAGAAATTGTGGCTCTTAAAACTAATTTCTTGAAGGGCAGTGCAGAAAGTAAGGTTTGAATCCTGGCTCTGTCTTACTTGCTGTGTGACCTTGAGCAAGTTGCTTAACCACTCTGAGCCTCAGTTTCCTCATCTGGAAAATGGGAGTAATAATACTTAAACTAAATATCTTGTAGGATTGTTGTGAGGGAAGTACTTTGCAAACCTTAAAGTATTACAAAAGTTATTAAAGGTCTCACTCATTCAGATGGTTCTTCTGTTCAACAAATATTTATTTTGTAAATTTTATTGATGTCATTTATTTTGACATCACAGTCATTTCTGAATATAGGGTTTTTTCACTCTGCTTCCCAGCAAATCTTCCCTTTTACCAGAGATTTTTAAAGATAGTTCAGCAAAACTAATGAGCGGACAAATTGATTGTGTTTAATGGCTCATGTCACATTCCATAATTGTTCCCCACCTGTCCAGCGAAAGGAAGGAGGTCCATATTCTCATCCCTTCTCTGGGCCCAACATTGGTCATATGTGATTACATTGTGCTCAGATTCATTTTAATGCTCTCTCCATTTAGTTTGTTGTAGTCCTCACACATACTGTTTTCCTGGTTCTCTTTACTTTGCATTGCATCAGGTCATCTCAATCTTCTGATATTTCTCTGATCTCCTCATATCTGTCATTTCTTATGGTTCAGTAGTAGTCTGCATCTATGGATCACAATTTCCTTAACCGTTCCCCAATTGATGGGCACCTACTTTGTTTCTAGTTTATTGTCTCGCTGCTAAAAAATAGTACAATGAATAGTTTGATATCTTTAGGAGCATTTTTTCGATCTTTAACCTACTTAGGGCAGATGCCTGGCAATTGGAACTCTGGGTCAAAAGCTATGGACATTTTAGTTTCTTTTTTTGTAATTCCAGATTGTTTTGCACAGTGGTTAGACCATTTCATAGTTCCACCATCAGATTGGCAAAGATAACAGCAACAACAACAACAAAATTGGAAAATGACCATTTTTAGAGGGGTATGAGAGACCCAGAACACTAATGAACCTAATGAACCATTGGTACAGCTGAGAATTGGGCCACCTATTCTGGAGGACAATTTAGGACACTACCAAAAAAATGTTACTGCACTGTGCATACTCTTTAACTCAGAAGTACCACTAGTAGGCAGACACCCCAGAGAGTTAAAAATAAAAGGGAAAGGACCCACATGTACAAAAATATTCAGAGAAGCACTTTTTTTTTTTGTAGCAAATAACTGGACATTTAGGGAGTGCCCATGAATTGGGAAATGACTGAGAAAATTATGGCATGTGAGTATTATGGAATATTATTATACCACAAGAAATGACAAAAGGGATGTATTCATAGAAACACAGTAGGACTTGCATGAAATAATACCAATGAAGTGAACAGTACCAGGAGAACAATTTTTATCATGACTAAATAGTAAAGAAAAACAGTTTTTGAAAGACTTAAGAACTTTGTTGAATTCGATGACCAGCTATGACTCCAGAGGATTGTTGATGATGTTTATTAATAGTTAACATTTCTAGAATACTTTAAAGCTTACAAAACATGTAACATATATTATTTGCATGTTGTTTGCTTCTCACAACAGCCCTTTGAGGAAGGTGCTATTTTTCCTACTTTACAGATGAGGAAACTGAGGCTGCCAAAGGTTATTAGTTGTTTAAGGTCTCTCAGCTAGTAGTTGTTGGAGGGAGGATTAGAATTTAGGTCTTCCTGACTCTAAATCCAGCACTCTGTATGCTAGACCCTTCCCATCTCTCAGTGAAGCATATTCTTTCTTCAAAGTAAGATAAACTAAAGGTATAGAATAATCTATAAGTTTATGGAGATGACCAGGGGGTGGATTTATTTTATTTAATTATGTGTATTTGTTACAAGGGTGGGGGTTTTGTTGGTTTTTTTGAGGAGAGGAGAAAAAATTGGAAGGGTAAAAGCAGGCTAGTGATGATGCTCCCCAAAAAGATTAGCATCACTGAAATGTTTTTAAAATTCCTGGAAGAGAACAGAAGTCAGTTCAGAGGGAGATACAGACAAGCAGGACAGCTTGGTGAGTATGTACTTGTAAAAAAAAAAAAAATCAAGCTGCATATAAAAGAAATTCACTATTTTATATACACTCCTCTTCTGTTCTTTTATATGAAAATGTTCATGATTGTGGTGTTTAAGTTCATAAGAACAAAGAATATAGTTTTTAAAAAGAAAATTAGACAGCAAAGGGGTTTATTAAAGGGGAAATCCTGGAGAGATGAAAGGGAATGAATGGTATAAAGGGCACAAGTGAAAAGGGCTTGGAAAAGGGCCATCTCTTCCCACAGGACCAGAGCTGAGGAGGAGAGAATGGAAGATAATGTTGAGGTGATTTGAATTGTTGAATTAAGAGCCTCTGCTTTCTTGATAAAGTATTTCTCCAGGTTTTCTGCTCAGGAGTATGAAGCAGTATTGGGTATCTTAAGAGGAGTTTTGGTGTAAGTTCTTAGAGGAGTACAACCTAGATCAAGGAAGAGTGATAGATTTCTGTAATAGATCTTTTCATTCGATCCTCTCTTCCTTGCCCTTTGGATTTTTCAGCATGTAATTCGGGGTAACCGCCCAATCAAAACCGAGATGGCTCACCAGCTCTATGTACTTCAAGTCCTGACCTTTAACCTTCTGGAAGAGAGGATGATGACCAAGATGGACCCTAATGATCAGGTTAATGCTAGCCCCAGTGATACTGTTCTCTGCCCTCCCACCAGGGCAATGAAAAGCCTCAAGCATATGTTATCTACCCTGCGTTTTGTGAGTGGTAACCTATTTGTGACCCTTTATAGGCAGTGACATTTCCTCTGGAACATATTTTACCTAACTCTGAAAACATCAAGATCTGGTACTAACACACTCTACTGACCAACCAAGAGAGTAAATAGGTCACTTTGCCAAGTATTTTTCTTTTGTGTACTGAAAAAGAGGGGGTAGCACTCTTTCCTTTTTTCAGAGGTCTGGAAACAATGGGTGGCAAACATAGCATATAAAGTCAGATTTGGTTGTTGTATAGGTTACTTTTGTGGGACTTATTCTGTATTTCTTTTTTTATTCTTTGGCCTAAGTAATGATTCTCTGGGTGAAGGGATGTATTGGCAAATGAAGGTGATAGAAAAACAAATCAATAAAAATTTTAAAGTGAAAAAGAGATGGTGCCACCAGATACAGTTTGGGACCTGAATTCCCGAAGAGGTTGCCCTGTTATTTGTTCTTCCAAGCATATCCTGGATATCTGAGCAGTTATATTTTTTTCCCTCAGGCACAAAGAGATATCATATTTGAATTAAGGCGAATTGCATTTGATGCGGAGACTGACCCTACAAGTGTCACTGGCAGTGGGACAGAGAAACGAAAAGCCATGTACACCAAGGACTACAAGATGCTGGGATTCACTGTATGTACCCCTGTGACCTTCTCTTACCTGTGCCTCTATCCTTGTCTCCCTACATGGTTACAAGCCTTAGGCTCCTGGCAGTTTGCCAAATCAAATGTAAAACTTGAACCCCATAATTGAGTCTGTAGGTAGGGCTGCCCTTTCACAAATGAATCAGAGCTAACATTTACACAGCATGTTAAGGTTATAGAATCTGTACATGTTATTACTTTTGCTGCTCATGACAATCCCAGAAGGTAGTACCAGGATTATTATTCCTATTTTACAGAGGTGAAGTGACTTGCCCAAGGTTACAAAACTTTTAAACAAGGAGTCATTACACTGTGATACCACTTCAGTCATAAGAAGTTTGGCATGGTTAGTTAAGCACAGCTTTTAGGGTAAGGGGGCAGTGGTTTCACAGGGTTGTTCATAGGAGCTTTTCCCTTTGCATGAGGAACCACACTGAGAGGTGCTAATATTCATGTCATGTTTCTTTTTTCTCCTAGAATCATATCAATCCAGCAATGGACTTTACCCAGACTCCTCCAGGGATGCTAGCTCTGGATAACATGCTCTACTTGGCCAAAGTTCATCAAGATACCTATATCCGGGTAAAGGCAAAAAAGGCTCACCCTGGACCGTCATTCTTGTTCATATTTTGCCCTGATTTTTGTCTCTCTTCGCACCCTAATTCTTTTTTAAAATTTTTTTAAAAATTATTTAAGTTTTCAACATTTACTTCCATAAAATTGTGTTCCAAATTTTCTCTCCTTCCCTCTCCTTTGTCCACCCCAAGGTAGTGTGCAGTCTGATATAGGGATAGCAAACATATTTTCACATTAAACATGTTGTAAAGAAGAATTGGAACCAATGGGAGAAACCACAAGAAAGAAGAAACAACAACACAAAAAGAGAGTAAATAGTCAGCTTCCGTCTGCATTCAGACTCCATAGTTCTTTCTCTGGCTGTGGACAGCATTTTTCATCATGAGTCATTTGGAGTTGTCTTAGATCCTTGCATTGCTAAGCAGAGATAAGGCTATCAGAGTTAGTCGTTGCCAGTGTTCCTGTTACTGTGTACACTGTTCTTCTGGTTCTGCTCACTTCACTCAACATTAGTTCATATAAGTCTTTCTAGGTTTTTCTGAAGTCCACTTGCTCATCATTTCTTTAGAAACAACAGGATTCTATTACATTCATATACCACAACTTGTTTAGCCATTCCCCAACTGATGGGTATTCCCTCAATTTCCAATTTTTGGCTACCACATGTACATTTTGTACATGTAGGTCCTTTTCCCATTTTTATGATCTCTTTGGGATGTAGATTAGAGGTGGCATTGCTGGATCAGAAGGTATGCATATTTTTATAGCCCTTTGGTTGTAGCTCTAAATTGCTTTCCAGAATAGTTGGATCAGTTCATGACTCTACCAGCAGTGCATTAGTGTTCCAGTTTTCCCATATCTTCTTCAGTGTTTATCATTTTCCTGTTTTTTTTCATGTTAGCCCTGATAGGTATGATGTGGTACCTCAGAGTTGTTTTGATTTGCACTTCTCTAATCAGTAAGTGGTTTAGAGCATTTTTTTCATATGGCTGTATAGCTTTAATTTCTTCCTCTGAAAACTGCCTGTTCATATCCTTTGACTATTTGTCACTTGGGGAATGACTTGTTTTCTTATAAATTTGATTCATTTCTCTACATATTTTAGAAATAAGACTCTGCTTGTAAAAATTGTTTTCCAACTTTCTGCTTCCCTTCTAATCTTGGTTGTATTGACTGTCACACCCTAATTCTTTCTTTTCCTTTGCAGATTGTCCTGGAGAACAGCAGTCGGGAGGACAAGCATGAATGTCCCTTTGGTCGAAGTGCCATTGAACTCACCAAAATGCTGTGTGAGATCCTGCAAGTTGGGGAGCTGCGTAAGTCTTTCTGGCACTGCTGTATCCATCCACCCCTCACTGAGACAACAAGAACAACAGTGTACTTCCTGGTCACATGTCAGGGTGTTTTATGTATATCATTCAGTTTGCTTTCACAACATTTTTGCAAGTCAGGTTGTGCCAGTATTATCTCCATTTTACGGATGAGAAAACATAGGATAGAAAGGTTAAGTAATTTGCTCAGTTACAGAACTAACAAATGGCAGAGTCAGGGCTCAAATCCAGGCTTTTTGATTCTAAATCCAGTGCTCTCTGGGCTATGCACAGTCCCAGCATCGTGGTCCTGTGAGAGGAGACTGACCAAGAGAGTGGGTGAGGTGGGACTGCCTTGTCATTGCCTCCTGAAGAGTCAGTGTGGTGTGGGGAAGAACCCTGGCCCGAGTCTCAGGAGAAGCCGAGTTAGGATCCCAGCTCTGCCACTTTGTTGTTAGCTGGGTGATCCACAGAATGATGATCTCTCTCCAATAGCTGTTGTTAGGAAAGCTCTCTCTGCTCTTAAAATGTTGTAAAAATGGGAGAGTGGTTATTTTAGAGATGAGGAGTCTTAGGTTCAGAGAAATTGTGGGGGTTTTGCTCAAGGCCAAACAGCTGGTAAAGAACAGAGGCAAGTCTATAACTCAGGACTTTTGACTCTTTCCTAGCTCTCGCATTGTGGTTCCTAAAAGGTTAGTCCCAGTTGAAATGAGGCTGGATTGTTTTCATAGTAGCCTCACCTATTCTCTTGTCCCTCCAGTGGAGTAAAGGAGAAGTAAACGCAGGACCGAAGGGTAGGTCAGGGAATCATTCCATAATCCCAAGGAGGATCAGTGACCAGACCCCCTGTGTGAGCTGAGAGACTGTACCCTGTTCTTGGGAAGAAGAAGAAGCTGGATAAGATAGGAGCTGATCAAAGATATTCAGTGGGCACTTGTAACTAGTGACATAAGAATGCATCACCTCCCAGCAGTTGATGGGCCTGCATCCTGTTCTGTATCAGGAAATGTGGGGTGGTCAGGAAGGAGGAGAAGCCTGAAGGTGAGAGAAGTCCTCAGGGGAGGCTCAGCCCCGTTTCACACAGCAGTTCCTGGAGTTCTTGGCCACATTTCCCGCCTGCCTTTGAGGCTCTAGACCCATGTCCTAGGGAGGGGCCCTCATCATTTTTTCCATATCTTTCCCCACAGCAAATGAAGGACGGAATGACTACCATCCAATGTTCTTCACTCATGACCGAGCATTTGAGGAGCTCTTTGGAATCTGCATCCAGCTGCTGAACAAGACTTGGAAGGAGATGAGGGCGACGGCAGAAGATTTCAACAAGGTCATTGTTAAGCTGGGGAACCTGCCTAGGACAGAAAGAGTAGAGTAGACTTTGCTTCCAGCTGAGTTATGGAATTGGCAGATCAGTGCAGGTTGGCTAGTCAGATAACGGTAATAACAGTGCCCATGTCTAGTGTGCCATAAGACTCACCCAGCCTCACCAGGCTGTTGTGAAGAAGGCAGAGGAGATGCCATTATCCCCATTTACAAAGGAGGAAACAAAGATTTGGTTAGAATCATATTAAGTGATGGGTCTCCATATAAAGCTGAAAATAATAATTGGAGGTAATTGATTCAGAAACTTCCCTAGCACTTGTGGCTATGGGTGAGTAAACTCATTCCTCTCTAAATGTGTGGTAAAGAAGTTTTATTTTTACATCTCATAGCACTTACCAGAGCTGAAGCAGGAGATACTTCCCTAGTATTTAGGTCAAGGCCCCTCACCTCTAAGAGCCTCAGCCTCTTTGTAGAATGGAAATAAGGATTTCATTGCCACATAGGGTTGTTTTGAGGAAAGCACTTTGTAGAATCTTAAATCATTGTGGAAATGCCACCAGTTTTATTTGTAAAGTCCTCAAAGTGCTAAGAGTTGTTTAAATCCTCACAGACTTATAGAATGTCAGATCTGGAAGGGACCTAAGAGAAAATCTAACCCAAACTCCTGTCACTTTACGAAGAAGGAAATTGGGGATCAGAGAGAATTATTATTTCAGTAAGGCCCTCATTGATGGCATGTCCAAATGTTTATTCTTCTTTGATTCTGCCCCACTTCGCTCAGTGACTGTTTGAAACTTCAGAATCTCCTGAGGCATTAGCCTGATTGTGTAACTTCCTCACTCATAAACATTCAGTGGCTCCCCTTTGCCTATAAGGTAAAAAACTCTTTACTTAGTCTGACGTTTACGGCCCACCGTGATTTGGCTTTCACCTGCCTTTCTGTTTCTGTTACATACATGCTACTCCCCTTCACAAGCTCTACACTCCAGTCAGCCTGACTACTAGCTATTCCACAAGCCTGATAACTTCCTTTTCTACGTCTATACATTTATGTAAATCTTCCACATGCCTAGATTTAACTTGTCCCTCATTTCTACTTCTCAATCATTAGCCTTACTTCAAAGCTTATCTCAGGTGTCACTTCCTACCCGAAGCCTTCCCTGATCTCAGTTGTGAGTGTTCCCTCCTTCCTCAGTTTTTCTTCTACTGTGTTTGTTCTTGTGTATGTTGACTCCCTCAGCAGAAGGCAGGGGCTGTTTTGTCTTTGTAGCCACTGTGACTAGCGTAGACTACTTGTATGTAGTAGAGACTTTATGAATGTTGAACTGAATTATACTAAAGTGAGTTTCCTTGGACTACACTGAGTTAGTGCCAGAGATAGAACTAATGTTTAGCTCCCAGGGCAGTGCCATCAGAGCAGTGGTGCTCATCATCTTTTTCTCTCAGGTTATGCAAGTGGTACGAGAACAGATCACTCGGGCTTTGCCCTCTAAACCCAACTCTTTAGATCAATTCAAGAGCAAACTTCGGAGCCTGAGCTACTCAGAGATTCTGAGACTGCGCCAGTCTGAGAGGATGAGTCAGGATGATTTCCAGTCCCCACCGATTGTGTAAGTCTTGTGGGGTATCGAAGTGGAAGCAGTTGCCAGCTATATTTCCTTTTGAGAGGTTCAACTGCCTCCATGAGCTAATCCTTATTCTGCTATGTATCCTTCCCCAGGGAGTTAAGGGAGAAGATCCAGCCAGAAATCCTGGAGTTAATTAAGCAGCAGCGGCTAAATCGGCTCTGTGAGGGGAGCAGCTTCCGCAAAATTGGGAATCGGCGGCGTCAGGGTGAGGGCAGCTCTGACCTGTTCTGATCCTTTTTCACAAAAAGTCTCTGGTGGAAGATCCAACCCTGCTGGACCAACACACCTTGTACTTGGTACAGGGAACAGACTTAGAACTAACTTTTTTCTGCTCTTCTTGAGGCTTTTTCAAAGCTGCACCCCTTGCCCTGCCAGTCAGGGAGCCTGAGCTCAGACATTGCTAGATATATGAATCTGGGCAATTCAGTTCCTCTCTCTCAGTCACTGTTTCCTCATCAGAAAAACAGGGACCATATTTCGACCAACTACTTCAATTAATCAAGTGCCTGTTATGTGTTAGGCATTTGTACTAGGCACTAGGGATATAAATACAGTGGATGAAACAATCCTTTCTGAAGATCAGATTGCCTTCTCTTTTAAAAAAATAAGTTTTATTGGGGTATTTTTTTATGGGTATTATGTTCTAATGGGGGAAAGATACAAAGTAGTGAAATACAAGGTAGTTAAAAGCAAGGTAGTTCGGGAGACACTAGCATTTGGAGGGCTGGGGAAAGGCTTCATGTAGAAGGTACTGTGTGAGCTCCATTCCATTATTGCCACTCCTCACTCCACCCTCTGCATTTTTATTTATTTTTAGCATTCTTTTTAAAAATTTTGAGCTCCAAATTTTCTTCCTCCTTCCAATTCCTCCCCCCACCCATTGAGAAATCAAGAGATGTGATGTTAATTATACATGTAAAGTCATGCAAAAACATTTCTGCATTAGCCATGTTGAAAAAAAGAAAAGGTGGGGGCAAGAAAAATAAAGAAAATGGGGAAAAATGCTTCCATTTGCATTGAGCTCAATCTTGGAGGATGGAGGGGAATTCTGTTGGACAAAAGTGAGGAGGGAGAGCATTCTGCATGTGAGGAGCCAGAGCAGATGCACAGAGACTGGAGATGGGAGTGTTGTGTTCCAGGAGCAGAGAGAAGGCCGTTTTGGCTGGATCTCAGAATAGAGGAGGGGGAAGCTGGGACAATACACCTCACACAGGGTTGTGAGTTAAGTGTTTTGCCATCCTGGACACACTTTAGAACTCAGAACTGTGGTGATTTGTGATTTTTACCTGTGTGTTTCAGAGCGGTTCTGGTACTGCCGTTTGGCCCTGAACCACAAGGTTCTGCACTATGGAGATCTGGATGACAATCCTCAGGGGGAGGTGACCTTTGAATCTCTGCAGGAGAAAAGTAGGTGCAGCTTTGTTATTCTTTTGATGGGCGATGAAAAGAGCCCTGACTGGAAACCTGTGTTATAGTATTGATTCTGGCCCTAATTTGCTGTGACCTTGGGCAAATAACTTCTCTCTGGGTCTCAATTTACTCATTTCTAAAATGGGGATGATAAATTGTGTCCTACCTAGAGGCTATGTATGATAATGGAAAGAACACCACATTTGAGATCAAAAGGCATGGGTTCAAGTCTTGGTTTAGCCATAAATTAGATACATAACCCTAGACAAGTTATTTTGACTTTCTGAATCTTAATTTCTTCATTTATAAAATAGGAATAATAATACTTGCCCTCCTTGTTTTGTAGGACTCTTATGGTAAAAGTGCTTTGTAAATGTAAAGCAGTATAGAATTTGGAGCTGTTGTCATGACCCAGTTCATGTCATTGTTGTGAGGATCAGATGAATGTGAAAGTGCTTTGGAAAATATAAAATGCTCTCTCAGTCTAAAGTGTTGGTGATACTGTTATAATCATAGTTGAATGGGTGTGAGGGCTCTTACCTGGGAGAAATTCCTTGAGACATATAGTCTCATAGCCCTCTGACCTTTCCTTCATTCAAAAGTCATTAATCATTTGCTTTGCACAAGGCAGTACCTTGTCCATGGAGCAGAGGGATCAGATTTTAGGAGTTGGCTCAGGCACCACCTCCTCTAGGAGAGCTTTCCTTGTCTCCTCAGCTGCTAGGGCTGTTCCCTCTAAGGTTACTGCTGCTCTCTGCTCTAGTTTATCCTGTATGTTCACTTCTGGATATATTCTTTTCACATTCATATGTAAGTCCCTCAAGGGCAGGAACAGTTTGTGCTTTTTTTTTTTTTTGGTATTGGTGTCTTGTCTGGTACGTGGTAAGCACTTAATAGATACTAGTTGATGGATCGATTGATACAGAGTGGGGGGTGGGTGGGAAGGAGAAGGGAGTCAAAGATCATTCTAGGCTTTCAAGGCCTTGGAACCTTCAGTTAACTTATGGAAGTCCTGGCAGGGGCCCTTGTTCAATCCTGCAAGTTAAGTAGGGCAAGTAGTATTTTATCCATTTTATACGTGAGGAAACTGAGGCTCAAAGAAGTGAAGTCACTTGCCCACGACTACTACATGACTAGTAACTAGGATTCACACCCTAATACTCATCAGAAAGTAGACGCAGTGAGAGAGCACTCCCACAGACCCGCCCTGTCCTCCAGTGCCATTTATGAGTCTAGACTCCTTGGATGATCCATTTTTCTTTTTTAATAAATGCTTTACTGATGCTTAAAAAAAAGTCATCATCCTCACTTCCCAATAACCTCCTTCCCCCAAAGAGAACTTTACATTTTAATAAAGAAGTTAACCAAAATAAACCAATCATTCTTTATCACTGGCAGTGTCTGCCTCATTCTACACCCATATTTTACTGCCTATTTGACCAAAGGAGAGAATTAGTTCCAATATTCTGGAGTAATTGGTTTTTATGCTGATTAGAGTCTCAAAGACTTTTAGTGTAACTTTCTTTACATAATTGTGGCCATTAAGTAAATTGTTTTCTTCTTTGTTCTTCATCTATTCATAAAAGTCTTAAGTTTCTCTAAATTCTTTTTGTTTGTCATTCTTATGGTACGATAAAATTCTATTATGGACCTGTTTTTTCAGCCATTGCTTAAGTAATGGCACTCATTTTATTTCTGGTTGCTTGCTAGCACAAAAAATGCTGCTATAATTTTGGGGGGGGTATCAATGGAACCGTTCACTCTATTTTTGACCTCCCTAAAGGGTATGCTTCGTATTGTTATTTCTGGGTCAAAGGATATGTTCAGTTTAATGACTTTAATGTAATTCCAAATTATTTTTCAGAATAGTTAGACAAATTCACAGCCAAACCAACTGTGTGTCAAGGTGCCCCTCTCTCCACAGTCCCTTTAACCTTTACTATTTTCAGTTTTTGTCATTTTTATCAATCTGATGAATTGTTGATGTAAAACCTTAGTGTTGTTTTAATCTACATTTCTTATTTTATCAGTAATTTAGAACATTCTTTCTTATGGTTATTGATAGCTTGCATTTCTTCTTTGGAAAACTGTTATATCCTTTGATCTTAACTTAAAAAAAACCAGACTGACTTGCCTAGAGCCTTGAAGTTGTAGTTGTACTTCAAGCTTTCAGGAAGAGTCAAATTGCCTTCCCATCTGACCATTTCTCTCTTTTAGTTCCTGTTGCAGATATCAAGGCCATTGTCACTGGGAAGGACTGTCCTCATATGAAGGAGAAAAGTGCTCTCAAGCAGAACAAGGTGAGCTAGGAAGGTTGGAGTCTGTCTGTGATTAGCTGAGGACCAAGGAGTTAAGTAGGGAATAGGCAGAATGTTAATATAACTGAGCTGTTTGATTAGAGACATGCCTCATTTTGTGTACCATCTATTTCCTTGCATTGGATTAAACTATTTGAAGGTGATAAATTGTTCAGAGTCCGGGTTAAGGCCCCTGAAAAAAGATGAGGTTTTTCAAATACTTCAGATGAACTATACATGGAGAAAGGATTTCAACTGACTGAGAATCAAAATAACTGAGTTCTGATTTAGGTTTTTCATTAACTTGGTGTGTGACTTTGTCCATGTCACATCTCTTTTGTGGGCCTCAGGGTTTTCATCTTTCTTGTGGTGATAATCCCTGCCCTACCCAGCAGCAGTGTGGTGTCCTGAAAAGAGCCCCAAACGGAGCTGGAAGACCTCATCCATAAAATGAGGGCATTCTCTGTTTACAGAGTCCTTCCAGCTCTGACATTTTATATTCTGAGGTCCACCCCCCTTTCACATTCTTTGCTACTGTGCTTTTCCCCTCAGGAAGTATTGGAATTAGCCTTCTCCATCCTGTATGATCCTGATGAGACCTTAAACTTCATTGCTCCTAATAAATATGAGGTAAGCAGTCCTTTTTCTTCATTCTGATTAGGTAGACAATGATAAAGGCTGAGTGCCATGCAGGCCAATAGTTGACCTGGGGGAGCTGTGACCCATCAATTGACTTTTGGGAAAGGGGTAGTGGGACCAAGAGGGCCCTGTGGTTGTTTCCTTATGGTAAAGAAAGGGGGAGGGCGGGAAGTGCGGGAAGTGAGTCCTGCATCGAGTGGGAACTAGACAGCAGGGGCTGGATCAGGGAAAAAGAATGGCTCTAGATCTCACCGTGCCTTTGGGCCTCTTGTTGGCATCAGTGACTTGCCTGTGGTCATATAGCTAAAATATGTCAGAGGCAGAACTTGAACCCAGGTCTTCTGATTTCAAGGCCTACCCTCTATCCATTGTGCTTGACTGCTTCTCCTTAAGAGTATTAAGTTAAAACCAAAATGCTGTGTGAGTGGAAAGTTAGAGGAGATGGCCCTTCATTTGGGCCTTGAAGGATGGATAGGATTTGCCTAGTGAAGAGAAGAGTAAAGGGAGGACATTACAGATGAAGGAGCATCGTGAGAAAAGGTAAGCCAGGAATGCCAGAGGAATATTTGTTGGGAAGATTGAAAGGAAGTGACATTTGAACCGGCCTGGAAAATAGTTCCCCTCAAATGAATTCTCCTTTTACCTACAGTTTAGGTACTAATAAAGTCTCATTCTTCTAGGCCTAACTGCCGAGGCCACACAACACAATTAATGAACTGTGCATCAGATTTAATTACAGGTGTGCCTCATTTTATATCATAAATGAGTTCCAGTAGTTGGAATTTTGTAAATTAGTTCTTTTAAATGCATTTGAAAAGCTTACCACTTAAAAGAATTCTATCTTGAATCTTTTTTTTATAGTTTAGAGGGGAAAGATCCTTTTGTAAAGTGAACAGTCACTGCTTAATTCATCTTTGTTACAAATTTGGATTTTCTTAGATGAAGATTACTTAAAGTGCACCCCTACTTAACTGTATCTGAGGAACACTACTGCTGGGCTGAGGGGCAACAGAGCAACAGGTCTGGAGTCAGGAAGACCTGAGTTAAAATCTAGCCTCAGAGACTTCCTTGCTGTGTGACCTTGGGCAGGTCACTTAACACATATGCCTCAGTGATAGCAACAGCACCTCCCTCCCAGGGTCGATGTAAGGATCTAGTGAGATAATATTTATAAAGCACTTAGCACAGTGCCTGACTTGTAGTAGGTGCTATGTGTATATTAGCTGTTATTATTGTTGTTGTCGTTGAGTGCCTGCAGAAGGGGTATCTCTTGGAGTAAAAAGATGATGGACTTGTCATCAGGAGCCTAGGATTCAGCCCGTGCCTCTTAACACTTCAGAGTGGTGTGTCCAGGGGCACACCATTTCACTCTCTGAGCCTCAACTTCCTCATCTATAAAATAGGACTAATAAAGTACCTGTTTCACAGTGTTAATGTAAGAAAAGCTCTTTGCAAACCATCAAGTAGAGAAGTGTGAGTTGTTGTTATTCTCCACAGTATTGTATCTGGATCGATGGCCTCAGTGCCCTTCTTGGGAAAGACATGTCCAGTGAGTTGACCAAAAGTGACCTGGATACGCTGCTGAGCATGGAGATGAAGCTTCGACTGCTTGACCTGGAGAACATCCAGATTCCTGAGGCCCCTCCCCCTGTCCCCAAGGAGCCCAGCAGCTATGACTTTGTCTACCACTATGGCTGAGTCATTGTACCAGGAGGGGGGATTGGGCCCAGGAGGGTAGGGCTTAGATGCTGGGGCCTTGTCCTTTGCTTGTATAGAATCCATGCTGACTGTGGTGGCCAGGCCAGTGCCACTTAATCCTCAACCCCATGTCTTAGCCCCCAAAGCTTCCTGTTGATTCCAGTCAGCTAAAAGTAGGGAAGTGGGGTCTCTGTGCCCTCCCTTCTTTCCACTGTGGATCAGACTCTGGGGCCTGGAAGGGAACACTGCAAAGGCTGGAACACTAGGGAGCGTGCAGCATCTCTCCTGCTCTCTGGGCAGGGCAGCCCTGCGCCGGCTGGCACAGACAACACACACACTCCCTCTAAGGTGGCAGCACTTAGGTGGCTGGCCCCATATGAGCTGGACGCAGCCCGGCAGAGCTCCTGTGTAGTGTGGACAGCTGTGGGGGAGAGAACTCAAGGGAGGCAGCACACCTGCCCTGTATATATGGAAGGAAGCTCTGACTCTGATCCCCTCTGTTGTGGAGGACTCCTTTTGTGCCCATCTCCCTACATGGTGCCAAGATGCTGCTGCTGCTCTTGTGGAAGTTCGACTCTAATGTTTATCTAAATTCTGAAACTGCCACATCTCTCCTCTCCAGCAACTGGCAGGGGCAGCAAGAGGTTTCTACCAAGTGGTGCTCCGTCTGGGCTCCTTGCAGTTGGAAAGCCATAAGGCTGCTTCCGCCCTTCTCTGTCAGAAGTAGCTTTGCCTTGTAGAGGCCAGAGAGTGAAACAAACTGTGGCACTCTTGGCTTTTGACTCTGGGTGATGTCGTTTAATTTCACAGTACCTAAGTACTGGAAAGGACCTTAGAACAGAGAATGTTGGAGCTGGAAGGGACCTCAGAGGCAATGTCATTGGGCAACTCCTACCTAAAGCATGAATTCCTTCTTTATAGCATCCCTAACAAGTAGTCATCGAGCTTCTGCTTGCTGACTTGCAGTAGTGGGGAGCTCACTACCTCTAGAGACCGTCTATTCCAGTTGGGACAGCTCTTATTGTTAAGAAGTTCTTCCTTATTATTGGGCCTTATTCTATCTTGAAGTAACTTTCACCCTCTGGGGTGAAACAGAATAGATCTGATCTGTGGGACAGACAACGCTTCAGATATTTGATGGTAGCCTGAATTTGATTTTCTGCATTCTTTCCTTGAGCAAAAACCAATCTTGGTAAACTGAACTGAAAGATCAGTCTCTTTCAGCTCCAAGACCTATTTCTAATTTCTTTTTAGTCTCTAGACCCCAGGAGGTCTGCCTTGTACTCCCTCCTCTTGGCTTTTTACCTCCTGCCTTGTTTTCAGGGAGCTGGCCTGAAGTTATAGCTGTGCAAATGGGAATTTCCTAGCTTACCACATAATGTCCCCACACATCACCACTTGAACACAGCTGCATATGGTTATAGTAGTTTCATGTGGTAGGTACTGGTCCAATGAAGATTGTACTATATATTTTCTCTACTATAGGCCATACTTATACAGACATGTGTGTATGTGTATATATATATACATATATATATATATATATATATATACATATATATAAATATTTATATTTATATAAGATCCACCTATTCTAGGATGGAATGTTTTGTGAAAAAATGAAATTGGGAAGAGAAGGAAAAATAAGATGAGCTCTGAGCCAAGATTATAATGTAAGAGAACTCAGGAGGGCAGGAGAGGAATGTCCTGTCAGTAACTGTGTTTTCAATAAATACTCTCATGTATGGACTGCAGTTGTCATTAACAGATGTTTCTCTATTTACTTCTTACCCAAAGGGGGCAATTTCACCTTAATGATCATTTATTCCAGTGTGCTAGAAAGACTTGAATGCTCCTGATTCAGTAGTTAGCTGTCTTCCAGGAACCCCTCACTCTCTTCCCCTCCCCACTTTCCTGGCTAATTATGCTTGGGGAAGTTGCTGTGCCGGCTTTTATTTTCTGCAGAGACTCAAGGGGTGCAGCAGAGAAAGATCCGCCCCTTTGTATACACATGATTCTTCACTATGCCTCTAGCTCCTGATTCTTTCATTGAGCCTTCCAAATCTGTGGGAACTGAAGGGGACACGTATCTGATCTTCCAGCTGGTGTTTTAAGACTTGCTCAAAAGCTGAACGTGCTGGGGGTGGGGAGTAGATGATGGTGTTGATGAAAAATGGATGCCTTCTTTTGCTGTTGTGAGAAGGCGTGGGGGGCGGCAGAGGTTCTTTCAAAAGTCATAGAAAGCACATGAAAGGCAGGCCTTGAGTCTTGAATAGAACTAAGGACCTTGGGCAGAGATGCATGACTACAGCCAGCAGCTGAAAGCAGCCCACTTTCCACCTTGGCCTTCAGCATCTTTGGGCCGATTTGACCTTGCAGTAAGTCACCTGATGCGAAACTGGAGTTTTTTCCTTTCATTTCAGGCTTAGGGCAAGGGGGAATTGGGTTCAGAGAAGGAAACCCCCAAGTCTGTGGCCTGTTCTATTTTACCTTAACAACCACAACAGCCTCCTAACTGGTCTCTAGTTCCTATCCATCTTGCCCCACTAGTTCAGTCAATTATCATGCTGCTCACATCTGTCCTTGGCTCTTTGAGCCTTTAAGGGTTTCCGTTATTTCTAGGGCAAAGTTCTAGCTCTTCTTACCTTGTATTCAAGCCTCCCTACAGTGTGACCTCAAAATAGCTTTCCAGCTTTATTTCCTGCTATTCCCTCAAAATCATCCTGCTCCATACAAACAGGCTGTCTTCCTACCCTCTGTGCTTCTGTCAGTGGAGTTTCCTTGAAATGCCCATGACCCCTTTCTCCCACTCCCATTTCCATCTGCTAGATCAAACTGCAATGGCTCAAGTGCTAGGCCTGGTCAGGAAGGCTTGAGTTCAAATTTGACTTTGGACACATCCTACCTGTGTGATCCTGGCAAGTTATTCAACATGTCTACCCCAGTATCCTCACCTGAAGATAGCACCTACCTCCCAGGGTGGGGAGATCAGATGATACATTTGCAAAGCACTTAGCACAGTGCCTGGTAGTGTGGGAAGGACAGCACTAGTGTTTGGGAGGATCGGGAAAGGATTCTTGGCTGAAGATGGTACATCTTAGAAGAAGGGCCCTAGGGGCCCTGGTTAGATGGAAGGAGAGAGTGCCTTCTAGACATGGAGGACTGCCAGGGCAAAGTCATAAGGAAGAAATCAGAATATGGGGGTTGGGGGTGGACTTTAGAACACACAGCACAGTGTCTGCCAAATATTTCTAAAGCCCAGGCCTGACCATATAATTTCTCTGCTCAAGAAGTTTCTATGGGTCTTTCAAGCCCCTCTGGCATTTAAAGCCCTTTACAATCTCTCCAGCATCTGTTCCTCAACTTATTTCACATTGCTCCTCTCACCCCTTCTACATTCCAGCCAGACTAGTCAACTTGTACTCCACCACAAAGTATATTCTCTCCCTTGCCTTTGCTGTTGCTCATGTTTGGAACACACCCACACCTTACCTCCACCATTTAGAATCCACAGCCCCCTTGAAAGCTCAGTTCAGTGCCACCACCTTAATGAACCCTCTCCTAATACTCTCAGCTATTAGGAGTTCCTCCCTTTCCCATCACCCCTCCCCCCTTCTTTACATTTATATATATTTCCCGCCCCCCCTGCCCCATATGCCCTAGGTAAAATGTACACTTTTTGAAAGCTGGGACTTCTGTATTCCCCATACCCAGCACAGTGCCTTACACATCACAAGTACATAAGCACTTTCCAGTGTCAGAGCCGGAAGAGACCTTAGAAAGGAAACCTAGATCACAGAAAAATGTCACAGCTGAAATGCACTATAGAGTTCATCTACCCTAAGCCTGTTGGTTACAGATGACTTCTATAACAGGACTGGCACGTACCCAGATAATTTAAGATGGAGGCAGCCCCATGTGGTTCCCAAGCCAGGGACTTGCTTCTAGAAAACATCTTGCATTCCCCTACCACCTATTGTCTGAGTCTTTACATTTACCTAAGGCAAAGTGGAACACTCTCTTTCCATTGGTGTCCATGACTATAACTGAAGGTCCTACTCACCTACAAGAAGTACACTAAGCTAAGGGGTGAGGGGAAGCAGAGGTGGTGGTGATGGTTGTTTGTCCTTGCTTCTTGTAGAGGACTGTGACATCAGGGAGGTGATGCCATGACTTGCAAATGAATTGGATTTAAGTGAGAGCTGTGCAAGGTCACCAACCTCACTTTCTTCTCTGGAGCCATCCAGTGGCAAGATATAGATCAGGATGGCTGGAAATGATTCCTGGAAGTAGTGGTCGGGAGGTAGAGACACCTTTACTCCTTCCCTTTTGGTCCCATGACCCCAAGAAATGGGCTTGGGGTTTTGGTCTGTTTCATTTGTCCTGTTCTATGTGGAGCTCAAGCCATGGAGACTTTGGACTCAAGATTGCAGATCAGATGTTGAATGTGACCCAACAGAGAAGGCCTGAGAAGGCAGGGTGCTGGGACTAGAGCTTAGGAAGACTTTGGACTTGGCTGTTGGTGGGACTTTGGCTATATAGGAACTTAGCAAGCTGTGAACTGATTCTTCCTCCACCTACCCTTCCCAGAAATCAAAGAAGTATAGTGTCGTTATGTCCCCAGTTGTTGGGAGAAATGTTTGTTCTTGCTATACTTTTTTTTGTTTGTTTGTTTTGGAGGGCAGTTGGGGTTAAGTGACTTGCCCAAGGTCACACGGCTAGTTTTTGTGTGAAGTGTCTGAGGTCAGATTTGAACTCAGGTACTCCTGACTCCAGGGCCGGTGCTCTACTCACTGCGCCACCTAGCCGCCCCTCTTGCTATACTTTTGAAGTAACAATTCCTTTAGCTTTTAAGCTAATCTGTTCATTAAGTGGTTAAATGAAACTAGGGTGCTTGGACTCCCCAAAATTTATAATCAGTGAAAGCTGAGCTGTGGCTTAAGGTACCAAAGAACCCTGGAGAAGAGGTGAAATATATTATTGGCAGTAGAAGCCAGAGTAGTCACTGTTAGACACAGTATTACTATTATTATTATGGCAGCTAGGTGGCATAGTGGATTGAATGGTGAACATGGGTGGTCAATATAGACAGGAAGAATCCTGCTTCAAATGAGTACTAACTCTGTGACCCTGGGCAAGTGATAGCCTCTGCCATTTTCAGCTTCCTCATCTGTAAAATGGGGGAAATAAGAGCACCCATTTCAAAGGGTTGCTGACATGCCATATATAAAGAGATCTTTGTAAACCTTAAAGTGCTATATATAAATGCTATTATTAGTAATGTACTAATGTTGAAACCAGTGGTATTGTATGGCAGCAAATGTGGGATACAAGAATTTCACACAGAGGGCAATGGAGGAGTCAGACGCCTATCATTTATTATAGGCAATGGAGACGAAGAAAGCAAATACCAAACAGTTCCTAATCTCAAGGGGCTCACAGTGGCTCCTTGTTGTGGAGCTGATGTTGGCTCCACATCCAACTGCTGGAATCAGCATGCAAACCATTGTATACAAACAAGATAGATACAGGATAAATAGTAGTGTCAGAGGAAAGGCACTAAGATGGAGGCCTGGGAAAGCTTTCCTGCAAAAGGTGGGACCTTGGCTGAGACCTGAAGGCAGCCAGGAGGAGGAGATGAGGAGGGAAAGGGATAGCAGGCATAGGGGGACAGCCCTCCCTAAGTCAGAGGATGGTGCTCTGGTTTGCAGACCAGTGAGCAGGCCACGGGTCACTAGATGGCTGAGCATGTGGGGAGGAGTAAAGTGTAAGACTGGGAAGGTAGGAAGGGGCCAGGCTGTGAAGGGGTTTGGGAGCCAAACAGAGGAGTTTGATTTGATTCTGGAGGTAATGGGAGGTCATTGGAGGTTACTGAAATAGGGAAGTTAGGGGTTATTTTAGGAAGATTTTGGCAGCCTACCTCAGTATCATGAAGAAATTGTCAGCTAGGAAGAAAAGATGGGGTAGTCAGAGAAAACTTGGAAGGCTTCCTGCTCCTGTGGAGGGCAGCTTTATGGGAGGTCACAGGTAGGAAGGGACGAGATGGGCAGGCAGGAACGTAGTGCAATCAGCAGCTTTGGTGGGAACTTCCAAAAGAAAGATCTTGAGCAGGCTAAGACACGGCCTTGCCTTCAGGGAGTTCCTAGTCTAGAACTAGGGGGTAAGCACAACGATAACACCAGGCAAGTGTGGCTGAGTATGGCTCAGAACCAGGCCAAGCCCCAGGCTCCCTTCTCAGCCAACTCCAAGTCCTTAACCCAGCCCGACCCAGGGTCTCTTCGGGCGGGGTGGGAGGGAGGCTGCACGAGGACAGGCGCCGTTTCCGCCGGAAGTGCTCTCCCCGCCTTCCCAATATGGCGGCTGCAGGAGCAGGGTTCACACTTCCGGCAGGAGGAGCCACGTCTAGAGCTGCCTGGCCACAGGTGAGCCGGGACCGGGGCCGAGGCTACTGCCGTGAGCCCGAGGGAGCGGGGAGGAAGGGAAGGCGAGGGCGGCGTCCTGGCTTCGGCCCCAGCCCGGCCCGGCTCGTGGCCGCGGCCGCGGGGAGCCCGAGGGCGTGGCGGGGCCGGGCGGGGAGCCGAGAGTCCTGCGGCGCTGCAGGCATAGCCCGGGGCTAGAAGGAAGCACCTCCAGCTTCCCTATGCTCAGCCCCGACCCGGCCCTGGCACGGGGCCGCAGCCTCCAGGGAGGCCTCCGGAGCCAGGCCCGTCACCCGGGAGACACCCACCTCCAAACCCGCATTAACCGCCCCGGGGGGTCCTCAGGTTTGTGCTGCCCCTCAGTGGCCGAGCCCGGCTCCTTCCCCCCGGGGAGGCCCCCGAAGCTCCGAGGGGGATGGCTTTGACTTTCTCCGAACCTCAGTTTCCTCCTGTGTCAGATAAGCGGCCGATGTTCCACCATATGGTCTGTTCCAGTTCTACCCCCACAGTCTTCCATTTGACAGCCTCCCAGGAGTGTTAGACTGTAAGCTCCCTGAGGTCAGCGTCCCTTTTTTCCTGTCTTTGAATCACCAGCATTTAGCCTAGGGCCTGGTGCATAGTAGGAGCTTAATAAATGCTTCTTAACTTGTAAGAATCCTCTGGGATCTTGGAGTCCAGACCTTAAGCTTAACAAATGTCGAATATCAGGCCTTAGAAAAGGGAAATTACCTACCTAAGGTTAGGAGTAAATTACCCAGAACCAGCAAAGTCTTCTCTTTCCAAGTTGAGTGCCCTTTGCAAAATACCCAGGCTGGTTTTATCAGTCAACAAATGTTTGTTTAGTGCTGGTTCATCGAATATTTGTTTAGTGTTTATTGTGTGCTAGATAGCCAGAAAGATGAAGGAAAGACTTCAGAATTCTTGACCCGAGAACACTGTCAAAAGTAATTGGGGAGGAAAAAAGTGCAGGAAAAGATGAACTGTTTAAGACCCTGTGGGACATTGGACAAGTAATTTCCTTTCTTCTGGGCTGTTTAATCTTTTGTAAAATGAGGAGATTGGATTAGTCTCTTAATGAAATTGTTTCCAGCTTTGAAGTTAGCTTGATGTACGCCATCCTGTTGCCTTCAAATCTGACTACTTGTTGAGGATTGGGAATCAGGAGATTTTGGGCTCTAGTTCCAGCTCACTGTTACTGGGGACAGTTCATTTCCTTTTTCTTGTTGCCTTTTCTCTAATGAGTAAAATGATATAGTTGTGCTGTTTTTCTACTAGTGCTGTTACTTGATGGTGCTGTGACTTTGAGGAATGTTAAATGAATTTTCAAAAAACAACAGAGGAGCCTATAGGCTTAGAGAAGCCAGGGAAGGTTTTGTGTGATTTGAGCTGAACTTTGAAAAGCAAATACAATTTGGATAGTTAAGAGGAAAAAATCTAGGAAGTGAGCAGGTAGAAACTGGGTAACGGTGTAAAGGGTGTTTGAGAGGGTAGAGGATTTATGTAAGAGAATAGTGGGAGATGAGTCTACTAAGCGGAAGGTAGGTTAGCTTTATGATCTCCTGTTTTTTATTCTCTTTTTTAGTGAGGAAAGTATGCTAGGTTTGAAGTCAAGTGATCTGGGTTCAGTTCTCAACTCTAGTTGCTTATCTGTGTGAATATGGGCAGGTCCCTTCTCCTGGACCTCAGTTTCCTCATCTTTAAAATATTGGACCAGATCACTCCTAAGATCCTTTTTAGATCTAAATCTATAATCCTGGGGCTGCTAGGTGGTGCAGTGAATAGAGCACCAGCCCTGGAGTCAGGAGGACCTGAGTTCAAATCCACCCTCAGACACTTAACACAAAAACTAGCCTTGTGACCTTGGGCAAGTCACTTAACCCCAACTGCCCTCCAAAAAAAAAAAGTAAATCTATAATCCTGTGATTGATTGCTATTCCTTAGGTGATTTTCATTGATGATATAGGGCTCCAGAAGGCCCATTTTACAAACATCCACCAAATCCAGTCTCCAGTAGCTTTTGTATAGGAAGGTCTACTTTCTTTGTTCCCTACATTCCTATTTTGTGGGTCACTGACCAGCACTGTACAATTCTACAAGAAGAGAGTTAAGGTTGACAGTACTTGATGATGACTCTTGCACAGAGAAAAAGCACTAGATTTGGAGTCAGATGGCCTATTTCTCTCCCATTTCACCTGGATGACCTGCATCAGATCATTGAACATTCCTGGCTCTAGGTTTTCTCGTCTGTAGGATGATGGAGTTGGACTAGAGTTGTCCTCCAAGGACCCTTCCAGCTCTGTGTCTAGGCTCTGTATTGTGATGCACACACAGGAGTGAGTTGCCATGGCTGACAGAGCACCATGCTTTGGGGGTGGTTGGTTTATAAAAATATTTTTTAATTTTGAAATTATGAAATAGAGCACATAGAAATGAGAACTAGTTATATGATTGTTTTTTGGACCATTTAAAGGTACACTATTCCCTATATCAGATTTTTTTGGGGGGGGGAGGGTGGAGATGATCAGGGTTAAGTGACTTGCCTGGCATCACACAGCTAGTAAGTGTTTGAGGCTAGATTTGAACTTAGGTCTTCTGACTCCAGGGCCATCGCTCTATTCTCAGTGCCACGTAGCTATTCTCTGCCAGTCCCATATCAGATTGGCAGGGAGCTTTTGCTGGTATTTGGTATAAGTTCTTCCCTTAGTCTTTTCACTACTTCAGAGGTGAAGCATACTTCTGGAAACATGTAAGTTGAAGAACATTTGCACACCTTTGTGAGAGAAGTATAATTCTGCTGATGGATGAACCCAAAGTTCTTTTTTTTTTTTTTGTAGCAAGAAATCCAAGATCCTGTGAGCTCTGCATCCAGATAGCCATGGTGAGGGTAGGTGCTGTTCACCAGCCACTCAGGTGAAGAGTCCTCGGCATAGCCCAGAGCTTCTGTGATCATAAGGCCATGTTAAACCTTCAACTGGGAGAGAACCACCGCTGATAAGAGATGTTTCCACTGAAGTTCTTGGTCCAGCACAGCCAACTCTTGCTTTGTGTATTGGCTTCATGTGAGAGGGCTAGAGCCCAGCCAGGGCAGTAGCTGCTAGGTCCCACCTCT
>CM053595.1:102057813-102101788 GCA_028646575.1 Pseudocheirus occidentalis | reverse complement strand
TGTCTCCAGCTCCGACCTGGAGCTACTTCTACGGAACAGGGAGCCTGGTGACGAGGAGGATGAGGATGAAGGAGAAAAGTACTTTGTACTGGCCCAGGGGCAGTAGTGACCTGCCTGACCAGTAGGGCCTGAACCATCGCACCCCTTTCCTGCACTGATTCTTCTTTGTACACCATTGATAACCAACCACGTAGGCAGATCCAAGTGCCCTGCCTCATCAGATGGGCAGCAGTGGGCTCTATGATGCCCAGACTCTGGGACTCAGCTGATAAAACGTATCACTATGGAAGATGTTGGGGGTGAAATATCTGTTATAGTAGTGTTCTTGGTATCCAGGACCAAATGAAAGCTATATGGACCATCAGGTTGAAGTAGATACATTATCAGGCCTTGAAAAGGGCAAGACTTGGGTAGGGGTCACAGTAGAGGATAGGAATGGGCTGGTTCCCCTAGATTGGTTCCCTAAGACCTCTTAGACCAAGAATTATCATAATTCAGGGGATAATCAAGATTACCATGGGTAGAAAATGTGAACTATAGACTTCCCCAGCTAGGGGAAGGTGGAGGGGCTTGGACCTCAGAACCTGGAGAGCTTGTTTGCTCAGAGAGCAGTTTTATTTATAGTTTGGAAATAAATGCTTTATGGTTCACTGACCTCTCTTTGCCTGGAATCTAGCTTTAATCCATCCCAGAAGAATCCATTCCCATCTGGGAATAAGGGGAGTAGCCACAGAGACTCTTTTCCATGCCATTGCTGGTGTGAACCCCAGTAAGGACTTCCTGGATAGAAGATTGCAGGCTGAGAGCTACCAGAAGACACCTGATCTTAAGTTTTGTTCGTCCTTCCCGCTTCTACCCTCTTTCCCTCCCCCCCCTCCACCCCATGTCTGAGCCAAGTAAAATCCTGTAAACAAAATTGCAGAAGACATTTAGAAGATGATGCCTGGACTCTGAGGTGATGATGACCTAGTTCACTGAGGGACAGATCCCCCAGGGATTAAAGATTTTCTTGACCCTTAGGATATGGTGTATTCCTGGGTTTGAACTGTTCCTGAGTACAGCTGTCTTTTCCTTGAAGCCTCTTCCTCTGCTGAGCCAGAGGTGGAAAGTAGTTCTGTCATTTTCTACACTTGTTCTGGGCCTACCCTTACCTTTGGGAGCTGCTGGCACTGGGACTGTCCATCAGACTCTCTGCCACTGGGCAGGAACAGCCATGGAATGTGGCACTATAGTGAAGGGCTTTAGGATTGGAGGGTCAAGATCCTGGGTGAAATTGGAAAGGACCTTGGAGATGCCCTGGTTTAGCCTCCTCATTTCATGGAGAAGGGCACAGGCTGAGCAGAGAAATACTTACCATGATTACACAGGGCATTTGTCACCCTTTGGGGCTGTAAACTAGGCCTCCTGACTGGCAGTCTAGGTCTCTTACCACTTCAAAAAATCTCTTTCCTCAGAACTGCCCTATTCTATTTTCAGTTGAGGAAGTAGGTCCAGAGAAGGGAAGTGATTTACCCAAGCTTTTGTAGACAGTAAATGGTAGAACTGAGACTCAGCCGTTGTCCTTGGGATTACAGGTTTATTGTTTCTACATGCGTCATACTGCATCTCCTTGGGTTTGAGTCCTAGCTTTGCCACTTGTTGCCACCATGGCCCTTGGCAAGTCACCCTTCCCAGGCCTCCCTTGTCTCCTGTGGAAAACACGGGGATGGACCAAATGTTTTGACTCCAAATCCTTTGCTCCTATGAAGTGTTTTCAGGGACCCACAGCAGGTGTCGCCCTTGTTCCACACAGCAGCTGCTCCCCAGTCCCCTGCCTCCCCCCCCCCCCAGCCCTGCTGCTCAGAGCAGCACAGCTCGTCAAGTCCAATGAGGGGGAATGAAGACTGGCAGTGAGAGAATCTACTAGATGAAACATTTTCAGAAAATCACCCCAATTCATTGTACATAGATGTTTGAGGCTCACCTCAGCAAATCCACATACCATGGAAGAGCCCCCCTCCCCACTTTATGCACTGGTGCATATGATGTTCCATTCCCCTCACCTTTCAGAGGATTTTGGCAGATGAGCTCTAGTATTAGGCCCAAGTAGGGAAAATGTCTTGCCCAAAGCCGCACAAGTCATGGCAGAGCTGGGAGTTGTAGCTAAGTTCTCTTGACTCTAAGGCAAGTGCTGTCTTAAAGGCAGTGTGCCCTGCACACCCAGGATGTCACTAGAGTGCTGGAGAGTCTAGTGGGGAGTGCTAGAGGCTTGAGAGCTTCACCCTGCCAAAGACCTGCTTGGGATTCGGCACACCTTGGTGCTGAGAAAGATTGCCAAAACCCTGCTGTCTCAGGTGGATGTGAGTTTCCTTTCTCCCCCCTGCTGTGCCCCCCTTCCCCCCAGGCACACGGAGATGGAGAGCAGAGCTGTCTGGTGCAGTAATTACAGGGTGCAGAGTGGGGCTCATTCTGTGCTTGTTGGACTCAGTGACAGTCCCTCACTTAGCTGCAATTACCAGCCCATCTTTCCAGAGGGCTTCCCCTCCTCCCCTTTCCCCTGCCGGGTCCATCCAATCCCCTGACTGCACAGGTACTCTTCGCACAATGTATTAAGCTCGCCAAGCCACCCCATGCCGCTTGCAGCCGCCGTGTATTTGGGCTGCAGCATTGCCATGGCAACTCGATGTTTGCACAGGTTGAGGAAAGCTGAGGATGTGACTTGTCTCTCCAAGGCCTGTGATGCCCATCCACCCACAGCATCCTGCCCCAGGCCTGCCAGAGTGCAGGGGATGCCTAGTGAATAGAGTGACAGAACTGGACCTTGAGGCTCTTAAGTTCAAGTTCCAACACACTCATTGCTTCTAGAAGCCCCTTTTGATTCTTCAGAATGAGACCCTTATTTTCAGAGAATCAGGGTTTGGAGCTAGAAGCACCTCACAGTTCATCTGTTGCAGTTCCTTTATTTTACAGACCCAGAAAAGTGAAGGGATTTGTTCAGAATACAGAAAAAATTGGAGATCAGGTCTTCCAAATGCATGTCTAAAGCTTGTTTTTTGCCCTGCTGCCTCTACCTGTGGGCATAGGGAATGCTGATTCCCCACAGCATGTGGGAATGGCCAGAATCATGGTTTAGTGAGAAGAAAAAACTATGGTGGAGCCCCAGGAATCACAAGTTTGCTATGCTTGGTGTGTCCACAGCCTTCTCATTCCCTTCTCTGCCTCAACATGGCAGTGGGGTTGGGGGTTGGGGAGAGGAGCATCATCCTATGTTTCCATTCGTCTTCATAAAACACCAACTCTGAAGAAACTCTACCAACTTGGAACTGGGTTCCTTTGGCACTGAGATACCTAGTCCTTATCCCATTCTGCTTCATTGATGTGCCCATCACCAGAGGCACTGAAGCAGGCTGAATCACCACATGCTGAAGATGCTGCCTAGGGAATATGTACTACAAGCATAAGGTTAGGTTAGAGGACCTCTGAAGTTCCCTTCAGCTCTGAGATCCTGTGACTACCCTGGTGGGAAATGAGTACAAGACTTGAAGTCAGGAAGACCTTGGGCAAGTCACCTAATGCCTTTGAGACTCATTTTCCTCATCTGTAAAATGGGCTTGGACTATACACCTAAAGGCTTTCTCTAGCTCTAAATACAATAGTTTTGTGATCCGTCAGGTGTTCGGATGTTGCTATTTTATAGAGCAAAGAAGAAAAATCCCCCAACTTGACAAGATGTCAGCTGAGATAGGCATGGGGTGAGGGGGTGTGGGGAGGAATTCCACTAGTTTAGAAATGTTGAGACTGGAATGAATAATCATTTCTACAGTGCTCTAAGGTTTATAAAGCACGTTTCTAACAATCCCAAGCTGTTTCCAAGTATTGTCCCCCAGTGGTTGGGAATAGATCCACACATACACTCCTACTTTCCCCATGCCCCCTCCCCAAGAATACCCAAGGGCCCGTAGGAATAATAGCTGGAAAGGGACTTCAAGACCCTCTAGTCCAGCGACTTCTTAACCTTTTTTGGTGTCATGGACCCTATTCCAGTGAGTCCTATGGACCCATAAAATTAGATGCATAAGATTAGAAAGGAAGACTTATGTTTGAAATGTGCAGTTTTATGAATTTTGTTTAAAGTTTGTAGACCAAACTCCTGCATCTAGTCCAGCACCTTCACTTCACAGAAAGAGGAAACAGTCTCAGAGATGAAGTAATTTGCCCAAGGTTACACAGTCAGTGTCAGAACTGATTTCAAAAGGGCCAGCAGCCACTTAGACTGTTAGAAGACGTACTCATTAAGCAGGAAACGTTTTCCCCACATCGGCCCCATTTGAAGAACAAGGTTGTGACACTTCCTGCTGGCCTTTTTTAAACTTGACCTCCTCCCCCACCTCCTCTGGAGTTTCTTTCTAAACTCACCGGTCCCAGCATCAGCAAGTCCCCTTTGCTGCAGATTTGTACTTAACCATTATCCCTTCACTTCCTATGGTTATGATTTTTTTGACAAGTAGCAGACTTCCTGTAATCCAAATTTTAGCTATTTGGTTATGGGGGGAAATGTTGGACTTGGAATCAAGATGATGTGTGTTCAAATCCTGGCTCTGCTTACTAATACCCATGTCACCCTGGACAAATCCCTTCATGGGTATAGATTTTCTCTTAATTAGAAGAAAGCACTCCAGGTAAATCATGGCACTATATTCTGTGATTTCAAAGTCTCTGGGAGATTCTGCTCAGTTGTTTTTTGTTTTTATTTTTTGAGGTGGGGGAGTGAACAATTTTTTTTCCCTGCTGGTTTAATGGGGGGTCCTCCAGGGAAGGTAGAGAAATAGGCATAAAACTGTAGGCCAAGAACAGGAAGTCCTGAAGTCTGCTAATGGACTGTTTCCAAGAACGGTGGGAATAGTGTGTCACTTTGGAGGAGGTCAGCAAAGAACACTTGAATATGAATTCACAGTTTTCATGTTAGAACATTTCTGGATTAGTAGGGATTTATTTTATGATACACATTGAGTGATGGTAGGAGCGAGAGAGCTCACTCTTCTGAATTACCCGGCCACTTACAAAACCTTTTCCTCAAATTCACCCTGTTGGTAGAGCAAGTATTGTCCCCATTTTGTAAACTAGTAAACTGAGACCCTGAGGCATCAATTGACATCCTTGGTCACAAAGCTACTAAGTTTTGGAGCAAATTCAATTTGACCTACAAGTCAAGTGACTCAAAGCACTTTCTCAGCCAAAAGACAATGAAGAAAAGTAGGCCTCCTTGAAAATTCTCATGGACATTGCTCGGTAAGGGAGGGATTTCCCCACCTTTTTTAGGGGCACACGAATGCCATAACCAGGTGCTACTGAATTGCTTTAAGGAAGATATAATCATCCTGAGGGTGGGAGTGGGGCTGGAGCTGGAGAAAGGGGCTTCTCTCCCATCAGACTGGGCTGTGTTTGATAACCATGTGGTCAGATGAAAGATTTGGCATTCCCCCGAAATTAGGCCTCCTGGGGCCTAAGCAAGCAGTTGGCACTAGAGGGCACCCAAGGTAAGAAGGGGCAGGGGAAGGTGTCTGGGTACCTGCTGGCTATTTAGCACTGATGGAGATGTTTAGCTCTGGGAGGGATCCCTACTGAGCAGAAGGAGCCCCTGTCCTGTTCTTCCCTTGCCCCATGAATTAAACATGCCCCTGTGGTTAACTCAGTAATGCTTTTATTAATAGTTAATTACTTACAGTGCACTGGGGCAATGAGACTCACTCAGGCCTCGTAAATTAAGGCAGTGATCCTGTGATAGAAGCCAATGGGAGTTCATTACACTGGCACCTTCCGACGCTGCTCCTCCGGGTTTGGCATTTAGTTCGGTGCTAAATGAGATGTGTGAGGGAAGGAGGAGGGGTAAAGACCCTCCAAAAGGGAGGGGGAGAGGCCAGGGAGAGCTAGGCATCCTCTGGTTTCCTTGGAGAGAAAGGAGTGGGAGGGAGGGTGGGAGAAGAGTGTTGACTGGGAAATGTTCTTTCTGTGGCCTGGCAGCTTGTCACCAGTCCCATGTTCCCTGTCATATCTGGTGACTCGTTGCAGCCAGAATTTCATAAAGGCCTTCTGGGCCTTCTGTTGGGGCTTAGAGACAGAGGGGAGTCTCACCTCAAGGTGATGTGGGTTCAGCCTTCATAAGGGAGGATAACCCAACCTCATGCTATCACCCTCAAGGTCCTTTTCAACCCCTAAGGAAAGAGATCCTTGGTTTTTTTTTCCTTTTGAGCTAACTGCCCCTTTTCCCTTCCTCTCTCCCTTTACTGCTGCTGCCCTTCCTCTTTTCATAAACGTCAAGACTTCCCCTTTTGGCTTTTTGCTGCAGCAGAAGGCAATTTCCTTTCATGATTTTTCAGTTCAGTTGTGTTAGGGCTTGGTTGTGACCTGGTAGCCAGTCTGGCTTGGCTTTTCTAAATTTAACTTTCATATGCTTTTTGTTTCTGGGGGAAGCAGTAGGGCCTGTCATCATCTTGAGAAGCAGGAGCAGCAGATAGATGCTCTACTGCCAGTTGGTGGACAAACATTTATCAAGGGCCTGCTACCTGCCAGGCACTGTGTTAAACAGAAGAAATATAAACACAGCTCCTGCCCTCAAGCAGCTCACACTTCAAGAGGAAGACAACATGCAAACAATTATGTAAATACACTATTCACTCGATCAGTAAGCATTAAACACTCACTGTATGCTAGGCACTGTGCTAAGTGCTGGATATATACAATTTGGTTGGGAGATCATTTCAGAGGAAAGGTGGGAAACAGCACAGGAAAGGCCTCTTGCAGATCAGGGTTTCTGAGAAGAAGAATGTTCCAAACCTGGGGATGGCCAGTGCAGAGACAGAGACAGAAGATGGAGCATCTATCATATATGAGGAACAGTAAATAGGCCTGTGCAGCTGGACCACAGTGTGTGTGTGTGTGTGTGTGTGTGTGTGTGTGTGTGTGTGTGCATTATAAAGTGTAAAGGCAGAAAGAGGCCAAGTTGTGAAGATCTTTAAATGCCAAACAGAATTTTATATACTTGATCCTGGGGGTAACATGGAGCCACTGGAGTTCATTGAGGAAGGAGGGTAAAGTGTGATATGGTCAAATCAGCACTTGAGGAAAATCTCTTTGGCAGCTGAACGAAGAAGAGATTTTTGTGGATATAGACTTGAGGTAGGGAGACCAGTTGCAAACCTGTTGCAATAGTCCAGGCAAGAGGTGATGAAGGCCTGTACTACTGTGGTGACTGTGAAGGTAGAAATAAGATTTGACAACCGATTGGCTATGTAGGGTGAGTACAAATGAGGAGTCTTTGACACAACTTGGAAGCCTGGGTGGCTAGGTTGATAGTATTACCCTCAGTAGTAATAGGAAAGTTAGAAGAGAGGAGGGGAAGTACTGTTATTTCTGTTTTTACAGATGAGGAAACAGAGTCAGAGAACGCTGGGGTGTTCTAATTTCCCTTCCAGCTGCAATCTTGAGGGAGAAAGGCAGTGAGGTGGTAAAGCATGGACCTGAGTTAACAGGGAGGGTCTCTTCCTGTCATATTTTCGGAATGAAATTGATATCCATAGAGGCAATGTGGGTTATGTTCAGAGAGAACCAGATGGTTGTGTGGTATAGGAGGAAGAGGCACTTCTGAGTCAGAGAACCTAGGTTCAAATACTGAATACAATTTATTACTTATGTGACCTTGGGAAAGTCAATTTCCATGGGCCTCAGTTTCTTCACCTATAAAGTGAGGGGGATTGGATTATATGACCATATTAATATGGTTTATGTTGCTAAGACCTCTGATGAGGCCCCTGGGCAGTCCCTGATAAACCCCTAGGCTAAGAGGGGTAGATTTTTGAGTCCATCACCCTGACCCCTTATAGCACACATCCATCTGGGGAGGAGAGGTTGAAATCCCTACCGCTGACTCTGAAGACAGCCATATTGTGCTGGCCAGAGAGTCCACAAGTAAGAGATTCAAGTTTCCTGCACAAGGGACTTTGAGCCCTAGGACTGTAGCTCAGGGTTTGTATATAATATGTACCGTCGGATTTAAATGTCACTGCTGCAGGCAGCTGACCCAGGTTACCACACAATGGGCCGCGAGGGGTTCCTGCTTCCATCTCTTCATCTTCCTGCCATTAAGCTGACCAAAGGGAGGGGGATTTGGTTTCTTAAAAAACTAAACAGTTGTTGCGCTCCAGCGTTGCCTGGGCAACAGCCGAGGGGGAGAGAGAAGCTCTTTATTGTTTAAAGTTTTATTCTTGCTGGATTTCAAAGGTTTTTTTTTTTTTTCTGAAAAGGCCACATTCTCTGAGCATCCTGGTTGGCCCTCTCTCCTGGCTGGTCCCCGTGCTCTCCTTCCTTAGCATCCACCCACACCCACTGAGCCTTCGAAGGCAAGCACCATACTCTAGGACTTGGGGAGCTGGGGGAGGTAGGGAGAAGGAGCAGGGAGAGCAGGGGGAATTGCTGCAGGAAACAATTTCTTTTTGGCTCTGTGTACTTAAGCTGCCTAGGCCCAGGGGCCCTCACTGTCTAAACACACAGGCAGAAGATGTGGGCGAGGACACTTTCTAGATCAGGGCTCTATCTGCCCTCTGTTCTTCCCACACTTCTGTCCTTCACAGGTGCAGGGAGAGAAGACCCGGCATAGGGACCTATAGGGAACAACAGTGTTAGTTAAGTAACAGTGCCTAGGTTCAGGGCAAAGCACTGTTCCTGCTCTCTCCCCCCACTCCTCACACTACAGGTTCCACTTGCTGGAATGTTGGTTTTTCTAGCAATGGTTTGAGATGTGAGACTGTGACACAGAGGGCCTCAGAATACCTAAGAATGAAGTGTGACAGCACCTGTTAGTCCTGTGACCATAGATAGACAATACGCTTCTCTTTGAGACTCAGATTTTCCATCTGTGATATGGGAACAACAATATTATCCTACCTATCTAAGTCAAGTGGGGCTGTTGAATTCATCCTGTGTAATGCCTTCATTTTAAGAGTTCAGGAAACTGAGTGGGTGTGACATGCCTATGGTCTCATAGCTACTAGGTGGCAGAACTTGGATTTGAATGCAGGTCCTCTCTTGGCTCTTTCCCATGACCTCCAGCTCCTTCCACTCCACCACTATCAACCCCATAGGGTTGTATTGAGCGTCAGATGAGGTCGTGGTTGTCAACACAACCAGGAGTGAAGACCAACT
This sequence comes from Pseudocheirus occidentalis, assembly GCA_028646575.1. Classification (NCBI taxonomy): domain Eukaryota; kingdom Metazoa; phylum Chordata; class Mammalia; order Diprotodontia; family Pseudocheiridae; genus Pseudocheirus; species Pseudocheirus occidentalis. The sequence goes on along the minus strand of CM053595.1, from coordinate 102,092,611 downwards.
TTTCCAGAGGACAGGTGATCATTTCTCCAAAGGGGTTGGACTAGACAGTCCCTTTCAAGTCTAGTAACCTGTGCTCGAAGGTCCCTTCCAGCTCTGAACGTTCTGTGTTGAATACTAATTCATGGGAGGTCTGAGACCACCAGTCCCTATTCGTTCCAAGATCCCCTTTTTACAGACAAAGGAGTCAGGGGGAGTAGGGCATGGGAGGGGAAGGGAGTGTGCAGCAGACATTCTGAGATTTATGTTGGAGAGTTTGTCATGGTAGCAACAACCTTGAAGGTGCCAGCAAGACAACCTACTTGAGAACTTAGCCATGGAGCCTCCAGGCAGAGCCTGTCCAGCGCTCCCCTCCCCTTCACCCCCCCATCTCCCAGCTGCGTAGTGACTGGCCCAGGCTCGAAGCAGGGGTTAGAAATGGTTCTCCTAAGCCTCGGCTGAATCTTGCCTGCAGTTTCCTCAGTTGGTCTTTGAAGGATCAGCAGGATTTTGGTAAGAGGGAAGAAAAGCTTGTAAGGAGTGGAAGAAGTGATGTCTTTTAAAGATCATTGGCTGGCTGGGATATGGTCCCACTGTGGGCCTGTGGCTGATGATAACAGTAACTCACATTTCTGCAATATTGTGTACAGTTTACAGACTGATTTTTCTTACAACGGCACTATGAGATAAGACGTGCAAATGTTAGAATTCATGTATTACAGGTGAGAAGCATCATATCTCAGCAGAGAGGGGGCTGGTCTTGGAGTCTCAGTGGCTGGAGTAAGCAATTATGAAACACCTACTGTGTGCTGGACTCTCTTCTAAGGGTTTTACAAATACAAAGGGGTATTGGAAAGCTGGAGGTGCAGGGATACTGAGGAAATGCACATAAGAGGAGGCCTTTCTAAGATTTGGAGAAAGTTCACCTAATAGGCCCTGGGGGACCCTGGGGAAGAAGGGAGTTTAAGATCTACCTCAGACAAATCTCAGCTGTGTGACCCTGAAGCAAGTCGGGTTAACCATTTAGTCCTGTTGGCAACTTTCTAGGGCTATAAATTGCAGAGTAGGTTCCCTGGAGCTTTGGTAAAATGAGTTTCCTCATTCAAGTGTTCTCCATGCAAATAAAATCGCAGTTCTTCTTCCTATCTCCATCTGGGCCTAGAGTGGGGAAATTTAAGCAGGTAAACGTCAGAGCCAAGACTTGAACCCAGGTCTTTTAAGTTCAAAGCTCTGATCACCTCACTATGCATCCTCTGCAGTCACCCAAGTCTCACCTCCTCTGCTCATGATGTCATCGAGCATTAACTGGGGCTGCGGCCCTAGCAAGCAGACTACCCACACTGAGGACTCAAAAATAGATACTCTTTTGCATATAATTTGCATGTCATTCATCCAATCTCAAAAATGACTCAAAAATACCTTTAGTTCCTCTTGTCTAAAAGTTCCAAGCCCCGTCTCTCTTCCTCCTGTGCCCCTGCCTGGGTCAGGTCACCATCTATATGCATTTGTGCCAGAGTCCTTCTGGCTGACTTCTAGGTAGAGGTAATGAGGGCTTGAAGGGGGAGGTGAGAGCCAGGGAGGGATATTGTCACCAGAGATGGTGCTTAGGTGGTTATTGGCCTGGGCCTCAGAGGTGCCTCCCAAATCTGTTTACATGCACTAAACTGCAGGGCAGAGACCATGCCGAGTGTATCTTTTCTATCTCCCTAGGATCTCCTCCAAAATTTCAGCTCCGATAGTGCTGGAAGGGGCCTGAGAGGCTATCTCTCTAGTCCAACCCTTTCATTTTACAGATGACAAAACTAAGGCCCAGGAGATTTAAGTGTTTTACCCAAGGTCACACAGGTGGAAAGTGCTCTCGTCTTTGATCTCTTCTGGCTCCGATTTTATGTTCTCAGGTCCTTTCCAGCCCTGACCTCCCATGTTGTCAGATCCTTACCAGCTCTCATACTCTGAGTTCTGTGATCTCAGGTCCCTTCCAGCTCTGACATACATTTTCAGATTCTCTGGTGTCACTAAGCTTCTTGCCCTTTGGGTCTTGCTGCATGTTAGCTCCTCTCCTCCTTCTTCCTTATCCCTCCCAGGATGTCTCTGCCTCTCTCTGTGCTATAGAGATATGGAGTTGATTTCCAGGGACCCCTACTACCTGAATGCCAGAGAGAAGGGTGGGATCATCACAGCCGTTTGGTTACACTCCTCAGTGCCCCCAAGGATCACAAAAGGTGTTGACTCAGCAAATCTTAATTTATGTCCCAGGCCAGGGGTTCTTGTGAAGCAATTAGTGAAATAATGGTTATGTCGCACTAAAAATTATTTATAGTGTCACTGTGCTCAGAGCTGTGATTAAATTAGACAACCCAGGGGATTTAGACCTCCTTCCTGAACAGGGCTACCCCCCCCCCTCCCTGGGACCAGGCTCCAGGCAGCTGAGGACCTTGGTGTCAGGGTCAACAATAACTCCTACCCTTATCCCTGGCATCTACCCCTCTCAGCCTGGCATCTATATTCAGTCTTGGCACCACAAGGAGTCAGGCTGGTTTTTTGAAGGTAGATACTCTACTGATGCCATTTACTTTACTCTGTGGTAGGAACATCTCAGGGTGTCACTGACTCCCTGGAGAATAGCCTTAACCTTAGGTCTGCAAGGGACTTTAGAAACCATCTGGTCGCCTGACCTAGTTACAACTCTAATGTGGTCATTAATCCCTTCACTGTCCAGAAGAAGAAAATGTCGCCTACAGGGAGAAAGTGACTTTCCTGAGGTCAGGGGGCAAGTCCAGAGCCAGGACCAGAACCCAGGCTGACCATAGGCTCTTTCTAAAACAGAAGACTGCCCTCATTCTTAATTACCATACTCTGTTTTGATCCCCCTCCCTCCCTACATCTCTCAGTTAAAATTCACTGGGGAGATAAGTTTCAGGGCCCTTCTCTGCCTGCCTCAGACTCTTTATTCGTGGAGCTTTCCTGTAGGGGAATTTTGGGGAAACATACATGTCTAATTTGCCAGTCCTGATCACGAATCCCAGAGAATTTGGCTCAGGGCTGTGTTAAAGGAATGATCAGTGGTTGCCTTGGCCATGGTCTAATCTGAGCAGTAGGATGGAGGTTCAAAATGTAAAGGGGGGAGAAGCAGTATGTCAATAAACATTTGCTAAGAACCTTTTATGTTCCTTACTCTGTGCTAAGTGATGGGGATATGAAAAAGAAATTCTTTGCCCTCAAGGAGCTTATAATCTAATGGGAGAAACACCACATAAAAGGAAGTTGAAAAGTGGAGAGGGAGGAGTTCCTGGGGCCACGATGGAAAAGTCCTAAGGAGCGCAACTGGGTGAGAATGAAGAGATGGCTGCCCTGTGCTACCTCCTTAAATGGAGCTTTGGGGAGAAGCTCTTTGCTCTGCCCCTCAGTCTGAGGGTCAGAGAATACTGAGGGTACTGATGAGGAGAGGTTCCTGGAGGCACAGTGAAGAAGTAGATAGGTAGATAGAGTGCTGGACTTGGAATCAGGAAGACTCAAATCCTGTCTATGACACTAACTATGGCCATAGTCAAGAATAATAGCTCATATTTATGGAGAGCTTTCATATTTACAAATCACCTTATATATATATATTCTCTCATTTGGGCCTTGCAACAATCTTATGAGGTAAGTAGCTACTACAGGGTTTTTAAAATGCCCATTTTACAGGTGAGGAAATGGAGGCTCATAAAAGTTAAGTGACTTGTCCAGGATCACACAGCTAGTAGGCCAAATCAGAACTCGGGTCTTTTTGGCTCCAATTCTAGCATGTTTTCCATCCCAAACCCTTGCTTATTTTAATCTTCCAGAGTCCCGATTTTCTCAATAATACCTGTTGTCCTTATGTCACAGGGCAGCTGTGAAAGTCAAATGAGGAAATCTGCATGGAGCACTTTGCCAGCTTTTGAGGCTGTATATCAGTCAGGGCCTGCCTGCCGTCCTTTACAGGACACCAACCTTGTTTGATTCAAGGGCAGCCTGGTATAAGCTGCTACCTGTAGCTCCCTCAGGGGGCTTTGCTGCTTTGGTCAGGCTGGCATAATTTTTTCCCTCATAGGTAGTGGTTGGGCTGCAGTGGGTGGAGATGTTCCACCCTTTTTTAAACAGATGTTGTTGCTTGCCTGGAAGATTTCAAGGTGGGCTAACCGTAGGCTCATTGGTCTGGGAGGCACTGTTATTCCCAGGGCTCTTCTTGGCAGTTTTGCATGTATTGTGAGTAATAAATGTTTTTGTTTGTTCATTCATTCATTCATTCATTCATTCATGTACCCAAAAGGGCCTCCTGGCAGCTTGTTACACTGCCTAAAATTTCCCCACTAGAGCTTCATTCCTGCCATTATCCTTTCTCAGCCCCTTAACATGAATGAATTTACCAGGTTCTTTCTGGGGTGATAGCTGAGAGCAGGTTTTGCACCCCAGTTCCACCATTAGAGCTAACGGGAAGGGTCATGAGTCACAAGATCTAGGTTCCAGTCTTGATTCTGTTCTGCACTGACTGGGTGACTTGGAACAAGCTACTCACCTTCCCTGCCCCTGGTTTCCTCTATAAAGGGATTGGATTAGATAATCTCTAAGGTCCCTCTAGCTGGAACCTTCTCTTTTCTAGGGTCCTGACAATTCCTAATACTCTATTCTTTATATTCCATGGTCTCTTTCTAGGTCTGACATTCTATAACTCAGGGAAACTAGTAGAAGCAGTCAAAAGGCAGGAGGAAGGCCCCCGCTTTGTCCTGATGCTTACAAAGCAGGAGTCACACTTCCCACACAGCCATGACCCTCTCCCCACCCTCTCTTTCTTCCAGTTTCCCCTACCCCCACTGTCATCTCTCTCTGACCAACACTCCTCACTCCCTTCCTCCCTCTCTTTTCCCCCTGAGTTAGAATTCAGCCATTGATCTGACATCCTCCCAGCCTAGCCTCTTAGGAGATCCTGCTGGCCTCCATTAACACCCTACTCAGGGTCCTGAGTGTCCACCTGTGGATGGGGGACAGGGGACTGTGGGGGCCATAATCCCTGCTCTCTCAGTCTAACCCTAAGGAAAAGCTTCTGCCATCTCCTGAGGACAGGCCCACCTAGCATGGTTTTACACACAACACATATAAACATCCTACTCCTTTACCCCTGAACTGGAGCATCTGAGCTTCTTTCTCTATTCCTTCCATCGGCCCGGCCCTCAGGCTCCCGGCTCCCACTAGGCCCTATACAAGCCCAGCCCCAAGCCTGTAGCTGTTTGATATGCAGACCTGGTTCAGGAGGCTGCAGCATAAATGTGATTAGCTTTAGTGCTGTAGCAAGTCCACACTCGTCAGCCAGCCGCACACCCGTTCCTTGCCTGATCTCATACGCCTTAAGCACCCCGCCCCCTTCACGATGGGGGCTTGTCTCCTTCTTAACTGGCCCAGTCCAACCTAGCTCAAGCACTACCCCCTCACTGAGTGCCCCCCTTGCAATTCCATAACGGGGCTGGGGAGGCCCCTGGGCCCCAGGGTCTCTGACTCCAGGGTGTCACTGAGGGCTCCCTAGGGCCCCTGGGGCCTCTCCCTCTCTTTTTCTGGCCATCAGGGGCTATTTTAGACAAGAGCCAGGGGAAAGGAAACAGTCCCAGAATGGCATTTGCCCAAGTGTCCTCTGTCCGTCAGTGAAGCTGGCCAGCCAGATCCTTGCCACACTGCCATGGTTGCCCCCTCTCTCCTCAGGATGTTATTTTTTGTGTCTTCTTCCCCTCAACACCGCTCTCTTCATCTCCTTCTAATATCTTGCCATGCCTTTTTCCAAACTTTCTTTTATCTCCTCAGTCTTTTCCCTTCATTACATTGATTCTCCATTATTCTCTTTCACCTTAACTCTACTTTGCAACCAAATCTCCCCATGCCTTCTTCTAAACTCTCCCTTATCTCTCCACCCTTCTCTCCTTCATTTCCCCTTCTCTGCTCCTTCGCCTGACATCTTATCCCGTGTCTCCTTCATCTCGCCCCAGTTCTCCCTGCCCTCACCCTTCCTTCTCTTCCCTGTCTTACTTGATGTTTCCTATGGTACTTCTCCCCCGTGTCTCCTTTCTACTGACCCTCCGTTCCTTCCCCAGCTTATCCTATCATCCCCCATCTATCTCTAAGACCCCTTCTGGTTCTAAATCTATGATTCAAGCATCTTTCCTCCATCTTTCCCTGCTACTGCCCCATTCATTTCTTTCCCATGTTATTCTCTCTCTTTCCCGTCTCTCCTGCAGCTTTACCCACCCTCACCTCCACAACTCTTCTCTCCCTGTTTCCTCTATGTTTCTCTAAGTCCACCTGCTTGCAAAAAGGCAATGTCCCCCAGAGTCTAGAAGAAGACTGACAGCTCTGAAACATCTTCTACTCCTATTACGTGAGCAGGGCAGTTAGGTGGCACAGTGGGTAGTGCATCAGGCCTGGAGTCAGGAAGAACTGAATTCAAATCCAGCCTAAGTCATTTACTAGCTGTGTGACCCTGGGCAAGTCACGTTACCCTGTTTGCCTCAGTTCCTCATCAGTGAAATGGGCTGGAGAAGGAAATGACAAACCGCTCCATCATTTTTGCTGAGAAAACCCCAAATGGGGTCTTGAGGAGTCAGACATGACCAAAACAAATGAACAGCAACCGTGGGAGCAGGAGCCAGAGAGCCCTATCACATCTCTGTCTTGGAGATGAGAGAGAAGTAGAATTCTCTGGGGTCAAAGCTTGGGGCTTTTGGACCCCTTAGATCTGAAAACCCAGTTTTCCTAACCACATCCTGACATATACTTGTGACCAGAGAGGTCTCTGTCTTCTCATCCAAGAATATGTTCAGTGTGAGAGAACCCCTACCCTTCCTTGACCAGGCAGAGAAGGTTTTGAAGGCCTAGACAAGTGCCCAACTCCCCCTGCCCCCCCTGCATCCTTCCTTATCCTCCCTACATTCCTATCAGTAAGATCTTTTCCTCTTTAGTTCAGATGAACCCCTTGCACAGCCTAGCCCAGACCTTTCCCTCCTTCCCTAGAAGTGCCTCACCTGAAGCTAGCTCCCTGCCCCCTTGCCCACCAGCCTCTACCTTCCAGTAAACTGTTCAGGTATTCCTTCTACTCCTTTGCCACAGAGGCAGGTAACAAAAAGGGTTAACCAGAGTCAGGGGGACTTGTACATATTCCAAAGAATGAGGATCTGTCCCAGCACCATCCCCCTCACTCCCCCAACTCCAGCCTGGCTAGAGCTGGTGCCTCAGGAAATAGAAAGGCAGGAGACTGAGGATTAGAAACCCATCATGGAAAATGGTTTTCTTATCACAGTGCCCCGGCTGAATTGCTGGGACAAACTGAAAATCTAATTGCCTCTTAGCCCTACTCCCAACATTTCCCCTCTCCTCTCCCCCTCCTGCCCCTGGAAGCTCCCAGCCTGGGGTCAGACCAGGAGCAAACTCAGGGAGACCTGTCCCCCCTCTGCTGGGGGGGACAATGAGCTAGGCCTTACTGGCGCCTCTTCTTTTGGCCTCTCTCCAGGCCTCCCAAAGCCTCAGCTCCCCAGGAGGCCGCAAGGGTGGCCTGGGCAGGGCCCTGGGCCTGGGGCCCAGTGGGTGACTGGAAGCAGCAGGCGCCAGGCGGTCTGAGTTCCTGGCAATCCTCTGTCTGCTCAGGGTGGAAGGCAAGGGGACAACCAGCTGGGTAATCAAACTATATGTCTACCTCCAACCACAGAGGCAGGAGGCAAGGATCAGACTTTATAGAAGAAACAGGTGTGTGTGTGTGTGTGTGTGTGTGTGTGTGTGTGTGTGTGTGTGTGTGTGTGTGTGTGTGTGTGTGTGTGTGTGTGGCAGGGTGGGGGGGTGGTTAGAGATATGAGATGAAGATGAAGGGAAGGATAGGAAAGAAAGATCAAGGCGGGGCTAGAAAATCCAGAAGGAAGAGACTTCTGCTCTTGGAGCAATTCCTCTCCCCTCTTCCCTCCTCTCCCCCTCCCAATGGCACCCTATCTCTTTGGGAAGACTCTTGAGTCAGGAGCCCCTTGGGTAGTCTCAGGCTGGGGACAGTCCAGGAGGATACGAGGGTGATTAAGAAGCTGCCCAGAGTACTGTCTGGGGCTCTCCCTCTTGTTCAGTCAAGGCACGGCAATGAGTGAGTGATGGATGATGTTCAGCGTTAACCTCTTCTCCTCCTCCCTCCATCTGAACAGGGCTCCAGCTAGGCTGAGCTCTGCGCCCCCCCCCCCCCATACACACATGCACCCTGCTCAGCACCAGTAACCTGGCCAGGCCCTGCCCCCTCCTCCTCTCTCCTATTTCTCTTTCTCCCTACTGATCTCTTCCACACAGGGGCACAGATCCTCCTTTCTCCATGTTCATTGTGTTCAATGCCTTTCTTTTCTGTTCCCAGCCTCCTTCAGTGTCTTTTCAGTGCCTGTCCTTTGTTTCCTTCCCATTTCAGTACCCACGCCCCTTGGTATGTCCCCAGCCCCCTTCTGCCCACTCTTTCTCTGACCATTTCCCTTGTGTTCCAAACTCCCCTCTGTTCCCATTCTCCACCCCTGCTCACCTTCTTGCTCTGGCCATTCTCTGTTCTCACGTGTCCATCCCTAACCTGTGCCTCAGCTCTTCTCTGGGATTACTACTGGCTGAGGAGTCAGAGCACTTGATCTCTAATGCACCCCATCAAGGGAAGCCCTGACAGTTATTAGAGGGTTGAAGAGATGATATCCTGGGGAGGGCTATGAGAGGAACTTTCTTGTACCCAGTGTCCCCCTCCCCAAACTTCTCTGCACAATCCCACCCAGGGCCTCTTTTCTCTTGCCCACTTTCATACTTCCATCCTGTCCAAACATGGACACCCTACCCACACAGGGGCTTCCCTTCACACCCTCTCCAGGTCCTCCTCTTTTGAGGGACCCAAAGATAATAAATCAAGGTGACTTTGGGAACGAGAAGCAGGGGTTTTCTTGTCCCTTCATTTGCATAATCCCGGCTGGCAATATGATAATGGTGTTTGTTAAAGACAGAGCACAATAAATTAATACCGTTAAGTTGTTGCTGCAAAATGCAAAGCAGGTAATTTACTGCGGGTGCAAGAATGGAGCCTTTAAACTGTAATGGATTAACTTTCCCAGCAGCAAATGGTCCCCAGAGGTTGGAGGCTCCTGCCTCCCTGGGCTGCCCTTGCCCCCAAAGCACCCTGCTCCTGGGCTTACATCTGGTGCCAAACCCTGGAGGGGTTGGCTCCCCCAGCCTGCCCCTAGCCAAAGACAAGGGCTTGACTTCCTCCCTAGGTTAGAGTCTAGCAAGGGCATAGGATTTCCCAAACTAGAAGGGACCTCAGAACACCAAACAAATCCCATAAGGGCAGGAAGGGGCCTAGAAAGGCAGCCAATCTATCTGAGAGACTATCTTACCTGACCTGCCCATTTTACAGAGGAATACATTGAGACAGAATTTATCAAAGGCTTATTTACTGTGCCAGGCACTATGTTACATGATGGGAAGGCAAGCACAAGCAAGCAATGTAGCTTCTGTCCTCAGAGAGTTTACATTCTAAGGGAGAAGACGAGAAAGAAGGGAACCTACAAGGTGAGCCCAGCAGCTGGAAAGAAGGAACTGGAGTCCAGAGAGAGTGAAGTGTGACTGGGAGCTTTCCTGGACCTGGGCAAGGAGTCACCAGTTAGGAGGAGGCACCAGATGGGAGATTTCCCCAGGGAACTGGGTGGTGGACTAGAGGAAGAAGGTGGAGTCTGGAGATCGAGGTAAAGAATTGGAGGCAGAAGAAGTGGCAAAGCCCCCAGTGTAGCTTTAGTCCACAAATATCCAAGTAAGCACCTACTATGTAAAAAGCTCTGGGCTGGGTACTGTGGATAGAAGAAGACAACAAACCAGTGGCTTCTGAGAGGGCATGTCACACCTGGACAGAGAGCTGTGGCAGGGGAGGCTGGCAGAGGGGAGGCTGGCAAGGGGAGACAAGCAAAGTGCTCTATGGCTATTGGAGGAGGTAGAAAGTGCTAGGAGCTGTGGGTTGGGTGGGGGGGCTCTGGGTCTAGGTTTAGGCCCAGATATCCATTTAGTTCCTGCTTAGAAGTCTGGGTCTAGCGGTGGCTAGGTGGCATAGTGAATAGAGCACAGCCCTGGAGTCAGGAGGACCTGAGTTCAAATCTGAGCTCAGACATTTAACACTTACTAGCTGTGTGACCTCGAGCAAGTCATTTACCCCCAATTGCCCCTACAAAAAGAAAAAAAAAAAAGAAGGCTGGGTCTGTGGTCTAAGGGCAGAGAGAAGAGTGGCATTTTGGCTTTAGAATCTAGAGACCATCCCAAGTTTTGCTCCCTGGTCTGCTATAACCTTCCCCTCTTGGGCCTCAATTTCTACTTCTGTAAAATGAAAGGTTTAGTCTAGAAGAAGCAAGAACACTGTTCTCTTTCTGTTTATCCAGGACACTTAATAGAGCGCATGGCATATAGTAAGCATTTAATAAATGCTTATTGCTTGATTGGTAGTTAATATCTAAGGTCCTTTCCTTTGTGACATTCTGTTGAGGGGCAAATGGTACAGTGAAAAGAATGCTAGACTTGGAATTAAAAAAATTGGGTTTGAGACCTTTTTTAGATTTTTTTTTAAAGCTGTGTGACCCTGAGGAGTCACTTTACCTCTTAAAGCATCAGTTTTCATATCTGTAAAATAGGGATAATAATGTTTGTGTGCTAACTCACAAGGTTTTTTACAAGGAAGTGCCTTGTAAACCTTAAAGTACCCACCCAGGGATGTGGAACCTGCAGCCTCGAGGTCACCTGTGGCCCTTTAGTCTAATGGCCGAGCTTGAGGACCTAGAGGGCCACATGATCCAGAGGCTGCAGGTTCCTTACCCCTGTGTTAACCAAATGGGACCTGTGATTGCACCCTGTCCTAGGATCTCTTCCAGCTCTGAAATGTTATGTTCTAAGGTTCCTTTCCATTCTGACATTTTAGCTTTTCAGCTCGATGATTCTCTCTCTCCGTCTTGCAGGGAATCCTGGGCTCCAGGATGGGGCTTTGCCTGGGTTTCTCCCAGGAAATGGAAGTAGATATGGGGAGGTGTCTGGCACTAGGTTGTAGAGGTCCTGGGAGGTTCCTCCAAAACTAGAAGATGGTAGTAGAAAAGACCCTAGAGGTGGAGGGAAGTGGGGGGAGCTGAAGGGAGGGTGAGGAGAAGAGAAGGGACAGACAGGAGATGGAGGGAGATATGGGAGCCTTGCCCCCCAGCCCCGGCATCCTCACCTCCATTACGGCTCAGACAGCTCCGTTCTCGAGGAGAGCTGCCGCAGCCCCCAGTGCTGGGCTGGTCCTCGGGACCCCAGCAGAATTCTAATTTCCCATTTATCTCTGCAGCTCCTCTGCCTTTATTAAAGGGCCGACGTTGTGCCAGGCTCAGAACTGAAGTTGCCTCACAGGCTAATTGGATTCAGCGTCTCCTCAGGAATCCTGGAATCGGGCAGGTGGCTGAGCTTGGGGGTAGGGTGGGCTGAAGAGGGAAGGAAAAGAGATCACAGCTCAGTGGCCTAAGCTGGGGCTGGGGGCACAGAATTGAGACCGAACAGCCTTGGTCTAGCTGGAAGCCGTGATGTCTGGGTTCTGGTCCCACTGCTACCACTAACTTTGTGACCTTGGGCAAATTTCTGAATTCTCTGGATCTTTCTTTTCTTCTTTCTGAAATGAAGTAGGTGGATTATCTGATCTCTATGATTCTTTCCAAGTGTCTCTTTTAATGATTTGACCTGGAATCCTGGTAGGTGAATGCATAGGGACCAAAGGAATGATCTGTAGGCTTCTCTGACAGCAAAAAACAGGGCCTATCCCAGGGACCTTGGAGGGGCCTCTGTGTGTGTGTGTGTGTGTGTGTGTGTGTGTGTGTGTGTGTGTGTGTGTGTATTCGTGCATTCGTGCATGCTCTTGCTAAGGAAGGAATGAGCTGGGTAACGGACTTGCTCTGAACTTTGTTTCCTTTTGTTAACCCCTGAGAACATGTATGTGTTCATCTACCATCAGAAGTTGGGAGAATGTCTGTGACCTTCTTCTCCTTCCCTTTCCTCCCACAGCCGGGTCTCCAGGTATGAATCATAAGGGCCATAGAATCTAGAATGTCAAAGTTGGAAGGACCCATGGTATCACAGGGGAGGACGAGGGCTAGAACCCAGATGTTCTGACCACTGACTGACGCTTAATAGTTGTGTGATACTCTGCCAATTACTTTACCTTTTGAGTCTTGGTAGCCTCATCTGTAAAATGGAGATAATAATCCTGGCTCTATTCCCCTTACAGGGTTACTGTGAGGAAAGAGCTTTGTAGAAATGTGAGCCTGCTGTCAAAAACACAGAATGTCAGAGCTGGGAGGGACCTCAAGGCAGAGAACAGAAAGAACCTTGGAGCTGAGAATGTCAGAGCTAGAATGGGACTTATTCAGATCATCAAGTTCAGGTCCCCCCTTGGGGAACATGAGGCCTGGAGAGGGGAAATGTTATTGTTGGTTGTTGTTCAGTGGTATCCGACTCTTCCTGACCCCATTTAGGATTTTCTTGGCAAAGATATTGGAGTGGTTTGCCACATCCTTCTCCAGCTCATATTACAAATGAGGAAACAGGTTAACAGGATTAAATGACACATCCAGGGTCACACAGGTAATAAGCGTCTGAGGCTGGATTTGAATTCAAGTTTTCTGACTCTAGGCCCGACCCTCTATCTACTTTGCCTCTTAGCTGTCTAGAGACATAGCAAAATAGCTTTGACTAAAATAACCAAGTGAGTTGATGTTGGACTTGACTAGAACTCAGGACTCCTAAGTGCTAGCTGGAGCTTCAGCTGCACCACAGGACTGTGGTGCTCACTCGTGGCTGGGAAGGAGCAGGGGTGCAGCCCTGAGGGACCCTTTCTCTTGCCTATTTCCTTCTACTACTAGTTCCAAGAACTTTGCCAGTGATGAGGGTCTGATTCCCCCTGCCCCAACCCTGCCAGGTCCCATCTGTTTCTCTTCCTTCAGCCCTTCTAGCCTACCCCCCTCTGCCTGTCCCCTCCATGCTCCCGAGCAGAGTGAGGATTTGCCCGATTGCCCGCCTGCTGGCCTGTTGATTTAGGGCCTGTCTGGGGCAGGAGCTTCACCTCATTAGCACAGATTGATTCTCAGATAAATTGCTTGCCTAGATAATCACATGCCTTTTGCCTCAGATCAGTTCTGCTCCTGCCAGCAGGCATCAGGTACCCCAGGAATGCCTTGTATCCCATGGCCAAGTACTGATGACAGCCTCCACCCTGGAGTTTCCCTTGGTCATGGAGGGGGGCTGAAGAGGGGAGAGGGGGAACTGAGGGACTAGGACAAGATTAGCAGTAACTTCCATTCCTATGACCCTCTTAAGATTTATGGGATGCTTTTCTGACACCAACCCCAAGAGGCAAGGGAATGCAAATATTGTTAGTCCCACTTTCCTGAGGAGGAAAATCAAGATGTAGAATCCTAGACAAGTCTCTAATTGCTATGGGCCTCTGCTTGCTTAGATACAAAACCTTTTAATGATTCCTTAAGCTTTCAATTCTATGGCTAGCCCAATGTGGTTGATCATTGGCAAAGCTGAGAAGAGGGCAGGTCTTCTGACTTCATATCCAGGAACAGCTAGGCCTTGCTTTGGGATCTGGAGGTTAAAGGGAACAGTAGGGACCTGGTCATCTGACTTGACGCTTTCCATTGGGCCAGGTTTGTCGTACTTACAAGATTTAGAGCTGGGAGGGCTGTTATATTGTCCAGCTGCCTCATGAGGAAAAGTAAGGCCCAGAGAGCTTAAGTAATTTGTCCAAGATCACATAACTAGTAAGTGTCTGAGGCAGGATTTGAACTGTGGTATTCCTGACTCAAAGCCCAAAGCTTTGCTGCACTCCATGACATCATGTTGCTGCTCTGTTCCCAGGCGGTCAGACTGCCTTGTTCCACCTCAGTCTCCCTAGACCCTGTTTTCCAGCCCTAGCTATTTCTGTAATTTTTTTTTGCTTTTTAGAGGGAGGAGGGCAGGGCAGTTAGGGTTAAGTGACTTGCCCAAGCTCACACAGCTAGTTTTGTGTGTGTGTGTGTGTGTGTGTGTGTGTGTGTATGTGTGTGTATGTGAAGTGTCTGAGGCTGGATTTGAACTCATGTCCTCCTGACTCCCTTTACTGTGCTACCTAGCCGCCCCAAGCCCTGGCTATTTCTGAGCCTTTTACTCAAACTCTAGCCCAAGATCCCTGTCAATGCCTGACTATTCACATCTCTGTCTTTTTTTTTTCTGTCTACTTCATGCTATTCCTACATTACTTTTTCCCTGTCCCATCATTCCTTCCTTATGCAGAAGCTCAGAACTGTGAGGGCCCCTGGAGACCATTTACTCCAAGCTCCTCATTTCACAAAGAAAGAAATGGAGCCTCAGAGAGGGAAGGCAATTTGGCATAGGCCACCCAGCTCATGGGCAGCAAAGCTGGGACCAAGGCTCAGGTCTCCTGAGTTTTAGCCCAGGACTCTTTCTACAAGCTACAGTGGAGCTGCCTCTCTGTCTGTCTCCATATCTCTGTCTTTTGGTCTCAGTGTCTACTCAATCTCTTTGCCTATATATTTATTTATATATCCCTCCCACCTCCTTCCAGTATCTGTTTGTCTGTTTTTCCTTCTACCTTTCAGCCTTGGCCCTGGCCTTGGCCTTCTGGTCCAGCAGTAAGGTCCAGGGTCAGATTTCTGCCCTTGTTAACAGTCTTGTCCAGCTGCCAGAAACCAGAATAAATGCCTCCAGAAACTGTCCAGAGGCAGCTGGGGGCAATCCATGGCGCCTATTCCCCCACACTCCCGTCCAAATGTTAATTTTGCCAGGGCCTTGATAAATCTCACTGCTTCCCCCTGTCCGCCCAAGACATAGATTTCATCTTGTTGAGAGGTGACACTTCTGGCCTTTGGTACCAACCATCAATTTCATGCATTTCATGCCTTGGCTGTAATAAAAAGCCAGCCAGCATTAACTCACCATTATGCCGCCTACTCCTTCCCTTAACCCTTGCTGGGCAGTAGGGCCAGTCCTTGCCCCAGAACTGTTGCTTTGAAAGGCTGCTTCCCCTGACTTTGGGACAGGTCAGGGGAAGAGACTGCCATGGAATGAGGAGAGAATTGGGACCATCATGAAATATCATTTTGAGCCTCAGTTTCATGAGATATAAAATCAGGATGTGTGTGTGTAGCATGGTGAGTCCCTAATGTGCATTAGAGCTCTAATATTTTATGTGCTAAAGTCCCTTCTGGCTCTGATATTCTGTGCTCTATGGCTCTCTGGCCAAGAGCTTGGGTCTACAGAAAGTAACAGTAATGGGTATGTGGTCACGTGTGTCTCCTAGCCTGACATCGTTGAGCACACACATGTAGCCAGGGGCTATCAGATGGAAACACACAGGAGAGCTCAGAGGAGGCACTGAATTGACTGAGCTTCTGCTGCATACAGGACAAGGGAAGGGCACCCCTGCTTTAGAATGACACAGTTCTTGTGTGTGTGTGTGTGTGTGTGTGTGTGTGTGTGTGTGTGTGTGTGTGTGTGTGTGTAGGCCCAGAGCTGGAGCCTCCTCCTAGCATCCTCTACTGTTTCCCCTGCCTCAAGACTTAGGTTCCCACATAGATAGTTTTAGCTGTAGGATAGCATCCCTTGGGGAACAGGGGGCCAGGGCTCCTGGGAGCCAATAAACCCATTATTGCATCTCAATAAATGTTCATTTATTATTAATTGCCCATTTGCCAGCTAGGACCTACATTAATGCTTCTTAATCCCCAGGTAAATGTGTAGAGGCCTCAGTGGTTTCTTATCTACAGCTATGGGGCTGAGTTAAAGAGAAAGGAAAAGGATGTGATATTAGGAGGCCTGGGTTCTAATTCTAGCTCTCATCTACCCAGGTGACCTGGGACAAATCACATATCTTCTCTAGACCTCAGTTTCCTAGCATGTAAAATGGAGAAGGTGAGGGGAAGACTAGATCCCTTCTGGTTTCACATCCTATGATTCTAGGGCTTAGAGACAGCTCAAGAGAACACCACAGAAGTACCCCTACTCCAGACCCATCCCCCTGCTCTCCCCAGTAGGACAGCACCCAGCTTCCTTTGAGAGGGCAGCTCCAAGCCCCTTTCCATGCTACACCATTCATCTCCTCCAGGGAAGTTACCCCTCTCTCAGGGAGGTTTAACTCTCAGATTCTCAGCCTGCCCCAGACAGCACACTGGAATGGACAAAAAGCCCTGGGGGTAGAGACAAAAGGCCTTGCCTCCAGTCCTGGCTCTGATCCTTAACTGGTAATGTTACCTCAGATAAATCACTTCTGTCCTGAGCCTAAATTTCCTCATCTGTAAAATGGGATGATAATCCTTGTATTGCCTCCCTCATAGGGCAGCTGTATAGAAAAAGGGCTTTATAAACTTTAAAGAGCTATTCTTCCTCTGTGTTCCCTCCCCCCCCTCCATCCTCATTCCCTCCCTCTACCCCCAACCAATATGGGTATTCTCAGTAATTCCTCTCCCTTTTCGAGATAATGCCCCTGGCGCTTAGAGTGCTGAACATGTTATCACCTGGCTCCTCGATCGCCCAGCTTGCCTGAATAGCTTGAGCTGCTTTAATCTCCCCTTGTAAGTCAATTCCTCTGGCCCCTTCATCAGCTCATGGGCTCAGCCAGCTCTGATCCTCACCCCTAGCTGTTCCAAGGCTCTGCTAGCCGAGCTCGCCCTGAGCATTCCGAGCCTGACTCAGGGCTGTGTGCCTGAATGGTTTACCCTTGAGCCAGATCAGGGCAGTGGAAAGAGCCTGGATTCTGGGAGTCTCGCTTCAGGGCTGTCACTGACTGGCCCGATGAGCTAGGGTAGATTACTCTCCCTTCTCTGGACCTCAGCTTCGTCCTCTATAAAACTGGGGCGGGGGCGGGGTGCGGTTTGTATGATATCCAAGGGGCTTCTAGCTTCCTATGGATGGAAAAGCACTGAAATGGGTTACTGAGGGGGAGGTAATGAGTTTCCTTTTCTTGGTGACCTTTAAGAGTGAACCTGATAATGAGTTAGTCGGGGTAGACAGAAGTGAAGCCCGCCTGGAGGAGAGGAATGAGTGATTCCTATGGGGTAGTTAGGGTGCTGAAATAGTTCTCTGATCACCTCCTGTGCTGCCTGTATGACCCTGGACAAGTCACTTTTCTTTGGATGGCCTTTGTTGTCCTGATTTCCTAACCCTGTCTGTGCCTGCTTGGCACACTTTCTTGTATTTCATTCCCTGCCACACACTCTCTGGCAATCGCTTTGCTCTGTGGGGATTTCTCTTCCAGACTGTGACCTCTCTTCCCTGGTCCCTCTAATCAGAGAGAAAAGTCCTTGAAAATGTCCTTATCACTGAGGGGTTAGGATTTCAGGCTGTTCCTGAAGGAAGAATCTCACTTTGCAAGAGGCACCCAGAGAGGTCAGTGTCCTGGATCCCTATAATGGTGGAATTCCAGACACTGTGGTAGGCAGGTAGGAAGGGTACTTGGGAACAGGAGGCCTTTCTGGAGCCCAGAATAAAACATATGGATGGACCACCCTTAGGACGCTCAGAATCGAAATTGGGATGAGACCTAAGCATGATAACATCTAACATTTACCCAGGGCTTTAAGGCTTACAAAGCACTTCACTGAAATCATCTCACTTGAGCCTCCTGATGACACCCTGCCTCAGCAGGTGCTATTATTATTATTATTAATTATTATACCCATTTTTATCAGTGAGGAAATGAGGGCTTTCAGAGGTTAGAGGCTTGCCCACGGCCAGCTAATTCCTAACAGGTAGAATTTGAGCCCAGGTCTTCATGATTCCAAGGCTCCTTTTGCCTAGACCACAGGCCTCTCAAGAGCATAGGACCCAGGTATAGGGGCGGGGAACCTGTGACCTCAAGGCCCTCTAGGTCCTCAAGTGTTATCCTTTGAAGTTTGGAGTCAGCTAAGGGGCCAAACTTGAGGACCTAGAGGACCATGTGTGGCTCTGAGGTCACGGGTTCCCCACCCCTGGAGGATGTTGGATTATAGAACACAGAATGTCAGAGGAACCTTAGAATGTGAGATGCAACATGTTAGATCTAGGAAGAGCTTTAGAAAGCAGCAGGTACAATCTTAATTTGGAGAGGAGGAATGGTAGCCCAGACTGTGTGCAGTGACTTTCTTGTTCCAGGTCCCACAGATAACAGCGAGCAGAGCTGGGGCTAGAATCCATGCCTCCTGATACCAGTTGCCGTACTTTCCACTCCACCACGTCTGCCTTTGAGCCACGCAGGACCCAGCTTAGCCCAGGCTTGAGGACAAAAGTAGGGGTGTGAGGGAATGACAGAGAAGCCTGATGTCCAGGGGTGGCAGGAGGTGGTAGCCTCCTGTTGCAGGGTGGGATCAATACTAAACCAATCTGCTTTGGACCCTTATACGATTACCCAGTCTCTTGTATCCAATCACAAAGAATATCAGGCAGGACGCCGGGGAGACGTGAAAAATGCTGTAGATTACAGTTTAGGATGTTCACAGTGAGAGTAAGTGAGTCCAGGATTGTTTCTTGCAGTAAATAATTCATCCACTTTAAATTTCATTTTATTTGGCTCTTTCCCTCCCACCTTCTCCTTCCCCCTCAGTCTCTTGTTAGTTTTTTTTTCTCTATTCCTCCCTTCTGACTGCTCCCTTGCCTCCAAGTGACAGTGGGGTTGGGGAGTCGGGGGTGGGGGGGGGAGCTTCCTACCAAAGCCGCTCAGCCTCTGAGGAGCTCATAAAACCAAAGCTTTGAGTTCATTTGTGATGTTAATTAGGAAGGCTGCTTCCTTCTCCCTCTTTCCCCCAATTGCCAGGGGGAAGAATTTCTACCCAGATTGTGGAAAGCTAAAAAGAAATCAATGAGTGAAAAGCCTTTGGGCTAGACTCATGGTACCCAAATCTGCCCACCCAAGTCTAAATGGTCCTTGAGAGGAAGGGGAAGTGGGGAGGGGTGAGAACACTATACAAGGTCAAGAGAAAAGCCCTGGACTGGGAAGCCAGATCACAGAACACAGTATTCTCTAAGGATTTTTGAGATCACCAGATTATAGATTTAGAGCCAGAAGGAACTTTAGAGAGCATCTAGATCAATTGCCGTATGTTACAGATGAGGAAACTGAGTCCCTTGGAGGAGAAGTGATCTGCCCATGGTCGTACAGCTACTTGGCACTCAAACTTAGGTCTCCTAACTCCTGATCTAGTTCTCTTTTCCATTTTCATTGGCTGGAACACATAAATTTACCATGTATGTGACCTTGGGCAAGTCACTCTCTAAACCTCAGTTTCCTCATCTGTAAGATTAGTATAATTGACACCACTTGCACTACTACTTCAGAGAGGGAGTTTTGTAAAGTTTAAGTTGCTAGAGTTGTCAATAAGCATTTATTGAGTACCTACTGTATACCAGGCTAAACTCTGAAGATGTTTGAATTATAATTATGATTTACCTAGGCTTTCTCTAGTGAATGTCAGGTATGGGATTATTTTTCCTACCCACAGATATCTCTCCTGCTGGTCTAAAATGTCCCCATTAGTACTTTAGTCCTCTGGGTTAAGCATTTCCCTCTCTTTTCATTGCTGTTAAAATGCTGCTAGCCCTGGGGTGAGAGGTAAGACCACATTCAGTCCCTGGTGTTTCAGGGAGGGAGCAGTTCACCCTGATGAGGGGAAGAGGGTGGTCACCAAAAAGTAGAGTGGGTGGATATCACCACAGCCCTGGGCATCATTTTGCCAAGGATGGACCCTTGAGTCTTCTAGTTGTTTTTCTCTTTCCAAATCAGCCATTGCCTGAGTCAGTCACAAAAATCACAGAACATTAGACCTGAGAGGGCCCTTAAAGTTCATTTATCCCAACCCTCTTATTTTGAAGAGGAAGAAACTGAAGTGAGTTGTCCCAGATCACAGAGCAAGTTAGTTGGCAATGCCCAAGCAGTTACATCTCGGGGAGATGGAGAGAACAGCAGGACAATTGAAAGCCCTGAGTCCAGAATTTCATAACCCCAGACGTCCCATTCCCGAGTACTGGGAATGGCACAGACAATTTGAATGGTAGTGACCAGAGGAGAAAGATCTCTGTGGACAGGGATGGTCAGAGAAATCTTTGGGGGGGAATTTAGCCTTAAACTGGCCCTTGAAATGACTTCATTCAATTCACTGTAGCAGGAGACATGGAGAGGGAGAATGGTTTGGGCAGGGGGGATAGTGAGGGAATTGGCCTGGATGGCATTTGAGGTTCATTCAGAAAGTAGTAGGAGATAAAGCAAAGAAAGTAGGTTAAGGCCAGATTGTAGAGGGCCTAGAATGCCAGGCTCAGTAAATTGGATTTGAACCCGGAGGCAGCTGCAAACAAATGATCCAAATAGGATTCCCTGCCATCTCTTGAGCTGATCAGTCTCTGCCCAAGAGGCCAAGTATGAACCTGATTTCCCCCAGTGAGACCCTGCCAGGTTGACTTTCCAGGAGAGGTTCTCAAGGAGTGATGGATAAGTCCAGCCAGTCAATTCAACTCAATTAACCTTTATTAAGTGCCTATTTATATATGTCTTCTGGGGATATGAGGATGAAAAATGTTAGAGTCCCCTGCCCTTGGGGAGCTTGCTCTCTAACATGGGGGACATAAAATGAAAACAAGCTTAATATAAGGTAAGACCATAAGATCTACACCAGCAGACCACAGGGATCGCCTGTCTAACCCTTTCATTTTATGTGTGAAGAAAATAAAGCCCAGGGCACTTCAATACCCTGCCCAAGGTCACATAGGTAATGCATAGCAAAATTGGGTTTCCAATCCTGATAAGGAGGTTTCTAGTAAAGCATCATTCCTTCCCCCTCTCCCCCCAGGGACCTATCCTTGGCCCTCTGCTAATTAACATCTTTAACAATGACTTGGAATATAGAGAGAATGCTGATCAGATTTGCCAATGGCACAGAACTAGATGAGATCAATAACATTGAATGACTGAGTCAGGAGGCAAAGTGAGCTTTTTGTTGTTGAGTTGTTTGCAGTCACGTCCAACTCTTTGTGACTCCATTTGGGGTTTTCTTGGCAAGGTATAGGAGTAGTTTGCCATTTTCTACTCCAGCTCATTTTACAGATGAGGAAACTGAGGCAGAGAAGGTCAAGTGACTTGCCCAGGGTCACATAGTTAGTAAGTGTCTGCAGCTGGATTTGAACTTGGCTCTTCCTGACTCCAGGACTGGACCTCTATGTACCGGACCACCTAGCTCCCCATAAAAAAGATCTTACTGGGTTAGAATGTTGGGCAGTATCCAATAAGATGAAATCTTCTAGCAATAAATATAAAGTCTTATACGTAGGTTCAAAAAAATCATCTTCACTAGTATACTTAGGTCTTCAGGAGTACATTTAAAGCAGTTTGTAACCTGGTCTTCCTACTTAGACCTGTCCAATTGGGTTCCTCTCTGGAAAAGTGAGAGCTCCCCTTGTTGGAAGTCAGGCAGGCACAGCTAGACAGAATTCATGTGCAAAAATCTGGGATTTTTGGCAAACCCAATTATGAGTTGACAGTGTGATGGGGCAGCCAAAAAGTTGACGTGGACTTGTTCAGTTGTGTCCATCTCTTCCTGACCCCATTTGGGGTTTACTTGGCAAAGACACTGGCCATTTCCTTCTCCAGTTCATTTTACAGATGAGGAAGCTAAGACAACCAGGGTTAAGTGACTTGTCCAGAGTCACACAGCCAGTAAGTATCTGTGGTTGTATTTGAACTCCATCTTCCTGATTCCAGGCCTAGCACTGCACCACCCAGCTGCCCTAATGTGGGCTTAGTTTGTGTTAAGAGAGGTATAACGTTCAGGATCAGGGAAGTGACACATTCCCACTGTGTTCTGCCTGGTCAGACCATATCTGAAATAGTGTGCTCAAGTCCTGATTATCACCTTTTAGGAAAGATGTTCATGGCATTTTAGCATTTGAGTCCTGACAAGCTGGAGGCAATCAGAACAGTGAAAGGCCTTAAGAACATGCTTCAGGAACTACCAGGATTAGTTAAAGGAACTGGGAGTTTTTAGCCTGGAGAAGAAAATTACTGGGGACACGATGGTTCTCTGGTAGAAGAGGAATTAGCTTGTTCTGTTTGGTTACTGGAGATGGAACCAGAAACAATGAGTAAACATTGCAAAGGGTGAAATGTAGTTTTGTTGTCAGGAAAAAACTTGACAACTGGGCTGTCCAGAAGGAGAACTGACTACCTTGGGAAACAGTGAGGTCCCCTGGTTCAAGGTCTTCAGGATTGTTCAGCTATGGGTCCAGCTCATCAGGATCTGAGGTGCCATCCAATTCTTAGATTCTCAGATTCTGTGACTGTAAAGCCAGGATTTTCTTCCAGTGCACCATAGATTTGTTAACATCAATGGGATAAAGGCTAAAGAAGGATCCAGGAAGAGGACTATATGAGCATTTAAGATGGGAGAGATGAGGCAGTATGTGGAAAGAATTCAGAATTTGGGATCGTGGTACCTGAGTTCAGATTCAGCCTCTGATACTTACAACCTGTGTGACCTTAGGCGAGTCACTTAACCTCTATGGTCTTTAGTTTCCTCCTCTTCAAAATTTGACAGTTGGACTGATGGTCCCTGTGGCCCCTTCCCACTCTAATTCTATGCCCCTAAGGTCACTTTCACCTGTGTAGAGGACTGGATAATCAGGGAAGATTTCGTGGAGCAGGTGGCATCTGGGTTGAGTCTTGAAAGAAAGAAGGTACTTCAAGAGATGGAGATTTGAATGTGGGGGACAAGGAAAGGTCTATTCCAGGCGTAGAAGGATGGTATGAAGTGAGGCAAGGAGGAGGAAGAGCACAGGATGAAAACACAGGGCTGGAGAATCATCCAGTTTTGACTTTTACACAGAGGAGAATAGTGTGTGATAAGGCTGGATGGACAGGTTGGAGTCAGATTACAAAGAGCCTTGAATGATAGTCCACTTTTTGGGAGAGGGAGCCACTTCAGGGCTGTGAGTATAAAAAGAGTTAACCTGAGCCTCAGGCTTTAGGTGGGCACAGAGCCCAGTCCACTGTTTAGACGGTTTCCTGCACCTGCCTTTGCCTTTCATCTCTTTGGACTCCAGGTGAGACTGAAGCTGAGCAGCAGCCAAGCGGGAGTCCAGCCCACAGGGAACTGCTCGCTAGGCCTCCCTTTGATACCTTGGCTTAGATGCCCACAATCAAAGCAGTACAGTCAGTGAGTTCCAGGGCCCCAGGGCTGCACAGCCTCAGGCTACTGCCTCCTTCTCCCTCTAGCCCAGGCTCCCTGGGACCAGGCAGAAATGTGACAAGCAGCCAAGGTGGGGTGGGCTGGGGTGAAGGGAGTGGGAAACAGGAGAAAGGGAGCTCAGGTGTGGGGAGAAGAGGGCTTAGGACCATAGGAATGATAAAGGAGAAGGAAGTGGGAAGGGAGGAGAAGGGACTGGGCATGTCAGGGGAGAAAGGATCAGGGATATAGTGGGAGAAGGGAACAGGTGTGAGAGAAGAGGGAAGGATATGGGGAAGGAAGGGATTAGCCTGTGAAGAGAAGGACAAAGGAGCAGGGGTGTAGGGAGGAAGAGTCAGTGTGTGTGTGTGTGTGTGTGTGTGTGTGTGTGTCTGTGTGTGTGTGTGTGTCTGTGTGTGTCTGTGTCTGTGTCTGTGTGTGTCTGTGTCTGTGTCTGTGTCTGTGTCTGTGTCTGTGTGTGTGTGTATAAGGAGTAAGGAATTTAAAAGGGCAAAAGGGGACCAGGGATATGGGTGGAGAAAGGGCCAAGATCTGTGGAAAGAAGGCATCAGCATATGGTTGGGGGTGTGGAGAAGGGAGCAGGGATGTTGGAGGAGGGAGAGGGGACCAGAGACACTGGTGGTGGTGGTGAGAATATGGAATGTGGGAGAACAAGGGATCATGAGTGTGTAGGGAAAAAGAGGCCAAGGGTATGGGATGGGGGGGGGGGAAGGGAGAAAGGAACAATAACAATGAGCTTGAGCTTGTGAGGAGAGGTTAACTACTAGGAGAGGGTAAAAGGGAAGAACGACCCTGCTGGAGGCTGGTTGGAGGTCCCCAGTTCTGTTTCTTGACCTCTAGTCAAGTGACATCTAGTCTGGTGACCAGAAGGCTTTCGAGACAGACCAGAAGAAAGGAGGGAGGGTCCTCCTGGAGAGCTTCCCACATAGTCTAGAGCCCAGCACCGGGGGTGGGGGGTGGGGGGTGGGGTGGTGGTGGTAGTGGTGGTGATGGTGGTGGTGGCAGTGGGGGACTGAGGGGACTGGAGTCTCTCCCTCCAGGAGAGGGCACAACTGGGAAGCAAAGCTGGGGGGATTTGAGGGTCCATGTGAGGGGAACAAGAGCAAAGGAAAGACCATTTTCAAAAAATTAGTCAGGAGGAGGTGACAGGCCTATTCTGAAACAAGATGAATGGGCTTCAGTTGGCGAAAATGATTCTAATTTATAATCTGCTTCTTGCTGGCGCTCACCAATTAATTCTCTATAGATACATAAATAGGCCGCGTTGTTTGTTTTCCTTCAAACGTAATAAACATTACACTCTGTCCCCTTCTTTTGTTGCCGGTTCCTGTCAAGGCATTCGTCCCTGTAGCTAATTCCTCACACCTGTCTCTGTGGCTCTGGGGAGACCGACTGAGCAGGGAGGAAGCGCCCGGCTCCAGGAAGCTTGTGGCACCCGGAGATAAATTGCTGATCAAAAAGCTGGCAGCACATGCCTGCGTCCTGCGTCTGGCCCCAGCAGAGTCTGGGAAGCTGGGGAGGGCCTGGAGAAGCAGGGCGAGAGATGGTCCTAGGAACTTCCTGTCTCCCTCCCCCAGACTCATGGGAGAGGCAGCCAGTGGTGGAAAGGGCACAGAGCAAGGTCTAGACCCTCTTTCTGCTCCTTGCTGTACCTGTGTGACCTTGCAGGAGTTGCTTCCCGTCTCTGGGTCTGGGTTTTCTCATCTGTAAAATAAGGGGGTTGGAATATGTGACCTCTGAGATTTCTTCCAGCCTGAACTCTATGATTCCACGACCAGGTGATTTCTGAAGTCTGCTGCATTTTGAAATCCCACCATTCTATCATCCTAACAAAAGCACAATTCAGAGGGGAAGCAAAGGATTGTAACAGAGTTGTCCTAGAAGGAGGACAAGGCTGGACCTGGGCAGACTAATAAGATCTCAAAGTGGCATTCTGCTTTGGACTTCTTTTGACCTTCACAACTCTAGGCAAACACTGGTATTATTATCCCCACTTTATGAATGAAAAAAAAAAACCTGAGGCCCCAGATAATAGCTAGCATTTTTGTAATGCACTTTTCATTTATAACCTTATTTGTGGTGATCCTCACAACAACCCTAGGAGGTAGGTGCTATTATTCTTCCCGTTTTTACATGTAAGGAGACTGAGGCAAACAGAGATTAAGTCACTTGCCCAGCCAGGGTCACACAACTACTTGATGCCTGAAGCTGAATTTGAACTCAGATCATCCTGACTCCAATCCTAACTCTAACCCTTGCTGCCTGTTTTTTCCAGAAGTGATTAGCTCAAGGGCGCAGTTAAGAGGAAGTGGGAGGGGAAAGATTCAAACCTAGGTCATAGGATTATAAATCTGAACTCTTTCTACTATACCACCGCAGGTGTCCTGAATCCTTAGCCTATCCTTATCCCATCATACTATAACACTCAAGGTCCCAATAATTAATTCTTCAAGTCTTGGGAAAGTAGCAAGTGAAAACTCTCACATTGGACACCTCCTCCAGAAATCCTTTTCTGACCATTCTAGCCCATAGTGATGGCTTCATCATCTGAACCCTTCTCACAATCCCTATGCTTTGGAGTCCAAGGTAGGCTAGGGGTGGTTCTGCCTCCTCTTGTGGAGTCTCAGGGTTATAGAAGAGCCAAAGTCCCACGGTCTAAAAGTGATATTTAGGTCAATAATCCAACAAGCACTTATCAAACACCTATAAAGCATTATCCTAAGGGTGGGGGATAAAAAGACAAAGTTCAAATCTGACTTCAGACCCTTATTAGTTGTGGGTCCCTGGGTAACTCACTTCACTCTGTTTGCCTCAGTTTCCTCATCTGTCAAATGAGCTGGAGAAGGAAACAGCAAATCGCTCCAGTGTCTTTACCAAGAAAACCCCAAATGGGGTCATGAACGGTCGGACACAAAACAACTCAACAATAACCATCAAAGAGCATACATTCTATAGTGCAGAGAGAAACAAGCATAGTGGAGCCAAAAAAAAAAAAGACTAGATTTGGAGTCGAGAGACTTCTGTTCAAATCCCAGATCAGCCACGGGGACCTTGGGTATGGGCAATCTCTTAGGGACTCTTTTTCACCTGTAGGCAGTTAGAATGTGGGACGGGGAGTCAGGAAGACCTGAATTTGACTCCTGACTTAGACGCTTACTAGTTCTGTGACCCTGGGCAAGTCACTAAATCTCAGTTTCCTCACTTGTAAAATGGGAATAATAATCACAATATCTCCCTTTCAGGGTTGTTGTAAGGCTTAAGTGAGATAACATGTTAAGCAAGCCTGAAAGTGCTCTATAAATGCTAGTTATTGTTATTGTTACTATTATTATTGTCATATTATTAACTGTGAAATGAGAAGGTTGGACTACACGACCTCTAAGGTACCTTCCAGCTCTGGGTCTATGACCCTACAATGTGATCTGGGTTCAGATTTCACCTCTGGCTAGCTATGTGATGATCATGGACAAAGTTACTTCTCTCTGGACCTCTTAAAAAAATTAGGGATAAAATTTTCAACTCTTCATGGAGCCATCTGTGAGAAAAGTGCTTTGTTATGAAAGTGATATGGAATTTGAAATTAAAATTTATTTTTTTAATGAATAAAAATAGATTTTCTCTCCCTCCCATCCTTTTTCCATTGGGGGGAAAAAAAGAAAAACGTTGCAACAAATATGAATATTCAAGCAAAACAAATTCCTTTATTGGCTCTGTCCAAAAAGTACGTCTCATTCTTTATTTTGAATTCATCACCTTTCTGCCAGGAGACAGCAGCTTGTTTTATCATCTCTGGAATCATAATTGGCCATCGCCTTGATCAGAGTTCTTAAGGCTTTCAAAGTTCTTTGTTTTTACTGATAGGAGACTGTTAAAAGCAAGGTTTTCCCTGAGCCCTGCATATGCTCTTCTTCACCAGATACTCTAGGAATTGTAGGATTTTAGAAATTACCCAACCCAACTCTTTCATTTTACAGATGAGAAAACTAGGCCTACAGAGTAATTTGCCCAAGTTCATATAGCTAGGAAGTAGCAGAGGAAGACTTTGAAGCCAGGCCACTTGCCTCTAAATGCAGCACACCTTCCATGGTATCCCCCAACCTCATTTCAGTTTGTTCTCCTGGTTAAACCTAGCACCCTCCCATAGACTGTAGCACCTTCTCTCCTCCCCCATCCAGGCCTGTTCTGAGAAAGGCTCTAAGAGACTTGCCTGCTCCTCAGGGTGAATTGTGGTCACTAGTTCTCTCTCCTAGCCAGAGCTCTGCTGTTATAAAGAATTTGTCCCCTTGAAGTGAAAGTGATAGCTGATTGAACTTAAAAAAAAAGTTGTTGCTCCCCTGTTGAGCAACTTTGAAAATTTATTTTAATAGTGTTAATTTTTTTCCAATTACATGTAAAGATAGTTTTCAACATTCACTTTTGTAAAATTTTGAGTTTCAAATTTTTCTCCTTCCTTCCCTCCCTCTCCTCCCCTTTCCCTAAGACAGCAAGCAATCTGATACAGGTTATACATGTGCACTGATTGAATTTTTTGGACTGACCCATGTTTCTGTTTGAATTATTCTGACTTTTTGGGGATGTAACGGGAAAAACAGCTTCATGCATTCATTCATTCATAATCTAGCAAACATTTGTTAAAAACCTGCTGTGTACAAAGCATTGAGTCAGGCACAAGGGGAGACACAAAGTTTTGGTAAGACAAGGTCCCTGTCTTTGTGGAGGACGAATGATACAAAAATAGAAATAAGCAAAACAAATGATATATAATATATGCTATATGATATATATGTAAGACAGATGTGTGTATGCAGCATATCATTCCCCTATACTAGAACATATATATATATACAAACATGTATATATATATTATAGGGGAATGATTAAAAATATAAGCATAACAAATGATATATATACGTACATACAAAGGTATATATGTAGCACATATCATATATCATTCCCCTATAACATATATGTATACACATACAAAGGTACATATATATTATAAGGGAATAATTAAAAATGTAAGTATAACAAATGACATATGAGATTGATATATACATATATACATGCATTTATATATCTATATCTATCTACCTATCTATATATGCACACATACACACATATATATATATAAAATCAATACATTAGAAAGGTATAAACAAAATCTTCCGTGAGGTTTAAGGGGGATAACGTTGCCACCCAGGTAAAACAGAAAAGACTTCATGGAAGAGGTAATGTGATTATGAGTGAAGCTTCCTAACTAATTACTGTAGAACAGGCAAATGAGTCAGTGCAAGCCAGGTGCCTCCTGGTTGGCTGAGATAGAATCCGAGACCGTAGGACAGATGAATGAGCCTTTTTCCTTCAGTGTATCCAGGTTGATGATAACTATATGGGGCAGGTTCTGAGAGAAAGGGCACCCTTCTGATCTGGGGCCATAAGGGAGTCAGAGGACATGGCGAATGGCCATCCTGAAGACCTAGATGAGGTCTGAGGAACTTTAATTAAGGCTTAGTTTGGAAAACTTTAAGACTCACAGTCCAGGAATGGATAGATTTCTTTAATATGTAGTTTATACCCTGGTGGATTGTGTCTGAATTTGTATGTTCTCTGTCTTTACAAACAAATCTTAGAAAATACTCTTTTGGGGCCTGAAGTATTTGGAGATAGGATGGGACAGGGGAGTAGGGAAGGAGGGAAGTGAGTGTTGGGAAAGAGCACCTAGTTATGGTGACAGGAGCTGGGCACAAATGGGGGTGAATTAGACTTCAGAATTCAGGGAGCTAAGGGGGCTCAGGCCTCAGGGTTAGGGTTCACAGGCCAAGGAAGTAGGGTGACACAGTAGAAAAAGCACAGAATTTACAATTAGAGGACTGGGCTTTCATCCTTGTATTTTTTACTTATTAGCTATTTGACCTTGCATTTTTTATTTATTATGTCTGTGGCCTTGAGCAAATCCACTTGAACAAGGCCCTTTCTGGTCTTCGTTTTTTCTCATTCTTTCTATTAGATGCCCTTTGATCCTAAACAATTCAACAATCTTTTGTTTTTTTAAAGAGCCTGCTTGTAATTTAGAAAATAGTGGAAGCTTTGGGGGTTGAGGGCAGATCCTTGGGACTGCTTCCATATGGAAAAGCTGGTGCTATGCCCAGGGTTAGACACTTCCTGAAGACATTTGGTTGACAGTGTAGAAAGTACTTCACACCCCTGTTAGAGAAATTTCAGGCTTCAGTGAACAGGAAGAAGGGAGCAGGGGGACAAATCCTGAAATGCCACTATATATATGGCCAGCTCTAGAGTGTGGGAAGAATGCCAGACTGGCAGTCCTTAGACCTAGACTCTGCAATGAACCAGTTTGTCTGACTTTGGGCAAGCAACCTAGACACATTACCATAGGATGATGACATATTTCCTAAGGACCAGAGCTGTCCTGAAGTGGGCTGCTCTGAAAAGTAGAGAGTTCTCCATTATTGGAAGTCTTCCAATAAAGCAGAAATGTTGCAGAATTTGTTCTAATGTGGGCCACGTTCTAAGACCCCTGGAGTCTGTAGCTCTGACATTCTATGGGTCTGATTTGATTGGCTACTGGAGGAAGGGATTCTCCTACTACCTGAATAAGCCGGGGTCTCTGAAGAGCTACTTGCTTGGGCTGACTGTTAGGGGAAGAACCATGGCTCTCTGGGAGGCCTTAGTGTCCTTATCATTGTCCCCACTTCTCCCTCTTGCCTCATTTTTTTGTCCTTTAATTCAACATTTGGGCTATTAGGTGGCAAAGTGGATGAGCTTGGGGTAAGGTACATCTGAGTTCAAATCCAGCCTCATATACTTAATAGCTGTGTGACCCTGGGCTGTAAAATGAACTGGAGAAAGAAAACGGCAAACCACTCTAATATCTTTGCCAAGAAAACCCCAAATGGAATTACAGAAAGTCAGACACAAGTCATTGACGACCCAACAACAAAAATTCAACATATACAGAGAAAAGAGTCCTAGACCTGTAGCTAAGTATCTGGATTCTACTTCCTGCTCTGCCAACTAACTCACTGTGTGACTGTAGGCAAGTCATTTAATTTCTTTGCACCTCAGTTTCCCCATCAGTAAAATGACATGTTCTAACAGTGGATCTAAGCCTGTGATCTCTGCCCCAATCTGTGACACTCCCTCCGGCAGGCTCTTTCTCCGTCTCTTTCCTGGCTAGGAATAGAAGCTCACATCTGACAATTCTCTGAGGTGTTTAAATTTAATGGGCCTGCTTTTCCTCTTCTCAGCACCTGAGCAGGGCTCTCTCCCTGCTGCTCTGGGGACCACAGGTGAATAATTCAGCTCTAGTGTAGTGTTTGAAGTCCTGGAGGGGGGCAGGGGATGGGGGACAGCGCTGCTGCCTCCCTTTTCCCTGTTTCTCTCTACCATTCTCAGTCTGGCTGGGGCAGGGGGAGTTAATCACTAGCTTGGGTTTTGTGTCTGATACATTTCTCTGGGGATGACACTTTTCCTCAGAAAGCTGCACTTCCTTCCCCAACCCCTCTGTTCCAGTGTCTGCAGAGCCCTGGTCACAGGGATGTCTACTGAGGGTGGGAGAAGCAGGGGGCAAACTCAGCCAAAGGAAGTCCAGATGGGGAAGGGGGACGGCAGCCTCAGGGATCCTACAGAGCGTTATTTTCTCAGTAACTGTTCCTAGTCTCAGGGAGGCTAAACTTGTGGCTTATTGTAGGATCATGGGATTTAGAACTGAAAGGAATCTTAAAGAAAATCTAGTTCTATTTCCTCCTTTCTCACATGAGGAAACTGAGATCCAGAGAAATGAAGTGAATTGCCCAAGGTCCTACACCAAGCTGAAACTAGGGTAGGACAAGTAGGGTTTTGGCTTAGAATGCTGAAATATATGGGTAGAGAAATAAAGCATTTATTAAACACATACTTTATGTGGGGCACTGTGAATAGCATTAGGGGTACAAAAACAAAACAAATCATACCCTTAAGAGGCTTTCATTCTAATGGAGGAAGATGAGGCTTAAAAAGGAGCTGGAAAGGGTGGGGTAAAGGGACATAAAGATAAATGAATAGGATAAAGATGGCCTGCTTATGGGCGTCTATAATACAGTCATGTATGTGCTTCTGCTTTCCCTCTTCACCCTGAGTGACCTCCTCCTCCTCTGCCCCCCTCCCCAATTGCCCTAACCCCTTCTTTCTTGTCCTCTCCTAATTCTGGCTCTGGCCGCATTGAGGCTCCTGTGACTTTTGGATCTGAGGACCACATTGGGCAGAGGAAGAAGAGAATAGGAGAAGGGGCTGTGCTCCTGCTGAATAAGTGCTTATAAAATGGTTGTGGCAAGAGTGAAGTACAGAGAATGATGGATTTGGACCCTGAAGACCTGGGCTCAAGATGCCATTGACACTCATTAGCTGTGCCACATATCTCAGCCTCTTACTTAGTTACTTTGTCCAACTGTCCTTCCTTTTCCTAATCTGCAAAGTGAGAAGGAAGGTCTAGAGGGTTTGAAAGGCCTCTCCCAGTGGTGGCACCCTGTGTTCTAAGAACCCTCTCTGTTCCGACATTCTGTATTTGAAAGTCCCTTCCAGCTATGGTATCCTATGAAGGCTGTTCTGGTTCTGGCATCCTATGTTCTAAGACCCCTTCCAGCTGTGACATCCTATGTTCTAAAAACCTTCCAGTTGTGACATCCTGTGTTCTAAAGGCTATTCTGGCTATGGCATCCTATATTTTAAGGTTTCTTCCAGTTCTGACATTTGATAATTCTACTTCTTTGAAGCTCAATTTTCTTCTCTGTGAAATAGGGTTAAGACTACTTGTATTGCCCACCTCATAGAGTTGTTGTGAGCTCTCTAAAGGATGAAGTGCTATAGGAATGTGAATCATTATATTATTTCTGGAGGTCAAGGAAGTTCAGAGCTGGAAGGGCTGGCTGTCAGCCTGATTGCTGATCAGATGGAGACTAGACAATGAAATGGGGAGGGATCCAATATAGCATGGGCTTGTCCATCTTACTGGTCCAGCCTTGAATAGATTGAGGTTTAGAGGGGAGTGGGGTTAGGACAGGGAACTATTTTGGCTAAGGATCTCAGCTTCCTGTGATATCCTTAAGGGTTTGTAGGGGCCCAATTATGTTGGGGATGGGAGGCCAAGGCTGCTTTTTTCACCTCGTTGAAAAGGGGATGTGTTTGCCCATGACCTCTTCAACCCATTCTTTCCCTTTGTGCAAACTTCAGTTATTTGCTTTCCTAGCTCCATATACTAGAATTGGAATCTACTTAGATTTCTCCATCTGCCCATGCACTCTCATTATTGCATCCCCACCCCCACCCCTGACACACCTAGGAATTTCACCTTCAGTCTTGGGTTCTAGGCCTCTCTCTGACATTGATCTGATGTGGGGGCTCTGGCTAGCCATCTTCCTTCTCTGGACCTCATTCAGCTTCCCTAACTGTAAAATGGAGATTGAGGAGGACCGGCTGACCTCTAAAAACTCTTTTCTAAGATCTCTGACCTTCTGTGTTCTAATAATAATAGAATCATCGATTTGGAAAGGACCTTAGAGTCCACCTAGTCCAACCCTCTCTTTACAGATGAGGAAACCAAAGCCCAGAGAAGCTAAGCACCTACTGTGTGCCAGGCACTGAGCTAAGCTCTTTACAAATATAATCTCATTTATCCTCACAACAGCCCTGGGAGGTAGGGGCTATCATTAAGCCCCATTTTTCGGATGAAGAAACCAAGGCAGAGGTTAAGTGACTTGCCCAGGGTGACACAGAAATCCTCCGAGGCTGGATTTGAACTCATGTCTTCCTGACGGCCGGTGGGATGCTCTAATCACTGCACCACCCAACGGCTTCTGCAGAGTTACACCTTGAGGTAAATGGCTGAGCTGCATTCTTTGTCCTTTACTCTGCTGCCTTCCAGCTCACATTGATCTTGAGTCATTGCCCAGTATGATTGAAAGAATTCTAGGCTAGGAGCCGCAGAGTCTGGGTTAGAATTCTGACTCCACTATCCTGGTCTGTGTAAGTTTGGGTAAGTCCCTATGCGCCTCTGGGTGGCGCTATTGTGCGCGGAGCACAAGACCTCTCTGTATATCTGTGCATAGTATGTTTGCATGTGGTCTTCCCTCTTAGACTTCCTTTGAGAGCAGGGACTATCTTTTACTTGTCTTTGTAACCCCAGTGTTTAAATTAGGCGCAGTGCCTGGCACACATAGTAGGAGCTTAGTAAATGTTTATTGATTCACTGACTGAAATGAAGATGAATCTATAATGATAATAGTAGAATGTATGGTAATCAAGCTTGGCCTAGGAGACAAAACGAGAAAATGCACCTCCCTCTTTTTGTTAAAGAGGTGGGCAGGAATCATGGGTGTGGAACAGTGTATATTTTACCAGACAAGGACCAAATAGTTTGCTTTGATAGATAGATGGATTACTATATTAAACTTAGTTAAGACATATTTGTTTTTAATCTTTTTATAAGAAAAGGCTAGTTGGGTTAATCATAATAATACATATATTATCTCATCTTATCCATACAG
Source organism: Pseudocheirus occidentalis (assembly GCA_028646575.1). Taxonomy (NCBI): domain Eukaryota; kingdom Metazoa; phylum Chordata; class Mammalia; order Diprotodontia; family Pseudocheiridae; genus Pseudocheirus; species Pseudocheirus occidentalis. The sequence continues at coordinate 102,058,839 of CM053595.1, read as the reverse complement.
CAGCCTTGGTGAGTAGGTATCATTATTATCTTCATTGTTCAGATGGAAATTTGGAGGCAGATAGGTTAAGTTATTTACCCCTGTTACACAGCAGCTAACTCAGGTCTTCCTGAGTCCAACTCCAGAATTCTGTCCTGCACTGCCTGCCTACCTGGAGTAGGGGAGAGAGGAAGGGCACATTCAGAAATAATTGTGATTTAAAAGCAAAAAGGCAGTGATCAAACTTTTTTAAAAATGAAGTTAGACTAAAGTGCCTTCCAGTTCTAAACTCCAAGAAACAGAAGCTTCATTCATTCATTCGTTTTTTAATTTATTACTATTTTACAAATCCCTCTCTCCACAATAATTAAAGTAGGCAGTACAAAGGAGCCTGTTGAGCCAAGTGAGGAAACTCAGTCTCATAGAAAGGGAATGATTAGACCAGCGGTGCGGAACCTTTGGCATCAGCTGCACTTGAGAACCTAGAGGGTTACATGTGGGCTCGAAGCAGCAGGTTCCCCACCCCTGGATTAGGATCTCAGGGCTCTAGGTGTCAAGAGTTGGAGGGTCCAGAACCAGCGGCTTGTACTAGATAGCACGTCCTCTCCAGAGCTCTCCGAGCTCTGAGGTTCTGTGTTCTAGCATTCCGTGATCCGGGGCTCCCCAGGCTCAGGCGTTCGATGATCTTAGCTCTATCCCCGCCCCCAGTTTCTGTTCTGAGGCCCTGTCCCCAGCCTCTCCTCCGCCTCCTTCGCTCCCGCCCGGCTCCCTCCCACCAGCTCCATGACGGGTCGGCTCTCCCGGTGAGGAGGCTGCTAATTGCTTCTCCGGGGAGGAGCCGTTTACTCTGTAGGGAGAAGGTGGAGGGAGGCCGGGAGAGCCCCCGAGCAGGCGGATGCCCCCTTTGGCCTGCAGGGGGCGCCCCGGGGCCACGAGGGCGACCAGCGTCCCGGGCGCGGTGGACGCCCAGTTCCCAGCGCTTTGCCGGGGTGCTGGGGCTGGAGGTGGGAACCTGGGATGTTTTATTAAGAAGCGGGGGGGGGGGGG
>CM053595.1:102045301-102055301 GCA_028646575.1 Pseudocheirus occidentalis | reverse complement strand
ATGATGCAAAGAGTACTTATTTGGAGACAAAAGACCTTGGTTTATGTTCTCAGCTTTGCCAGCTGGATGATTGTAGGTAAATCACTTAACCTCTCTGATCCTGCTTCTTTATTGCTGAAACAACTCATAGCTTGTTTTCTCCTCTACCTTTTCCCTTGAATGGGGTAGGAATTGCCTCTAGCGACTGTATAGACTCTCCCTATATAGTGTTTAGGACTCTCCTCTGACTCCCAATACTGACTCTTGAGGCTGGCTCATTAGGGACATGGGGTTCCTTTTCCAGGTTTCTTTATCTGTGCTCCAAGACCACGGGAATAGGGCTACTCTGATATTCTATTCATTCTCTGCCTGTCTAATATCCTAATTCAGAGAAGAGCCCTTCTCTCATAGAATGGGAGGGTGAAGACCTTCCTATCAGTCCCTGAGTGAAGCTGTCTAATGCTCTGGGGTCCAGGGGGCCCTGTCCTAGGTCTTCTGTCTGGTCCCCATGGCACCCCCACCCCCATTAGATTGCTCTCTGTCCTAGAGGCCTGAAGTGGAATGCAGCTTCCTGCACACTCCATCCCCACCCCTTGTTCCCCCCCACCCCACTTCCCTTAATATTCAAGGGTCAGGAAAATGGATCACCTTAGAAAGGCACAGCTGGGGGAATCGAGGGGATACCTCAGTTTTCTCTCTGGACCCTGGATCTCTAGGAAATACACAGGGTTACCAGTGTCAACAGGTATAAAGTACAGAGGCCAGATGAAGCAAAGAGTGGAGAGAGTCTGCCTTTTGCATTGCAAGCCCTGGTTTCTAGTTTCTGGCTCTGCCATTAACTAACTCCTTTTATGAGCTTTGCCAAGTCTTTTCTGCTCTCTGGCCTCCTAGTTCCATCTAATAGGTGGGTTGGACCAGAATCTAGCTCACATCACTGGATGATCTCGAAAGTCCTTTCCATAGGAAGCCGAGGCCCTGGGGTCAGTACCATTCTTCTCCCAGTTTGCCACTCCAACCTGCCTGTGTATTCTCACAGTCTCCAGCAGAGGCTGGTGGGAGGAAGGTATCTGTCCCTTACACACATCCCCCCTAGTCAGACACGCACTCTCTCTCTCTCTCTCTCTCTCTCTCTCTCTCTCTCTCTCTCTCTCTCTCTCTCACACACACACACACACACACACACACACACACACACACACACGCATACATACACACACACTGTCCGTCTCTCCTCCCTCCGTATTCTCGGTGCGGCCGGCGCTCGGCTCAGGAGTCTGGCTGGAGCCTCCTCCTCCCATCTGGGGATCCCATGTGCCAGGCTGTGCCCCTGCTTCCAGCCCTCCTACCGGGTTCTGTTTCTCAGGGCACAGAGCTCCGTGACCCCGAGTTGCAGAGAGCCAGGCCGGGGCTGGAGGGGGGGATCCCCAAGCGCCTCCGCGGCCGTGGATAATCCGAAGGGAGAGTAGAACTCGTGCGTTGCAGGACTGGGGGAGTCCCGAGGTCTTTCATCCGAGGTAGGAGCTGCAGCACTTCGGGGCTCCCCGAGGGGAAAAGGGGGATGGGACAGGACGGGGTGGGACGGGGTGGGCACCAGAGACTGAAAGGCAAAAGATGGCAAAGGCAAGGTTTGGGGCGCAGAGGGAGCTGGTGGTCTGTGCAGCCACCTCCTAGCAGGGGGAGGGGCTGGGAACACGGCTTTCCCGGGTCTATCTCCCCGCATCCAACCCAGTTCCCCCCGGGAACCGAAGGCAAGGGGAGCCCCCTGCCATTGTATCCCCCGCCCCTTTGCTGCTTTGCCCTCCTGCATTAGTGGGGAGGGAGTTTTCCTGGTTCAAACTTTCCCCTGCTCCTTTGCTCCCCGTTTCCCGGGGAGCGCAAAGCCGACCTGGGGCTCATCGGTCTCCGCCTCGTCTTCTTCCTCCTCCTTCTCCGGGTTGAGAACATGCTTTCCCCACCCAGCTCCGAAGGAGAAGCCGACGGAGACGCGTGCTCCCTAATTGCAGAGACCGGACGGACGCAGCCCAGCTGCCTTGGGGAGCTGCACAGCTGGGGGCGGGAGAGCGAAGCATCCCGGAGCCCGAGGGGAGGGGGTGCATCCCCAGGCGGGTCAGGAGAGGATGACTATCCAAGGAACTCCTGGGCTGGGAACCCGTTGCCTTTTCCGGGGTGTGTGTGATGGGGAGTGGGGGGTGGGGAGGGGGTGGCTGCGCCGAGCTACCTGGGGCTCCGGGTCTCCGGGCTATGGGGAAGCCTCTCAGAGGCGGGGTCTGGTGACAGCCAGCGCAGGGGCTAGATGTTCCCAGGAAATACTGGGCGTGTGTGTGTCTGTGTCTGTGTGTGTTATTGTGTTTTGCCCTGTGGGACGGGAAGCAATATTAACAGCCACATCTCTGCAACGCTGCAATCGCCGGCTCCCTGGGCCCTGCCTGCACACTGCCAGCTCAGCCCGCTCCCACTCCACGCCCCCGCCCATTACACCCCAAGTCTAGGCTGGCCAGGACGCCCTCATACTAAGCCTGGAGCTGCCGCCCGAAGGACGCCCCCAGAGGCCCTGCACTGCCCCTCTCCTGCAGGGCTGCCTCATGCCTGTTCTTAGCCTGTCTGACCCACGGACAAAACTGTTGGGTCTGGGGCAGGGGATTAGGGCTGGAGCTGCAGTTGGCAGACTGGGACTGGGGGTGCAGAGAGGGAGGCTTACTACAGAAACGGTCAAAGCTGCTTGGGGGAAGCAGCTTATATCAAGCAACGGATGGCGCTGTGGCCTTTCCTGGGAGGAAAGGAAGGATTTGCCAGAGAACTTCTTGGTTTTCCCACCCCATCTCCATTGATCCCTCCAGGACCTGGGGGACTCCAGAACTGCAGACATGTGGGGTGAGGAAGTGTCTGCCTTAGAGGGGTCTAAGACCAGACTTTAGGAAGGCCTTAAGTTCTTCTCAGTGGTTTGCCTGGGGAGGCGGGCTAGTGCTCCCCTTTGATTTGGAGACAATTTTACTCTACATGGGGTCAGAGTCAAGTGAAAAGGGAACAAAATCAGAATTGAGAAAGAAAGGACCAGACCAAGAGACACCAAACCCCATTTGAGCTGGTGACAAGCAGGCTGCTCTCAGCTCCCTGGCATACCCCATGGGACCTGAATGCCTCCCCTTGGTTCCACCTGGCCTCACCAGGGTCACTCTCCAGTACATTTGGAGATGCTACCAAGGTTTTCTACCAGAGGAAGGAAGCCTCCTAGGATTTGCAGCCTTCCAGAGCCTGCTTGCCTGCATCTGGGCTCTTAGTCCTAAAACCACTGGGTGAATCCCTGCCTTCTATATCCCACTCCCAGAAATCACTCTACCCACTTCTATCCCCACACTTACCACTATCTCCACCTATCACAAGTCTCCCTCCATCCCCCACTATAATTAGCACTCTTCTGCTCCCAATTATCAATCCCCTTTTCTAGCCCCCAAATTATACTCCCTCAATATCCCAGTCTTGCCAGTTTACCCTTCTTCCTTCACTAGTCACTGCCACTTTTCAGGTGTCGTAGCTCTCTTATGCTCCTCCCATTCACCTCTTAGCCCCTAACACTGACCCACTTCTGCCCTTCTTCCATGCTCCTTTCCCTTTCACTTAGTTGCTGCTTCCAGTCTCTATTGTCCTCCTTCCTCCTCTCACGTAGAATTTCCCTGCAGACTCTTCAATTCGTCCTGCTTTGGGGAGCAGGAGGACTCGTTGCCCTTAGTAATGTGAAAGAAAGTCCATTAGAGAAGTTCAAACGCTGGCCCCCAGGGGCCTCTCAGGATCAGGAGCTGGGGCCTGGGCCATCAAGCTGAGTGTGAAAAGCAGGGACAGATCCTCTATCAGCAGCCTGGGCTTGGCTGCTTGCCCACCAACTACAGGCAGGCTAAGCAGCTTCAGCGCCTTCCTGCAGGATGGCCCTAGACACAGCCTCAAGTGTAGCCTTTTCACCTGGCATCCTGAACTGGTGGAGTCTTTGGGCTCAGATATCTAGATCCCGAAGGCACCTTCAAGATCACCTAATCTAATTCCCTTCTGCTAATGAGGAGGAATAAACTCAGAGAGGGTTTATGACTTGGCCAAGGTCACACAGATCATAATGAGAGAGCTAGGAACTCAGGACCTCCTACCCCAGATTCATCCCTCTTTCCATTAATACCACAGGGAAAAGTCTGATAAAGATACCAGTGGCCAGGAGATTTCAAACTGAAGTCCTCTTCCTGATTCTTGCCTCTTGTTCAATAGTTGTCTCTTTAATAGATTTAATAAGGGAGTATCTATCTATCTATCTATCTATCTATCTATCTATCTATCTATCTATCTATCTATCTATTTTTTTTCTCTACATGAAAGAATTGCAACAGGAGAAATTTGAGTTAAAGAGAAAAACTAACCCAGCTCTAGCTAGCTAGCAGTTGGATAGTGATGGATGGGGAGGCTGTGATAATTGTCTGATGCATGTTAGTGGTGCAGTGGAATGAGTGCCAGCCTGGAGACAGGAAGACCTGAGTTCAGATCCAGCCTCAGATACATACTGGCTGTGTTGCCTGGGGCAAATTACTTTACTGTCTGCCTCAGTTTCCTCAGCTGTAAAATGTGGATGGTAATAGGACCTCTAGTGCCTGGCACATGGTAACTGGTGCTTAACAAATACTTGTTTTCTTCCTTGGAGACTATAGCAGATTAGTTATGTGTGTGATGTGTTTGGTGGGTTGGTACTTAGGTATAGAAGAGACCTTAGAAATCATCCAGTCTCACCTCCTTGTTAGCCAGCCAAGGAAATTGCTCCTTAAAGAGAGCTGTGCCTTGCCCAAGGTCTCACACAGCTAATGAATCGGGGAGCTGGAACTCAAACCTAGGTCTTTTGACTCTCATTCTCTCCACTCAAGCACATTATATAGAGAGAGGGGATTGGAAGAAATGACTTCTGAGCCACCATGAGATGCTAGCTAGGGTCTTGGTGAATCTTTCTCCCTTACTCCCACTCATTCTGCTTGAAAGCCCTGAGATGGTTGGATCTTGGGAGAGGCTCTGAAGGGGTTTGCTTCTCCAAGATGGAAAAGAAGAGTTAGTAAAGTTTAGAGCTGCTTTGTTTACCACATGGGCAAGGGGACTTGGCCAATTAAATTCTTTTCCTTTCTCTTTCTGATGGTTTTTTTTTTCGGTCAGGAAGCTCCTTTTGGAAATGCAGCCTCAGGTATTCTGAGAGTCACTGATTCCTGTTTATATAACTCAGGCAGCAGCAGACGCAGAGCTGGGGCCAGGGAGAGGGGATTGATGATGGAGCTGGGCTGGCAGGTGCTGCTGAGAGCATAGTTCCATGGGGATGTCAGCCCTGGGGCTGTGAACTCAAAGCTCTCTCAGGGCAATAGACAGCTGGGGAGTCAGAGAGGGCTGATTTGGGGCTTTGAAAGGGAAATGGGAAGCAGGAGGCAAGAAGCAGATCCGAGCAGAAAATTCATACTAGCTCAGTCCATTGACCCCTGCCACCTCCAGTAAGGTGGAGTGCTTGCTCTGAAACAAACACTCACATCCCACTAGGCTATCTGGAATAACTTTAAGATAGTCTGTATATATGATCCCTCTCTTTCATTGCTGGGTATTGTTGTTTTCCTGAGAATGAATGGAACTTTCTCATCAGAGGGTTACAATTTTCTAATTTGCACAGTGGACATAATCACTATTAGTCTAAGAAGGAGGATGGGGGGTATGTGAAATAAAAAGGGGGTTTATGTCACCCCTAGGTTTAGAGATCTTCCATTGAAAGGAGATAGTATATCTCCTTCCTCTTAGGAGAAAATTGAGGCTGTATGAAGGAAGACTGTTAGATATAGTTGTTTTTTCCTCAGGGTGGGGAAAGGAAGGAGAGAGAGAAGGGGGGGGACATAGATATATAGATAGACAGACAGAAAGATAGATAGATGGATAGATTGATAAATAGATTGATAGACAGACAGACAGACAGACAGATATATAGATAGATAGATAGATAGATAAGAGACAGACAGACAGACAAACAGACACAGGTAAGGGCAGCAGCTAGGTGGTGAAGTAGATAGAACATTGGGTCTGGAGTCAGGAAGAACTAAGTTCAAATCCAGCTTCAGACACTAGCTACGTGATCTTGGACAGTCACTTAACCTCTGTCTCAGTTTTCTCAGCTGTAAAATGGGGGTAAAAATAGTACTGACCTACCAGGCTTGTTGTGAGATTCTAATGAGATAATATTTATAAAATGCTTGGCATAGTACTTGGCACATAGTAGGTACTATGTAAATGCCAGCTATTTTCCTTCTAATTACAGAGACAGATTTAGAGCTAAACACAGATAGATAGAAGCAGTGACTAAAAGGGAAGAAAAAAGAAGGAGGTAAGAAGGAAGAAAGGAAGGAAGGAAGGATGGCATCTTGGTGACAGAGACTGTCATTCATCTTTCTATCCATTGCTAAGCCTTGCACAGTCAATATTAGTAGAATTGAATGAATTTGTCTTCTGTTCCTTATCTCTACATGGATATTTCTCTGGTTGGAGAAAACTAGATAGCCTATGTCCTGTGTGTATATAGCCTAGAATCCCAAATTGCCTGTGTTCTTAAAGGCCCTCCAAGGCACAACTCACCCCTATAATAGTTACAAATCCCTTTCCTCCTAACAACCTGAAAGCTTTGTAATGCAAGTATTATCTCCTTTTTTCAGGACTAGGGAGAAACTGGGAGTTACAGGTGAGAGTCCTGGCTCTGCCACTTACTGCTCTTGTAACCTTGGGCAACTTATTTTACCTGTCTTGACTTCAGTTTCCCCACCTGTAAAATGAGAGGTGTGGCTGGCCTTGCTTATTTCTAAGATCGCTCTCAGCTCCCCAATTCTGCACCTCTCTCTGCCAGAGGCCCCCTTTCCTGTGCCATGTTTTCCTTCCATCCCTTCTTCTAGAGCACCATCCTGGAGTGTGGAGGCTTCATTTCCAGCATGGATCCCCACAGTACACTGAAGAGCCATCATGGTGCTGCAGGGAAAGGATGATGCATTTAAGAGGGGCGAGTAGGTGGCGCAGTGGATAGAGTGCTGGGCTGGGCATTGGGATAACTCATCTTCCTGAGTTCAAATCTGACCTCAAATACTTACTGGCTGTATGACCCTGGGCAAGTCACTTTACCCTGTTTGCCTCAGTTTCTTAATTTGTAAAATGAGCTGGAGAAGGAAGTGGAAAACCACTCCAGGATCTTTGCCAAGAATACCCCAAAGAGGGGCGGCTAGGTGGTGCAGTGAGTAGAGCACCGGCCCTGGAGTCAGGAGTACCTGAGTTCAAATCCGGCCTCAGACACTTAACACACAAAAAAAGCTAGCTGTGTAACCTTGGGCAAGTCACTTAACCCCAAATGCCCTCCAAAAAAAAAAGCAAAGAATACCCCAAAGACCATGTAGGAAGACCCCAGATGAGATCATGAAGACTCAGATACAACTGAACAACAAAATACCTTTGGGAAACCCCAAATCTATTCCCTTTGCCCATTCTACTTTGTACCCATTCTCTCTTTTCTCTTATCAGCCCTTCTTTCACCTTCTTTTTATATTCTTTTCTTCTTCTCCCCTCCTTTCCTTCCCCTCTCTCCCATCCCTTTTTCCTCCCTTTTCTCTGTCTCTGCACAATGGGTAAGGAGCCTGTTCCAGCTTAAAGCTATGTCTAGTTGTCTTTTCAGGATTCACCTAAAGGCTCAGCCCTCAGACGTGACCAACCAGGGATGTGGGGGGCTTCCTGGAGGCAGTGACTCAGCTGGGCAGGGAGACTACTTTTGGCATGTATGAAGAGCCGGCTACGTTCCTGGTGCTGCTCCTCCTGTTGTCAGCTCTGGGGAGCTGCCCCCAGTCTGCCTGGTGCTACTCCTTCCAAACCTGAGTAGCAGTGTCTATATTGCTCATGCTGTTTCAAGCCACTGACTTCTATTCAAAGGGCCAGGGGTCCCCTCCCCTGCTAAGCCCAGGCCCACACACAGGCATAGCCATCCAGAGCCTCCAGCACTTCCTACAAGCAGCCTGTCTATTCCTCCTCCCTCTCACCCTCAGGTGGAGTCATTGATGCGTGGAGGCTGGACACGGGTCATTTGTCTTCCTTAATGAACTTGGCTAATGAGCAGTAGAGCAGCCATATCCCCAGCCTTGGTAGGCCTTGAGCCTCTGGGGGTGGAGTGGGTGATGAAGGGGGGCAGCCCAGGTCCCTGTTGGGGTCTGAGTGAACCTGCTTGGGGCCCTTTGAGGAAACCTTTTTGGGGAAAGACTCTTAATTGAGAGGGAAACTCCTCATTTGAATATATGAAAGAAGAAAAATTATAGAATGCCTGAGCTGCAAGATATTCATAGTCATAGGATTCTAGATTTAGTCCATATAGTCCAAACCTGTCATTTTACAGATGAGGAAGGTGAGACCAAGAGAGGTCATGTGGCCTGCCCAAGCTATAACAAGCAGGAAACGTCAAGTGGTATTTGAACCTAGGTCTTCTGACTTCAGAGTTTCTTTTCACTGTCTCCTACTCCTTTTTACAAATGGAGAAACTAAGGTTCAGGAAGTGGAAGAGATTGTGCTCCCCCCCCCCATTCAGTAAAATAAAACAAAACAAAACAGTACTAGAAGGAACCCGGAGATGATTTACTCCAACTCCTCATTTTATAGCCTTAGGCACTCAGTTGAAGTTTCTTTTTGCCTGCTCTCTACCCATTTGTTTTCTTTGTTGGAACCCATGTGTGTCCCTCACTACCTATTCTTCCACATGCCTTACCCCCTCATATCTGGCAGACTCCCATATCCTTCACAATTGGTTAGTTTCACACTTTTCTTTTTTTGCTTTTTGGAGGGGGGAAGGTAGGGCAATTGGGGTTAAGTGACTTGCTCAAGGTCACACGGCTAGTTTTTTGTGTTAAGTGTCTGAGGCCAGATTTGAACTTGGGTCCTCCTGACTGCAGGGCTGGTGGTCTATTCACTGCGCCATCTAGCCACCCTAGTTTCATACTCTTGCCCATTGGTTTAGAATGTCCACCTGGAAAATACCAAGGTTCAGAAGACTCCTTCCAATTTTATCGACCTTCTAAGACAGGGAGGGACAGGGCTTGAATCAAAGGCATAGGAGCATAGCATTAACATCTAAAAGGTACCTTAGAGATCCTCTAACCAACCCCTCATTCACAGATGAGGGAGCTGAAGATCAGAGTGTGACTTAGCCAAGTTCGCCCAGGTAATAAGAAGCAGTACTAGGATTTAAACCCAAGTCTTGTGGCTCTAAGTTCATTTTTTTTTAATTCCACCTGAACACATAGTCTCTTAGCCCTCCACATAGTACACAGTGAGGTACTCCTGTTCACATGTTCCAGCCTGGGGGTGGGAAACACAATAGAGGGTGGTAAGGTGGTAATTGAGTGTCCCATCTGCCCTCTGACCTACTATGTGACCTTGATCGTTCTCTGGTCCTTTTTTTTCTCCATTTATAAAATAGGAGGGATGGGGGTTGGAGTAGATGACCTCTTCCAACTGCAGCATTCTATGTCTTATGCTTTGAGGACCCTTCCAACTCTGACATTCTGTCATGCTGGGGGAACTCTGTAGGAAGAGACTGGACGCGTTGGTGGTACTCGTGGGCTGTGAGATGCCAGAAATGCTGCCTGCTGCTGGGTTAAAAACAATCACAAATTAGGAAAAATGCTTTGGGAAATTGCACCGCAGTGAGTGAGAAAAAGAGGGAAGAGGAGGTTTAGAGAGTGGAAGGGAGAGGGAAAGAGATTCCCCTGCCAGCAATGGCTCCCCATGGCTTCCCACATCATATCTATTCCTTCTTTCTAACTTAATCTCCCACTGCTTTTTAACACATATCCTCTGCTCCAGTCATTCATTCAGCAAATGTTTATTAAGTGTCTGTACAGAGCACTGCTCCATCCAGGTCAGTATGCTTCCAGGGTCACTCCAGTCCTTTTACCTTTTGTACCCCAGCACCCCCCCCCCCCCCCCCGCCAATCTCCCCTCCTTCACACCCTTG
>CM053595.1:101884241-102045201 GCA_028646575.1 Pseudocheirus occidentalis | reverse complement strand
GCCATAGGATGCTAGAATAGAACTAGAAGAGACCTTTGGAAGTGATCTGTCCCCACCTTCTCATTGTGCCTATGGAGAATCTGAAGCCACATACAGAGATAAGTGAGCTGTCCAAGGTCATACAGGTAACACATGGGAAAAGCTGTGTTCTCTGATAACAGACTAGCATCTTTTCCACTATTATTAGAACTGAAATTTCCCTTTGATGCCACTATCTAACAAACCTCCCTCATTTTATAGAGAAGGAAACTGAGGCCCAGACAAGGGAAGGGACTTGCCCAATCTCACAATGAAAGTCAGTGTCAGAGCTAGAACTTAAAACCCAAGTCTCCTGAGCCTTTCTGTTCTTACTGCCGGCCTCCTTCTGCCCTCCTTCTCCTTCTCCTTCTTTCTCTTTTGTATCAGCTGTGTCTCCCCTTCATTTCCTCCTCCCCACCCTTTCTTTTCCCAAGGAGGGAGTCATGGGTGCTAAAGGACTTTTTTACAAACTGAGTCCCCGGTGGGGTTGAGGAAGGAACTTCTGATTGGCCATCCAGACCCTGTTATTTTCCCCTGTTGCCATGGCAGCCGTTTCCTGGGACTGTCAGTGATGAAATTCATAACATTGTTTTCAAATAATCCGTGTAATTGAAGTAACAATTGAGCTGTTAACTCGTCCCTCAAACCTGGCCGAGCTCCTCCCCTCCCCCGCCCCCTGTCCCCAGCCCAGTGGTTCAGCTCCCTGCTGGCCTTTCCCATTTCTCTGTACCCTTCCTTTCCTCAGTTTGTTGTTGAGCTTTTGAACCCAGCCCCCCGCTTCATTTTGGGGGAAGGGGGAAGGGAAAGAGTAGGGAGGGTTGGGGGATTTGACAGATTCTTTTTACAATCCTTTTCTCTGGTTTTGGGGCTGGGTTGGCACAGGGCCAGGGAGCTGTCCCCGCCCAGTCTCCCAGCCTCTGCAGGCCCTATTTCCTATCTCTTATTGATTCATATTTTCATAAAATTTCAGAGATGGAAGAGATTTTAGACATCAGCCAGTCCAACACTCATTTTACAGTTGAGAAAACTGAGGCCCAAAAGATCTATTGGCTTACCCACAACAGTACCGGTCTGAGGTGGGGGTGGGTGCTGGGGTGCCTGGCTGCTCCCGATTCTTATTCTGCTTTTGGGTTTTCTCCTATTGAGACTCCAACTGGTCCTACACAGCTGGTCTGAGGTGGGGGTGGGGGCTGGGGTGCCTGGCTGCTCCCGATTCTTACTCTGTTTTTGGGTGTTCTATTGAGACTCCAACTGGTCCTACACAACCGGTTTTACACTGTGGGACTGGTAGAAACACAATCAGCCTACCTCTGCTCAAAACCTTCATTATCCCTTTTACATACACCCTGGCCAGGGGTGGGATATATTCAGGGGATCTAGGAAGAATGGAGGGAGAGAAAAAAACCTTATGAATCATATGGTTTAACCCCTTGCATTCAGATAGGGTCATTAAAGGATCATAGATTTGAGTTGGAAGGAACCCCAAAGATCGTTTAATGCAATTTCTTCATTTTTTTAATAGAGGAGGAAACTGAGTTTTAGTGAAGGATACAAAGTTAATAAATGGTAGATTCAGGATTTGAATCCAGGTGTTCTGGCTCAAAATCCAGCGGTCTTTCTACTACTCGGGATGGGTATTATTGTCCCTATTTTCTAGGATGTTGGAGCAGAAAGGATCATTATTATTATCTATTCACACTGCTATAACGCATTAAGGTTTATAAGGCCCTCTCCCCACAACAACCCTGTAAAACAAGGATAATTATTATCCATCACGCTCATTTTGCAGATGGGGAAACAGGCTGGAAGAGATTGATTTGCTCATGATTTCAAAGCAGTTAAGTGGCAGAGATGGAACACTAATGTAAGACTTTTGACCCCTAACTTCAGTGCCCTTTCTAATGCTCTTATATCCCAGAAACCTTAGAATACAGAATGTAGAACACAGGAAGTTAACATTGGAAGACATCTTGAAATATAGAACACAGAATGTTAGATTAGAAAGGACCCTAAAACATTATGCTATCAGTTCTGGAAAGAACCTAGAACAAAGAACTTTAGGTCCATTATGCCCCAATCATTCATTGTAAACAAGAGGAAACTGAGACCCAGAGAGGACAAAGGACTTGCCCAAGGTCACTAGTTAGTAAATGGTAAAGCTGGAACTAGTATTATCAATCCTTTCAAATCCCAGTCTAAGTGTTTTTTCCTGGGGGTTGGGGGAGGGAAGGTCTTCTACTCCTTGTTAGGCCCTTTGGGGAATTCAGTACCCTGAACTCCTGAACCGTAGTACACTTTGACAGAAGGTCTGATATCCTGGGGGACTGTCCCTGCTGGCTTAGGGGAGGATGTCTCCCCTTCCTGAATCTTCTGACCTTGACTGAATGCATGGGCAGGAGTCTCAGCTCTTCCACACTGAAGAAGAGTAAAAAACCTTGAGAGTGCCTTAGTGGGCAATCTGTTGACCAGAATTCCAAGGGTGGTTCTGGATTCCACTTTATCCTTTGCTTTATCCTCAAGAATCTTCCAGGACTCTCAATGCTCTGCAGAATAAAGTTCAGACTTTTTGTTTTGGCAATTGATGCTATCCACAATCTGGTCCCAGTCTACCCACCTCCATTAGGCTTTCACAGTTCCTCTACAGCTACCCTCTTCCCCAGCCAGGCTGGTTCCTCCCAGGTTCCTTTTCTTTGATTTTTTTGCTTCTAATAAGGACCTCATTTGGAATGCCCAGGGTCACAAGCTGGCTTCTTAGCTGGACATATTTTGGGGTTCTAAGAGACTAGGATTGAAAGTCAGGAAACCTGAGTTCTAGTCCTGGCTCTGATACTGACTTGTTAATCGACCTTAGGCAATGACTTTCCCCACTCCAAGCCTTATTTTATTACTCTGAAAAATGAGGGAGCTGAATAAGGTGATTTCTAAGACCTCTAAAAGGCAGCTAGGTGGTACAATGGATAGAGCTCTGGGCTGGAGCCAGGAAGACCTGAGTTCAAATTCGACCTCAGACATTTACTAGACGTGTATTCCTGGGCAAGACAATCTCTGTCTGCCTCAGTTTCCTCAATTGTAAGATAGAGATAATAATAGCACTTACATCCCAGAATTGTTGTGAATCAAATGAGACAATATTTGTAAAGCAATTAGTACCATGTCTGTGGCAGCTAGGTGGTGAAGGTAGAACTACAGGCTTGGAGGCAGGAAGAGGAGTTCAAATCCAGCTTCAGACACTTACTGGCTGTGTGACCCTGGGCAAGTCACTTAACCCTGCTTGCCTCAGTTTCCTCATCTTTAAAATGAGCTTGAGAAGGAAGTAGCAAAACATTCCAGTATCTTGGCCAAGTAAACCCCAAATGGGGTGACAAAGAGTCAGACAGGATTGAAAATGACTGAACAATACCACAATATCTGGCATAGCACAGGCACTTAATAAATGCTTATTTCCTTCCTTCCTTCCTTCTTTCCTTCTTTCCTTCCTTCCTTCCTTCTTTCCTTCCTTCTTTCCTTCTTTCCTTCCTTCCTTCCTTCTTTCCTTCCTTCCTTCCTTCCTTCCTTCCTTCCTTCCTTCCTTCCTTCCTTCCTTCCTTCCTAAGACCCCTGCAACCATGTGATATAGGGAGATATAGGGAAAGAGCCCTGGACTGGGCATCAGAAGACTTTGGTTCTGGACTCTACTACTAATTATCTGTGTGACCCTGGAAAAGTCTCTCCCCTCTACAGGGCTCAGTTTCCCCATTTGTAAATGGGGGGGTAAAATACTTTTTTCAGGGATGTTTGAAGGTTGAAATGAGATCAGTGACATAAAAAAATACTCCTTTGCTTTACTATAAGTACTGTAGGAATGTGAGTTATTAGAAAAGAGAAGGGGTAAGATTGAAAGAAGGAAAGACAGGCTTCTTAGACCTCTGAGCTGTGGCTAAATACTGATAGAACCCAATTCTGAATGGAGGTGGGATGTCTCCCTCCCATGCCTACCGATGTCAGTCTCTTCCAGCCTTCTGGACTCTAAGGTCCTTGAGGGCAGAGACCTCATCTAATATAAGCTCTGGATCTCCTTTAGTCAGTAAGCTGAAATGAACTGAATTTCTCATAGGATTTAGCGCTGGGAAAGACTTTAGAGATTATTTGATTCAATTCCTTCATTTTATGGAGGAAACTGACACCCACAAAAAAGTAAGTGACTTGCCCAAAGTCATACAGAAAAATCAGTGTTAGAGTCTGAATTTGAATCCAGGTTCATTGATTCCAAATATACCTACCTACCTTGTCCAATATTCTGTCTTTTCGTCTTTCCTTCCACATAGACCATTTTCAGTTTCTGTCACTGCTGGAGGGTCCTGGAGAACAAGACTTAGGAAGCAGCTCCAAACCTAGAGCTTTCCATCCCGCCCCCCCCACCCCCCACCATGGACTGGGCTCTATCCAGGTAGCTCATGGAGGAGGGTGTGCTGCTGGCCAAGGTCTGAGGTCACATCTAGTCATCCCAGCAACCCCATTCATTTCTAATCCATAGAATTCCCAGTCCCAGTTGTATTGACCTCCCTATCTGGAAGACAGTCCCTAGGATAGGGCAAGCGTTTTAACCCAGCTAAGGTTCCAAAAACCCTGTCCAAAAAAAGACTGTGGGGATGGCCAGTGTGGGCCAATGAAGGAATATCCTTGGACTTCTGTAGGGTGGAGAATACCACCTCAAATACTAAACCCTACATTCCTATACATAGCCCTAAATAACCCAAAGGGTTAAATCTGACCCCAAAGCCCAAAATTAGTCTTTAACCCTAGACTTTATAACCAAACCTGAAATCTTAGTCCTGAACTCTAAATCCAAACTTTAGTACCTATACTTTCACCCTAAATTCCAACCCTAAAGACTAAGACTAAACCTTAAATCCATTATTATAAGGAAGGAAGGATTCTTTGAGCTTAAAGTCTTGGGTTCAAAGTGTAGCTTTGTTACATACTACTTTGTGATGTTGAAGAAATTGCTTAATTTCTCTGATTCTCAGTTTTCCTGCCTATAAAATGATGGCATTGAACTAGATGATTTTAATGTTGATTCTAGCTGTGAAATTCTATTTCCTAAAATCCTTTCTAGCTCTGATATTCTATTTTCCAAGTTTCCTTGTAGCCTATTATATAATCTAAGGTTTCTTCTAACACTGACATTTTATAATTCTTAATGTGGGGCCAAGGAGAATATTCTAGGGCTAGACCCTAATTCTAAACTGTAACTTTAAACCTTATGTGCTAACCTTAAACTCTAATCTAAAACTCTGGAGTCTTAATCCTATACCCACAATTCCATTAAGCTCATAATGATAAATCTGAAGGAGCTTCATACTTTAATTTCTAGCCCCTTGGCCAGTGACAGATTCACACCTGCTATTGATACTCCTGGATGGGTGGGATATGACCCTAAGAACCACTGGCCAGGGACCTTGTTGTGTGTCCAGAAGGACAAGACAGTCTCTGTTTGGCTTTGATGCCTATCTTCCCCCCTGCTCCATTCAGGGCTGTAACTGAACAGCCTGATACTTCCTCTCAGCTCTCTTGCTTCTGTGGCTGGGAGCAGGTGTGAATGGAGTGGAAGGTTTGGGGTTACTGGAAAGGCAGGGAGTTGTGGTGAAGAATGTTGGACTTTGAGTCAGAAGGTATGAGTTCAGGTCCCTGCTTAGACATTTCCTAGTTGTGGGGATTTGGGACAGGTCACTTTGGGAGCCTCAGTTTGCTCATTTATGAAATGGGAAGAATAATACTTGTATTACCTATCTTATAGGGCCATTGTGAGGAAAGCACTGCAGAAACAGGAGTTACCATTATCCAGTAGCTAGTATAATGCCATGTACATAATAGAGGCTTAATAAATGTTTGTTGAATTGAATTGAATTAGGGACTCTGTGCTGGGAGCTCAGGAGCAGCTCTGTCCTTCCCTGCAGCCTCTTTCCATGCCTTCTCTGACTGGATCTGGCCAGGTGCCATGTGCAGCCTGCCTCCTCCAGGCAGCCAAGGTATGCAATCCCATCTGGTTCTCCAGCCCTGTCGACCTCTTCTGTCCCATGCCTTCTCCTAGGTGGGCAGGACAGCTCCTGAGACCTTCTGCCATCAGGCCCACCTCTCCTCCTGCTAGTTAATATTAGTATTCAGTTTGTGGAACGGTGTATGCAATTAACACAAAGGTACAGTCATTCATTCTGACTGGAGGACTCGGGGGATCAGATGTACCGGGGGCTGGAAGCGAAAGCTTTCTGCTGGGAAAGAATGTCACAGCACAGCGGCCACACAAATGAAAAGCTATTAATAATGATCTTGGAACTTCACTCCCATCAGCTGTTTATTTAAAGGTGTTCCGTATTCAAAGCCTCCTGATTTATGTGGGCAATAACGGGCCCAGGCCCGACTGCACTTTTTTAAGCAAGGCTAATGGGGTGAAACCTTCACGCAGAGACACTAGAGATCATGCCAGGGAAATGATACTGGGAAGGAAAACATGCCGTGACGGTAGTGCCCGAGGAGGGGCCCAGGTGGGGCTCCCCTGACTCCTCCCTCTCCTCATCTCGCTTCTCCCATCTCTGTGGGACAAAGGACCTTCCACTGCCTTTAGGGATGACAGGATTCTGAATGGATCCTGAGGGAGGAACGCTGTCTATTGGGAGTCAAGAGATCTAGGTCTTGTTCCATTGGTGACTCCAACTCACTGTGAGTATGAGACCTTGTGCAAGTAATTTCCCTTCCTTCTCAGATCCTCAAGATCCTCTGTAAAATAAGGGACTTGGAAGAGGTGGTATAGAAGTTGCTTCCAGCTCTGACATTCTATTATTATATGTTCTAAGGTCCCTGATAGTTCTAACACTCTATGTTCTAAGTTCTAACATACTTTCCAGTTCTGATATTATGTTTGGGGGTCCTTCTAGCTCTAGTATTCTATGTTCTAAGTTCTGAGGTCCCTTACAGCTTTAATATTCTAATATCTGGGTTCTAAGTTCTCCCTCAGTTCTAAGCTTCTTTGTGGTTCTGACCTCAGATGTTCTCGAGGCCCTTTTAGGTCTGACATTCCACATTCTGAGTCTTTTCGGCATCCGGGAGCACTGAGTCACAATGATCAGCCTGAAGTTTGGGCCCAGGGGGTCTTTCCACATTCCACTTTTCCCCCAAGGACATTCTCTTCCGGCTGTGCCCCGCCCACAGGCCTGTGCCTCGGTGTTTTGGCTGCTGTTCGCTGGCAAAACCCATTTTCTTATCTATTACCTTATCTACTTTCTAATTCTTATTTAACGAGTTCCCCTGAAAATAAGAAAATCATTGGAACAATTTTCTTAAGTGTGAAAGATTAGTCTGAAATCGGCATTAAAGGGACTAATTACCTTCATTCTTCCACCTTTCCGACAGCCGTTTGTTAGTGCTAAGAACTCATTCATCTGCCACCGGGAAGTTAGTCAGCACATCTTCCCCACTCAGCTGCTCCTCGGGGGCCTTCCCTCACCAAGCTCGGCAGGCCTCACAGTGCTCATGAGTGCTTCTTTCCTGACTGCTCTAACCTCATGAGACGCCCTTGGGGATGAACTCTCCATACCTCTAGGGAGTAATAGCTAGATGGGAGTAGAATGGAGGGGAAAAGGAGACTGAGTCAAATTGATCTCAGACCAGGACCACCTAATGAGGGGCGGCATCACCTGATGTGGAAATATGGACAGGGAACCGGGAGATCTTAAACTAGTGTCTACCCCTTCATTATTGAATGTGAAAATGTGTGAAAAGGGGTGGCTAGTGGCACGGTGAATACAGCACCAGACCTAGAGACAGGAGGACCTGAGTTCAAATATGGCCTCAGACACAACACAATACTAGCTGTGTGACCTTGGGCAAGTCACTTAACCCCAATTTCCCTGCTTTCTCTCCTCCAAAAAGCCAAAAAGAAAATTAAAAATAAATGGAAAATGTATAAAAAGCACTTTTTAAAGCTTAAAAGGGGGGGGGGCACAGTGCCAGCAGTTAGGTGACAAAGAAGGTGGATAGATCTCTAGCCTTAGAATCAGGAAGGCTCATCTTCCTGACTTCAAATCAGGCCTCAGACACTGACTGTGTGACCCTGGGCAAGTCATTTAACCCTGTTTGCTCCAGTATCTTTGCTAAGAAAACTCTAAATAGGGTCACAAAAAGTCAGATGTGACTGAACAACAGCAAGACTTTAAAGGTCTCTCAGGCACTGACTCAGACAATGGACCCTCCAGGGGAGACTTTTCCTTTGGGAAAAGTTAGGCAGACCCTTCTCAGTCCCCTTATCACAACTTTCTGTGACTAAGATCACAGCACCCTTTTAAGACTAGCAGGGACAATGAATATTGTACCCATTTCACTCGGAGGAGACAACTGAGTGCCGAAGGGGTAGAGGGGTAGGGGTTGGTCAGCCTCAAGTTGCTTAAGGTATACCTAACTCTCCTGAGTGTAGTCCCATGCCTCTTCATTTCGACATGATAAACGTCACCACACCCATGGCCAGAGCATGGAGCTGGGGGGAAAGGGAGGCAAATGAGGTAGGTGGCAGGGGCCTCTAACAGGGCCTGAGGATCTCAGCCCTTTAGAACCTGAAGGACCTGGGTCATTGTTTACTCCAATTCCCTTTGTTTATGGATAAGAAAACTGAGGTCCAGAGGATCGAATATACTTGCCCAAGGTCACATAGCTAGTTAAGGGCAGATTTCGAACCAGATCTAAGGTCTCTTGACTCTTAGTCAGGTCTTCACTGCACCATGAGATTGAGGGAATCATGCAGTGAATGATCTTACTACTAACCAAGGCACTGGGGTTCATTTTCTTCTCCCTGGGGAAAATTTGGGGGATGCTTCCTCAGGGAGAAGCAGGGGCTGAGACAAGATGCTGAAAACATCTTCCATTTTCCATTTAACCACACGATATTGAATTATAAATAATTCATACACCTGCCAAACATTTGATTAAAAGAACCCAATTCGCACTGCATTTGTCAGGGGGTAAGAATTGCTTTTGGTGTTTTTATTTTAATCTGTCCTTTAACTCTTTTACGAATATTTATTTATACTTGGCTGTCAGGCTTTATTCTATTTGCCCTGATTTTATTCTGGCTGTAGCTTGCATTTTTTTCCTCTTCCTTTTTATTTTGTCACTTCTGCCTGGTAGTCAGGCATTGGAGAGCCCAGAGGTAATAAATAGGGAAGTGCCGAGTTCCTTCCATTCCCCCTTCTTCAACACTCCAGTCATTCCATATATGACCCTCCTCCCTCTACCCCCCACTCCCACCCCAAGCAGCTGAGACAGCCCTTTTCCTTTCCAGATCTCAGTTTTGTCCTGTTCAAAATAAGGGGCTTAGATTCAGTAGCACCTAAGGTCCCTGCCAGTTCTAATGTTTGAAGATTCAATGAGTCAAAGTTACCATGAGCCAATGATTCCAATATTCTAAGATTCTGAGGTTCTATGTTTTTGAGACTCTGTAGTTCTAAGACTGTGTAGAAGCTTTCAAAGGTTCTATGATTTTAAGATTATTAAGAGTCTGTAACTCTATGATGCTAAGGTCTTGGGAGTCTATGAAATAGACTTGCTGCTCCACACACTGTCTATTCCAGCCAGAATGGTTTTCATACCATCCCCTTCTGCAGCAGGCTTACTTCTGCCTTCACTTAGAGTAGTCTAACCCCTCCCACATCCTCTCTCTCAATTCAAATCTTCCTCATCCTTTAAGGAGGCCCCAATAAAATCCCACCTCCTCTCTCTCCATGACTTACTCCAATGACACCTCCCCACTTCTTGCTCACAGCAATCTTACCCTTATTGAAACTCTCCTAGGCCTTACTGCTTGTGTGGTTCATTAACCTCTTAGCAAGTGCTTTCTGGTGTTATCTTTTTATATGTATATATTTTGCCCCTTCAATTGGACAGTGAGCACCTTGAGGGCAGAGACCATGTCTTATGCTTTTTTTTATATCCCTCTTGTTGTTAAAAACAGCAACAAACACAACTCCAAATGGAAACCTGAGTTCTGTTCCCAATTTTGCCATATACTAGTGTGATCTTAGGCTATTCACATACATGTACACAGACATAGTGTGTATATATATGCATATATACATGCTTACATGTGTATATATACAGACAGAGACAGTCAGAGACAGAGAGACAGACAGAAAGACAGAGAGGAACAGAGAGACAGAGAGGGAAAGACAGAGGGATAGAGAGGGGAGGAAGGGAGGATGTCTAACAGGGCAATGGTGAGGAGCAAATGAGATAGTGGATGGGAAAATAGTAAAACACATTATAGATATGAAGAAAGTAATTTATCCTGTTAACTCAGGAAGCATCTAGGTATCATTGGACCTGGAATCAGGAAGACCTGAGCTTGAATCCTACCTTACTTACTAGCTGTGTGACCCTGGGCAAGTCACTTAACCCTGTTTGCCTCAGTTTCTTTATTTGTAAAATGAACTGGAAAAGGGAATGGCAAACCACTCCAATATCTCTTCCAAGAAAGCCCCAAATGGGGTCAAGAAGAGTCAAACACAACTGAAATGACTGAACAACAACAACTCATTTATCTCATCTCTAAAATGGGGATGATAATGGCATATACCTTGAAGCTGTAAGGATCCAATGAGATGACTGTGCTTAGCACAGTTCCTGGCACATAGTAGGTCCTTAATAAATGAGTATTCCTTTCCTTCTTTATTGTGTCTTGTTCTCTGCTGGGAGAAAAGAGACTGGGGAGGGAGAAGAGGAGGACAATTAATTCCACATTAGCCAAAGGGAGGGAGGAATAATGGAATTCCACACTGGAATAATGCGGGGGCTGATCAGCTTGAGGCTGTACATGCTGTCAGAAGATCAGGTCTAGATGAGTTTGTCTGATTTTATTCTACAGACCCCAAGAGTTCCTAAAGAATATGTACGTGGCTCAGATGTAGTATCATCATCAGTTCACGGAACCATAGAATGTCAAGAACTAGGCAGAGTCCTAGAACAGAGAAAGTACAACGAGACCTTAGCTATTATCTGGCGTGATACCTTATTTTACAGACGAAGAAATCAAAGTGCAAAGAAAGGAAGTGACTTGTCTTTAGTCATAAAACAAGTTAGTGGCATTCCAAAGACTAGAACTCGGCCGTGGGACAGCACTGTGCTGTCCAGGGTAGTATAGTGGATAGAGCGCTGGGCTGAGAGTCAAGAAGAGTTGAGTTCAGATCTAGACATATCAGATCTGTGATCCTAGGCAAGTCACTTAAACTCTATTTGCCTCAGTTTCCTTAACTGTATAATCAGGATAACAATAGGACCTTCCTCCCAGAGTTATTGCAAGGCTCAAATGAGATAATATTCATAAAGTGCCTGGCACATAGTAGATATTGTTATAAATACTAGTTATTATTACTGTTACCTTATTCAATGCCTCCCAACACAATTGAAAATGGGCTGAGGCCCTGAGAACAATCTGTCATATATAGGATATATAGCAGCCCTAACCCGGCTTCAATCGACACACAGAACTGAAGGTAGGATGCCCTCCTGATGGAGAGGGCCTGGGTCAGCATTCTAATACTCTGAGTGAGTCACGTGGCCTGTCTTGTTCTTGATAGAGAATGGGGATGATGATAATATCTTCACAGCGTTTTTAGGGTGAGATGACACAGTTCCTGTGGAGTTTCTGCCCATCTTCTAATACCCAACAGGTCATATTGTGTATCAGTTTTCTTTGCTGGTGTCATATTCTCTTTTTTTGTTTTTTCCTTTGCTTTTTTTTGGAGGCGAGAAGGCAGGGCAGTTGGGATTAAGTGACTTGCCCGAGGTCACACAGCTAGTAAGTGTTAAATGTCTGAGGTCAAATTTGAACTCGGATCCTCTTGACTCCAGGGCCAGTGCTCTATTCATTGCACCACCTAGCCGCCCCTGTCATATCCTCTTAGTAGACTGAGAGTTCCCCCAAGGTAGAACGCTGTCTTACCTCAACTTTTTATCTGCCTCAGTCCTTAGTCTAGATCCCTTTAAACAGTAGGCACTTAATAAATGTTTGTTGAATAATGAGAATTAATGAAATCATAAAACCATAGAGATTTTCTGTTAAAAGAGATTTTAGAGGGGTGGTTAGGTGGTGCATTGAATAGAGCACCAGCCCTGGAGTCAGGAGGACCTGAGTTCAAATCCATCTTCAGACACTTGACACACTTACTTGGTCACACTTACCATGTGACCTTGGGCAAGTCACTTAACTCCAATTGCCCTGCCTTTCCCCTCTCCAAAAAAGCAAACAAACAAATGTTTATAAAATTTTTTAAAAAGGGATTTTAGAAGCCACTTAATCCAACTCTGAGCCTCATGTATATTACAGATAAGAAAGGAAAGGAAATATTGGATATGAATGTACTTTTGAGAAACAGTCTGTAATTATTATTTTTATCATCTCAGACAGAGGCCATGACCTCTTTGGGTTTTTCCACAGTCCTACCTGTATCTTCCTCTTCCTCTCCCCTATGCCCTCCTTTTCTTATTTGCTGAGCTTACCATTTCAACTCAGTCATCTCTCTAAAGTACTAAAAACAGCTGTGTGACCCTGGCCAAGTTACTTCCCTACAATGAGTCTCAGTTTCCTATCTGCAAATGGGAACAAATTGACCTTTCCTGGTGGGCAGATTCTGCTGTAATCCTCTCTCTCACCTTCTAGTTTCCATAGTTTGGAGAGGGAGCCTGTGAGATTGAGTACCTAGAGGGCCTCCAAAAAAAGGAGACTTCTTTTTGGTTAGACAGCAAGATATAGTTTCACAAGCAATGAATTAGGAGGCACAGAATGAAAGATTTAGCACTGGAAGGTTAAGGTCAACTCATCTACCCCTGCATTTTATAAATAAGGAAATGGCCTTATAAATGGCCTATATAAAAAAGGCCCAATGACGTTAAGTGATTTTCTTAAGATCACATGGTTAGTAATGGAGAGAACCTGGGTTCAAGTTGTAGTCCTTAGACTCCAAGTCCCGAGCTCTTTTCACTGTACCACACATCAGTCAGAAAACCTCTGCTCAGATCTTAGCTCTACTGCTTACTACAACCTTGGACATTCACTTAAACCTAGGCTCTCCCTGAGTCTCAACTTCCTCATCTGTAAATTGAGAGAGTTGACACAGATGATCTCTAGCTTTAACTCTAATGATACTTTTAATAGAGCACTTGTAGGTAAACCTATAAGACTGGATTATCAATATCTAAAGGGTTTGCCTATGAAGATCCTCATCTATTTTAATTAATACTGTTAAAAATTTTTGAGCTGACACTAGAGATCTTGGAAAACATACTAAAGAGGGTGACAAATACCCCAGAATGAGAAGTTTAAAAAAAAAGAGGTGTACAGTCGGTCAACTAGAGGGATATGCTATTAAAAGGAATAGTTTGTGAGCATTTATAAAAGAGTACAGTGATCACTAAGACCCAATATGGCTTCACCAAGAAGAGGTCACGCCAACTGATGTTGCGTGAAGGGGGCAGAGCCAGGAGAACATTGTATGCAGTAACAACAGCCTTGTGCAATAATCAACTATGATAGACTTAGCTCCTCCCAGCAATATAATGGTTCAAGGCAATTGCAAAAGACTCATGATGGAAAATGCCATCCACATCCAGAGAAAGAATTGTGGAGTCTGAATGCAAATTGAAACATGCTATTTTCCTTTTTTTCTTTCTCATGATTTTCCCCTTTTGTTCTGATTCTTCTTTTACAACATGACTAATATGAAAATGTTTAACATGCTTAACATCTACACAAAACTCTTTTTTTATCATGGATAAATATATAAATTTTATATATTTATAAAGATATACATTACTTATATATCCCTCATGTTGTTAAAAACAACAACAAACAAAACTCCAAATGGAAACCTGGGTTCTGTTCCTAATTTTGCCATGTTAAATATTTAACAATGATTATACATGTATAACCTAAATCAGATTGCTTTCTGTCTTGGGAAGGGGGGAGGGTAGAGAGGGGAAAAATTTAGAACTCAAAATCTTACAAAAATGAATGGTGAAAACTATCTTTACCTGTAATTGGAAAAAAAATAAAATACTATTAAGTTTAAAAAGGGGGAAAAAGCAAAGAAGAAGTCATGCCAGACTAACTTCATTTCAGCTGAATGCTATAGCTAGATTTTACCTAGATTTTAGTAAAGTATTTAACAAAATCTCTCATACAGGTTCTTGGGTATATAGATGAAGAGATATAGGCTAAATGATCATACAGTTAGGTGCATTTGGAATTGGCTTAATAACTTAAGCCAGAGAATAGACATTAATAAGCCGATCGACCTTTCAAGGAGCTCTCTTGGAGAACGCCAGGAATCTACACAAAACTCTTTTTTTATCATGGATAAATATATAAATTTTATATATTTATAAAGATATACGTTACTTATATATCCCTCATGTTGTTAAAAACAACAACAAACAAAACTCCAAATGGAAACCTGGGTTCTGTTCCTAATTTTGCCATATACTAGTGTGATCTTAGGCTATTCACATACATGTACGCATAGTGTGTATATATGTGCATATATACATGCTTACATGTGTATATATAGAGACAGAGACAGAGAGACAGACAGAAAGACAGAGAGGAACAGAGAGACAGAGAGAGGGAGAGACAGAGGGATAGAGAGAGGGGGAAGGGAGGATAACAAAACTCTATCTAGTCTAACAGGGCAATGGTGAGGAGCAAATGATAGTGGATGGGAAAATAGTAAAACACATTATAGATATGAAAAAAGTAATTTATCCTGTTAACTCAGGAGTCATGTAGGTGTCATTGGACCTGGAATCAGGAAGACCTGAGTTTGAATCCTACTTTACTTACTAGCTGTGTAATATATACTAATATATATTAAAGATATAAGTGGCGCATCTATCAAATTCGCAAATAACACAAAGCTGGAAAGGATCATTAAGATATTGGATGACAGTCAAGATTTGAAAAAAATCTCAACAGACTGGAATGATAGATCTTTTTTTTTTGGAGGGCAATTGGGAGTTAAGTGACTTGCCCAAGGTCACACAGCTAGTTTTTGTGTTAAGCGTCTGAGGCTGGATTTGAACTCAGGGCCTTCTGACTTCAGAGCCGGTGCTCTATTCACTGCACCACCTAGCTGCCCCCTGGAATGATAGATCTAATAGGGCCAGATTTAGTAGGAATAAATGAAATGTCTGCCACTTCTGTTAAAAAATCTAGTGTTATAAGTACAAAGTAGAAGAGGCAAAATCAGCCATTTAAATGGGAAAGATTTAGTGTTTTAGTGGACAGCAAACAACAAATGGATAAAATGAATAAGTGAGTAAGTGAATGAATGAATGAATGAAGCATTCACTAAATATATACTTTGTTACCAAACACTGTGCTAAGCTTCTGAGATATACATTCAGAAGTGAGGTAGTCTCTGGCTATGAGGAATTTAAATTCTAATAGGGGGAAAGAACACACATAGGGGAGTGCAGGGAAGGTTTTAGTTTGGGAAGGCACAAGATGGTGAGAAAAACAAAAGGGCAGTCCTTTGACATTCACTTGACATTCAGAAGTAATGGTAGTATTGATTTGATCATGGTTCTTAGAGTAAAAGATAGAAAAAAAGTGTTAAGGGTACATGTGTTGACATGTAGGTAGAACAGGGTGAAGATTAGGTTTTCTGGGTCCACGCAGTTCAGAGTGGAGTGTCTTTGCTTCTCTTGGGCATAGTCTTCCAATATGAATCAACAATGTGAAAAAATTAGTTAATACTATTTTAGTTAGAGAATGACTAAGATAATAATCCTTCTATCTCCCGTTTTGATCAGACTACAGCTAGGGCACTGTATTTGATGCTAGGTATTACAGTGATATTGACATTATGGTACATTGACAGGACATTGACAAACTGGATGATATCTAGAGGTTAGTGATGAGGATGGCAAGGGAACTGGAGACCATGCCACACAAGGACTGAATCTCATAATTGAGGATGGTTAGCCCAGAAAAGAGAAGCCTTAGTGAGTGGTATCATAGTTAAATTCAGGTATTTGGGTGGTTTTCCTAGTCAAGATGGATTAGATTTGTTTTGCTTTGCCCCAGAAGGCAGAATGAGGAGCAATGGGTCAAAAACTGAAGGGAGGAATGTTTAGGTTTGAGGTAAGGAAACTCCCCAACCTCCCACTCCCTGTCTAAGAGTGAAATGGGGTGCCTTTGGAGCTAGTAGACTTCCCTTTAAGGGAAGTCTTCAGGCAGAGAATGGATGTCTGTCAGGATTGCTGCTGTACTTGAGATTCCTGTTGAGGTGCTAGTGCACCTGGATGATCTCTACAGACCTGTCCTGCTTTCAGATGCTTTGGGGATGTGATTCTGAGGAGCCTGTGTAAGAAAGAGTTTTAAGGATTAGAGCCAGGTGCAAAACTCCAATTAATCTATGACCCTGGGGACTTTCAGGAATCAGCAATCAGTACATTTGCACCAGCAGGTGCAATGGAAAGAATCTAAGAGTCAGAAGGCTTGGGTTCTTGCCCCAGAATCCCAGAATCCCCAAAACAGAATTTCAGTACTAGAAAGGACTTTAGAGTATGTCTAAGCCAATACATAGCTGCACAATAATCCCCTTGACAATATTTCAATAAGAGGTCATCCAGCTCTTGCTAGAAAGCTTCCAGTAAGGAATAACTCAGTACTTCTCATGGCAAATCATTGCATCTCTGGGAATCTCTAATGGTTGAAGGCATTTAGGTTGCACAGTGGATGGAATACTGGCTTTGGAATCAGGAAGACTCATCTTCATGAGTTCAAATCTGGCCTCAGACACTTACTAGCTATAGAACCCTGGGCAAGTCACTTAACCCAGTTTGTCTCAGTTTCCTCATCTATAAAATTAGCTGCAGAAGGAAATGGCAAACCATTCTAGTATCTTTGCCAAAAACAAACAAACAACTCCAAATAGGGTTATAAAGAGTTGGACATGACTGATGAACAATGGTTGAGAAATGGTTTCTCTCACCCACCACCCTTTAATAGAACTTAAAAACTGCTTCTCTACAACCACTACTTATTTCTTCTGGTCTGGTTCTGGCCTCTGTGATCAAGAAGAACAAGTCATCTTCCATAATATCCCTTCAAATACATGAAGATAACTATTATGTTCACCCAAGTCTTTTCTAGTTAAAGATTTCTAGTTCCCTTAACCAACTATCAGATAGCATGATTTTTAGTCCTCTGGCTAGTACATTTCCAGCTTGCTCATGTCCTTCCTGGATGAACTAAATTCAGTGCTCCAAGTGTGGAGTCTGACCAGGGCCAAGGGCAGGGGAACTGTCATTTCCCTTGTCATGGAGACTCTGATTCTTTTGAGGACAGCAGAACTATTAACTCAGTATTGGACCTTGGGCAAATTGCTTCCTCTCTCTGGGTCTCAGTTTTCTTGTCTATAAAAGGGGCTAATTTTTCACTGCCCCCCTTCCAAGACTTCTGTGAGCATTGGATAAAGTAACGAATGGGAAATGTTTTTCAATCATAATACGTAGAATAGATTCAAGTGAGCACTGTAATTATTAGGGGAGTTGTGTGTCCCTGTGCTAACCCAGGTATAGAACCTGCTCCCATGGTTCCCTAACTCTAATCTCTCAGCTATGCAATTCAGACAGTAATTAGGTTGGGTTATTCTCAAATAAAACAATAAATTGTTGATAAGGTTTTAAAGTTGCAGTAGAAGGTCTACATCTAATAGAACTAGCTGGGAAGCTATAATGGCGGAGATTGGTCTAATCTAGGAGAAAGGAAGCTAGATGGGGAATCACAGGAACTAGAGTAACATTCTGCTTTTACTACTGCCTAGTCATGTGATTTAAGGCAAGTCTCTCCCCCACTCTGAACCTCAGTTTGCTCCCCTGTAAAGTGGAGATAATAAAATTTGTACTGCCTATCACCCAAGGAACTTGTTGAGAATTTTTCAATGAGATCACAGATGGGGAAAGGTTTTTCGCTGGGATAGACTGGGAGAAAGCAACGGACACAGGTGAGATTCTGTTATTAGCAAAGAACACAGACTGTCCTAAGGACAATGGACCTTGGTAAAGTGAAGGACAGGGCAGATCGAGTGGGACACAAAGAACTTTTCTATTGAACATTGTTGATGCCCGCACCTTAGCTGCTCAGCCCAGTGGGCCAGGCAGCCTGGGCCTTGAGGTGACAGAAGCAGACTTCAGCTTCCCCCATCTTCTCTTGTTCTCTTCTCTCCTCCCCCACCCCCTCAGTCCCTGGCCTGCATTCACTCAGCCCAAGCGTGAAAATCCCCTCTTTGGAGAGGAATCAGTGCTGAGCGAGACAGTTCTGCCCATAGAGCCCTTTCTCCCCTGAGGGAGATGGCAAAATTTTCTTTGCAATTAAAATTCCTTTGAAACTGGGACCAAGGAAAATGTGGAGGAGAAAGCCTTTTAAACTTGGGAAATACTTTTCCTAAACAATTACTGGGTGTGAATTTTAACAAACACTGTTTCTCCCTCCTTTCTTCCTCTCTCCCTCCCCCTGGTGAACCAGAGCTGCCTGGGTCTAGTTTGTGACATTCTACTTCTCAGCTTGCTGGTTTAGACTCTCTCCATACCTACCCCAAGTGAATCTCTCTCTCTTAAACATGGGGTAGCATGGCTACACAAGAGTATGAATAGAAAAAGATCTGGGGGAGTTTTAGTGGACTGAAGGCTTGGTAATGCTATCCTTGGGATGTGATAGCCAATAAAACAGACAAGAAGGGGGCGGCTAGGTGGCGCAGTGAGTAGAGCACCGGCCCTGGAGTCAGGAGTACCTGAGTTCAAATCTGGCCTCAGACACTTAACACAAAAACTAGCCGTGTGACCTTGGGCAAGTCACTTAACCCCAACTGCCCTCCAAAAAAAAAAACAGACAAGAAGAATTTTAGGAAGATAAGGTGTCATTGTGGGACAATGGGGCTAGATCTGGAGTCAAAGAACCCAGGTTTAGATCCTGGTTCTTCCATTTAATACCCATGTGACTTTGGGCAAGCAAATGAGCCTCAGTTTTCTAATATGAAAATAAGAGTGTAGGACTAAGTGAACTCTAAAAGTTTCTTCCTTTTTTTTGAGGGGGGAAGGCAAAGCAATTGGGGTTAAGTGACTTGCCTAAGGTCACACAGCTAGTAAGTGAGTCAAGTGTCTGAGCTCATATTTGAACTCAGGTCCTCCTGACTCCAGGGTTGGTGTTCTATTCACTGTGCAACCTAGCTACCCCTAAAGTTTCTTTCAACTCCAAATCTGTTATCTTGTGATTTAATAAAATCAAGAATTTCAGGCATAGATAGAAAAGGTGTTCCTTTTTTATTGGAGTGTATGTGGTGTGTGTGTGTGTGTGTGTGTGTGTGTGACAGAAAGAGAGAGAGAGAGAGATTTGAGCTCTTGTGTGAGTCCAGTCCTACTCCTTGCACAGGGTAAATAGTTTCTCCTCATTTCCGGGCCCAGCCTGACTCTATTGGTCCTTGAAAGGCCCCCTTTCCTCCCCTTCCTCCTCACTGGGGAGCCCTAGGAAAAGGTCAGTGGAAGAATCAAAAAGTGACGTTCTATAGATTTAGCTTCAGGAAAGAGGTATTAAGGTTTGAACAAGTGATGGGGCATAATTTCCTTTTCTTATCCCAGCCCAAAAGGAGCACAGGAGATTAGAGAAAGCTTTTTATCTCTTGCCTCCATCATCTATGTCAGAGAGTACAGTTAGAGGAAGCCTCTGGGTCAGGGGAATTAGAACTTCCTGTCTGGCCCTTGCAGACACAGTCCTAAGTACCAAATCTTTCAGCTCATGATGGAGTAGGTAGGATGGGTCAGTACAATAGGGGGCCTTGGATGCCAGGTAAAGGAACTGCATTTTATCCTTCAGGCTGTAGGGAACCATTTGATGTATGAAGCAGGGTCAAACACCCAACTGACTATGCTTTAGGAAGATTAAAATCATAGCATCCTAGGGTGTTGCATCTGGAAGGGACCTTAGAACACAAAATGTCAGAACTGAAAGGTACCTTAGAACAAAGAATATTAGAATGGAGGAGGATAAAACATAAAACAGAATGTCAGAGATGGAAGGGACCTTAAAACATAGCCAATGCCATTCAATCTTTTGGAAGGGAAGGGACTTGTTCAAGGTCACAGAGAAGTAGCATAGCCAGGAGTAGAAACTAACTCTCCTGATTCTCAGCCAAGGGCCTTTTCTATCACATTTTTCTCTGTCCTTAGAGCTGAGTTTCCCAGCAGTCCTCTCCCCTACCACTACTCAATTCTTTCATTTCCCTGGAGCTGGGGGTGGGTGACCAAATAGTTAAGGCCACAGATCTAGAGCTAGAAGGGTTATCTGAAGCCATCAAGTATAGTCTCCTCATTTTACAGATGAGGAACCTGAAGCCCAAGTCAGGTAGGTAACTTACCTGAGACCCTACAGGCAGTAATATCAGAGGTGGGATTTGAACCTAAGTCCTCTGACTCCAGAGGCAGTGCTCTTTACATTGTATCAATAGCCTAGAGAGTCCCATAGATACTCCAGCTTGGAGATTCCCCCAAGGACTTTGCCATGGTTACTCAGCCTCTGGGCATACGGGCTGGGAAATAAATTCAAGGGTGGGGGGGAAGGGGTGGCAGGGAGAGGAGCGGGCGTGTGAGGGGGTGCAGCTAAGTGGAATTGAATCTTGTTTAAGGAGGAAGCCCCCGGCATCCGGGCCTGTAATTTACTGCACTGTTGACAATATGAGCAGAGAATTTGTCGGGGGGATAATCACAGGCTGTGTGGCCAGGCTCTGGGAGCTCCAGGGCTGCTGGCAGGAGATGAGCTGCCAGGCAGGCGGTCTCGCTGAGGCATTAAGTGGGATCCGGGGGCTGATCCCACTGTAATGCAGTCAGTCTGTTGCCTGCCCTAGGTGGGAGAACTGTACCTCACAGCCAGTCGGGATGAGCTCCTGGCTTAGCAGGCCTCAGTCTACTGCCTCTGAGGGGCCTGGGAAATGGCAAGGATAGATCTGTATGTGTTTCTGGAGAGGGTGATGGTGGTGTGGATAGAGGGTTAATGGGAATCAGATGGAAGGGATCAGGATGGATAGGAAGGATGGTAGAGACAGGGGAACAATAGAGCTCATTGGGCACAGTGGGTATTAATTGAGGATGAGAGTAGTGGAGATGAGGATCAGGAGGAAATGCTGGGGGCATCATGGATAGGGAGATACTGGACATCAGTGAAATGATGTGGAGATGGTGAAGGGGGATTGTGGGACTCAGTAGGAAATGTTGAAGAGTTTGAGGGGACTAAGGGATGAGGGACAGTGGAGATCAGTAGGGTAATGACTGGTTTAGGGAATATTAGAAGGTTAGGGCAATGGTGAGGCTTATTAGGAGATACTGGGGATCAGTGGGTGGTAGGAATCAGAGGATTATTGTAATTAGTGGAATCTTGGCACTGATAAGGACTGTGGAGGACACTCGGGGATCTCTAGGTTATTTCTGGGATCAATGGGATAACAACAGGGAT
Source organism: Pseudocheirus occidentalis (assembly GCA_028646575.1). Lineage (NCBI taxonomy): Eukaryota > Metazoa > Chordata > Mammalia > Diprotodontia > Pseudocheiridae > Pseudocheirus > Pseudocheirus occidentalis. The sequence goes on along the minus strand of CM053595.1, from coordinate 102,023,660 downwards.
GAAACCATAATGGAGATGAGGAGGGGATAGTAGAGACTAGTAGGGATATGGGGAATGTTGGAGATGGGGGGATGGGAAGTATCATGGAGACACTGAGGATCGATGTTGGGTATGTAGGGATGGGAGCATAATGCTGGTTAGTAAAGAATTATAGACTGCTGAGTCCACACCCTGTCTCGGATATCCCATGCCTTGAATGCCTTACATATCAAATTCTTCAAAAGATTGCTGATGAATGTGGAGAGGGTATGAGGTGTTTTGTTTTTGTTTTTTTTCCCAGAGGAGCCTATGTTTGTATGTATTGGAATCAGAATCCTAGGTTTTTGTATGTATTAGTCAGAATCCTCTCTGCTAACACAGGAAAGGACCTTGGAGAGCTCCTAGGGCTGCTGTTTCCAGATTGCAAGACAGCTCTCATGTGAAGGTCACTGGTGGGCAAGTAAGTGCTTTAAATGTCTTGCCTATGTCAGAATATTTTAATGTTACTGAGATTTTCCCTCTAAATATGAAAAACATATATACAAAAGACACTATGTTTAGAATTTTTTTGATGTGAAAATAAGCTGAATTTCCCATATCCCTTTGCCGATATCCATCATCTCCTCATTCCAAAGATCTTCTGATCCCTCACTTTCCCCGAAGTATCCAGACCTCCTAGAGTCCCCATATCAATACTTAAAGACCAATCAATATATTTCAAACCCCAGGGTGTTCTACTGAAAATTTAGTTTAAAAAATACTGATCTAGTCACTTTATAAAGGAAGAAGTTAGAGCAAAGGGTGGGAGCAGTGAGGGGCCCAATATCACAAAACAAGTTAGGAGTAGAACTCTGGGACTAGACCTTAAGTCTCCCAGCACCCTACTGAGGGATTGATACACCATTACATCAGACTACCGTCAAACTCTCAGTGTGGCATAGTGGAAAGAATATGAGGCATGGAGTTGAGAGGCCTAGGATATTCTGCCAGATGTATGACCTTGCTTGGTAAGTCACCTCTCTGGACTTCAGTTTCTCCATTTATACAATGAAGATTTCAGTTTTGAATTCAGCTAAACCCCTGGCTCCCAGGACTATTTTTCTACCTCCACCTCAGTGGCCTTTTCTGATTGGTGAGTTTTACCCCAGAACATCCATTTTAGAAAGCACTTTTGCTAGTCATTTCTAATCAGTCTCAGCCCCTGATTCTCTGGACTCCTTTTAACTTCCCCTTCACCCATTAGAATGCGAACTTCCTGATACTAAGCATTTAATAAATGCTTCATTTAATCCAACTTTACCAGGCTACTGTGAAGAACACACTTTGAAAGAAAGCCTCAATGTGCTATGGAAACATCAGTTGTAAACATTATTATCACTTTATGAGGGAGGAAACAGACCTAGAGAGGAGAGATGATGTGCCCATGGACACATAACAGGACTTGAAACCAGGCCTCCTAGCTCCAAGCCTGTGGTTCCTTCTATTATGCTACCCTGTCACTCTCTAATGTCATTAAATCTCGGAAGAAGAAACTGAGGACCAGAAAGAAGTGATTTGCTCAGAGTGACAGTGAGTTAACAGCAGAGCCAGAAGGCAACCCTAGTCTCCTGACTCCTATGGGGAATATAGAAGGGAAGAATCTCTGGGTTTCTTGATTCCTAGATAAGTACTGCTGTACTAAGATTAAATGTATTCCACAGCATCATTCATTCTCCTTGTAATAAAAACTAACTACCTTGAATATTTTTATTATCAGTATGGCATTAGATTATTCTTCTTAATGGACAGAATGAAACAGAAAAAGGAAGGATGAAACTTGTTTCTTGGTCATCATGGTTAGTGACCCAATGGCTCTTTGCCTATGGCCCTTGAACCCTAATTGGATTTACATGCTTCTGAACCACTGCTCTCATTTTCACCCCTCCACTAGCAGCTTTATTGTCTGAGCTTCGTTTGAAGCTTCACTGTCAAAGCAGTGGTTACTGGCACACAGTAGGGATTCAACAGAAGCTTGTCAAATGAATAGCTCAGAGGCTGTGGAGTGAGCTTGGACCCAAGCCAGTTGTTGGGTTGGGTTATTTTGTGGGTTATCTTGTGGGACCCTGGGAAGAACATTTGCCTCTTCTGGGCCCCAGTCTTCTTTGTAAAATGAGATGGTTTCTAAGGTTACTTTTAGTCCTAACATTCTATGTTATGTAGTATAAGGTCCCTTCTTGCCCTGTATCCCATGAACCAACTAGACTTGTGATTTCATTCATTTATGGAGCTCCAGGCAAAGAACTTCCTCTGCCATTGCAGATTGGCACCTTCTCTGCAATGTAGTCTCAGAGAGAGGTCTGGGGGTAGCTGTCTAGCTTCACAAAACAAGGATGTATTAATGGCAGAGCTTGAAGCCAGCTCTTTTTGACTCCGAGACCACCTCTCTACCTACTATACAGCATCCTGCTTCTCAGTGCAACAGTAACAATATTATTATGATTATCATCATTAACATATGTTTATGTTATACTTTGAAGTTTGCAAATTCTATTGTTCTCTCTGTCTCTTTCTCTCTCTCTCTGTCTCTGTCTGTCTGTCTGTCTCTTGCATTCTGTCTCCCCAATCTGGGTCACACTGCTAGTAGGTGTCTGAGTCTGGATTTGAATTTAGGTCCTCCTGACTCCAAGACTAGTGCTCTATCCACTGTGCCACCTAGCTCCCCCCAATTGTTACCTTTCTACAGATGATTATCAGATCTATTTATCTAGCTTTAACCTCTCCCCCAGTTTCCAATATCCAATCCCCAACTGTCCCTTGCATATCTCATAGTGGACATCCCATAGATACTTCAAATTCCATATGCCCCCAAACTGAATTCACTATCTTTCCCCAAAACCCTTCCCTCTTCCAAACTTCTCTATTGATGTCAACTTCACTGCCCTCTTCCCAATCACCCAGATTCACACTCTGTGTCATTCTCAATTCTTCATTCTCTCTAACTCCCCTAACTTGCTTAGTTCTGGTCATTTTACCATCACAAAATCTGACACATATACCCCCTTCCCTTCTCTGTCATGACCACCATCCTGGTTGAAGCTCTTCATCACTTCAACCCTGCACTACTGCAAAAGCCTTCTGGTTGATCCTGTCTCAAGTCTCTTCCCATTCCAGTTCATTCTCCATTTAGCTGTCAAATTGATCTTCCTAACGAGCAGGGCTCATTATGTCACACATACTCCCCCCCTCCAACACACACTTTTAATAAACTACAATGGCTCCTTATTACCTCCAGGATAGAATATAAAATCCTCTGTTTGGCTTTTTAAGACTTTTATAGCTTCGACCCCTCCTATCTTTCCAATCTCCTCACACTTTATTCTCCTCTATCTAATCTATAATCCAGTGACACTGGTCTCCTTGCTACTCCTTACACTAGACAGTCCACATCCTGAGTCAGTGCTTTCCACTACTGTTCACCATGCCTGGAGTGCTCTTTCTCCTGGTTCCTTTGACTTCTTTCAAGTCTCAGCTAAAAATCCCACCTTTGACAAGAAACCTGATTTTCCTAGTACTCTTTAATGTTAATGACTTTTGTCTGAGATTCCCCTCCATCTTCTCTTTCTCTTTTCTCATCTTTTTCTCCTTCCCTTCTTCCTCTCCCTCTCTCTCTTCTCTCCTCTTTCCCCTTTATCTCTCTCTCCTCTCTACCTATAGCTAATACGCATATCTATCTATCTAGTCTGTGTATAATTGTTTTATTTATTTAATTTTTTGTTGTTTTCAGCATTCACTTTTATAAGATTTTGAGTTGTAAAATTTTTCTCCCTCCCTCCCTTTTCCCCTCCCCAAGATGGCAATAAATCTGATATAGGCTATACACGTACAGTCTGTATATGTAATTGTTTGCATGTTGTCTCATCAACTAGAATGTGAACTCCTTGTGAGCAGGGGTTGGTTTGGCCTGTCTTTGTATGTCTAGCATTTAGAATGGTGCCTGGCAGAGAGTAAATGCTTGATGAATGCTTGTTGACTGACCACAAAGCATTTTAAATACATTCTCTCATTTAATCCCTACAACAGCACTGAAATGATTTTGAATTGGTCGTAAGTCTCTGTGCTTGGCCTCTCTGTACCTTTATAGGTACAGAGAGTAGGATGCAGAGATGATACTGGTTCACTCTGATTGGAACAGAGTGTGCTGGGTCTCAAGTTCCTCCAGAAAGGACTGATATCAAAGTGTCTCTTCCACTCTGACTTTCATAACCCTGTTATGAAGGTGTGTTTATACTGGGGTGTATAACTGGGGTGTTTATTACATCCTTCTCCTTCCTCCCAGGAGTATCTATCCATGCTTAGGCAGTTGGTAATGGTGTGTATGTGTGTGTGTGTGTGTGTGTGTGTGTTTCACATTTGGGAGAAAGGGAAATTTTATTCTTTCTTTAGGGCTCATGCCACCCCAGCTCTCAGAGTGGCAGAGTTCAGATTTGAAGTTTGTGTCTTGGCTGGCCTTATGTGGGGAGTGGTAGTGGAAGAGCCTTCTGTGAGTGCACACCTAATCCAAACCCTCCCCGACCCATGCAACAAGGACTAGAGCCTGAGGTTCCCAAGAGATTTCAGTGAATGAGGTTTACCTTGGTGGACCAGACAAACTGCTTCCCTAATGTGGGCTGGTGATGGTAGTGAATGACAGGTTGGAGTGAGTGTCACAGAAAGATATATATGTTGCATTATGTGTCAATCACAGAGAAGTGTTTATGTGTGTCCCTCTGTGGGTATGCACATGTGTGTCATGTGGTTAGGGCTTCTGTATGTCAGTCACAGCTGGGTATTTGCATGTATATGTTTTTTTTCAAAGCTTAGGAAAATGAAATGTTCCTTCTGTGAGTGAATGTGTGTGTGTGTGTGTGTGTGTGTGTAGAAAGAGAAAGGGGGGAGGGGAGGGAGAGATGTATTTGTCTAGCTACAACTCCACACTGGCATAAGTGGGCACATACCACTAAGAGCAACTACTCTTAGGGGTTTGGTTGATTTCTGTTTTCCTTGGATGCTAAGTTGCTGACCTAGCAGAAGCAGAGCTACATGGGAGTATCTGAGTGTGCCATCACATGCCTCCACTAGTACAGACATTGCCTGTTTTTAGAGTGTGTGACTGAGTCCTTTATTCCACCTCATATTCTATGATAAGGGAGAGGAGGCAGCTTTGTGTCCTGGTTGATACTGGGATTAGGGTATCATGGAAAGTTGTCAGGGGATCTCCTATAGTGGCCCTGTGGGCTTGGGGAGTGCTAATTTTTAAAGGAACAATTATAGTTGCCCATCCAGCCTTCCACAAAAAGGCATTGTTGTCAGTCCAGAAGGGAAAGAACATTGGATTAGGGGTTCTGACTAGGTTCTAGTCTCAGCCCCCCTACTGATTCATTGTATAATAATGGGCAAAATAATTTCCCTTCCTTGGACTTTAGTTTCTTCCTTTATGAAATAAGGGAATCAGAATAGATAGTCCCTTAAAATCCTCCCAGCTTCAATATTCTTTATTCTAATGCCTCTCTTAGCTCTAACATTCTATGGTCTATGTTCTAGGGTCCCTTCCATTCTCGATATTCTGTTTTATGTTTTAAGGGTCCTTCCAGCTCTGACAGTCTATAAATGTAACATTTGTCTAAGCTGTTCTCTGATAGGTAGGAGAGGAGAAGGGGAATGGTGATACTTCATTTCCTGGGTGTGTTGGGTTTCAGGAACCAAATCCCTAAAGGGTTGAAGCCATGTTCCTGAGTGGAACCAAACAGGAAGCTGACTATGGGGGAGGAGTGAGTTATAAGGAGGGGAATCTCCCCTTTCTACCCTTCCCCCTCCCCAGGGGGTTCCACATCATCAGTGTGCTCCTCCTTCCCCTCCCCCAAATCAGGCTGCATTTGTAAAATGAAATCAATATTGACACGGCCAGGATGGTATTCAATTTGTCCTGATCACTGGGCTGCGGTGAGTTCTGACAGGGCGCGGTGTAAAACATACGCTCAGGATGTAATTTCTACTGTCAACATGATGTACAGTAGGCCTTTGCCAGGCGCCCTGTGTAGGGGAGGGGGTGGGGGGCAGTCAGGCGAAAGGAGCGCAGCCGGAGGGGTGGGCACTGGTTTGGCACTGGGGGGTTGAGGGCTGGGGCCAGTAACCACTGTCTAGGACAAGGTAGATTGCAAGCAGGGTGAGAGGGTAAAGGATGTTGATTGGTCTGTTTATACAGGGTGGGGGTATGATCCTCATAGGAGAGCTTGGATGGCCTTGGATACAATTGAGATGGAGGTAACATCCCTGCTTAAAGTCATATGGGGAATATCCTATGTCTCTAGGAGGTGTGAAGAGTCCAGGGAATCCCTAGAGTATTCAAGGGGCTCAGGGAGTCCCTAGGGAGATATGTAGAGCCAGGTCCATCATTACAGATTGTCAAACTAGGGCAGATGACTCTGTATCTCTCCCTTTCTTTTATCCCTTCAAAAATTTTGGAGAAATTAAGTTAAAATGATCGTCTGAGGCAGCCTAAGGAATGGGGGTGGGGGAGATGGCTAATCCTATACTTTGTCGAAATGGAGGGGAGCATTAGGGCTTGTGTGCATGAATCTCATTCTTATTTTAGCCTCAATTGGTGAATCTGCTGTTTTTCTCCCATCTCCTGTTTCTCAAAGTCACTGTTCACAAATAAGTTCATAGAATTATAGAATACAGAGCTAGGAGGAGCTCTAGAAATCAGCTAGTTCACTCCTCTCATTTTACAAGTGAGAAAAATGAGGCGGAAAGAGTTTAAGCGACTGGCCCAAGGTCACATGGGTAGCAAATAGCAAAAGTCAAAATCCAGGGCTTCTGAGTCCAAGTTCAGAGAGTCTAGTTAAAGTACTCTTAGATCATAGTCATAGATTTGCACAACCATTTCTTAACCTCTCTCCCCCACCCCAATATGGACTGTTGACACATGATCAAATGTGTATGACTCTTGGTGACTCTGGACACATTTGTTTCTTGGTTATTTATAGTGCTGTAAGGCCTCGGTAGAGTAGGCTCATCAATAACTGGGGAGCAGAGGCCATGCATGGCCTCTGCCCCCATGGCCCCAGGGCTATTCTGGGACACAGTGAATTAAGCAAGGATATGCTGAAACTCAGGGCATTAAGGGCTGCTAGTAAGAAACCTGGGCTTGCTAGGACATGCTTGCTCACTCTCTACCTTTTATTTGAGCCTTCAGTGAAGATCAGCCTGTGACTTCCACTGTAGCTAGAAATGTTTGGAAGTTAGGAGATGTTATCACATAGCAATAACGTTACCCAAAGGGGTTAAGTGTCTTTTGGAAAGTCTATTGAACCCAGAATGCTATCAGTGCTAACTGAGGTGGTAGACTAGAGCTGCCAGGAGTAACATTGTTTCTCATAGGAGTATATGTATATATATATATGCATGTTATATATACGTAAATACCTATGCATACACGTATATACATATGTGTATATACACACACATATGTATGCAACGTTTCCCAGGGAAACTTCATAGGTAACAATGTAGATGGAAGAATGTTTAGGCAGCTGTTTCTATGAGAGCAGTATAGGGGTAATACTTTCTTCCCCCCCCCCCTTTTTGAGGGCAATTGGGATTAAGTAACTTGCCCAAGGTCACATGGCTAGTAAATGTTAAGTGTCTGAGGTCAGACTTGAACTCAGGTCCTCTTGACTCCAGGGCAGGTGCTCTATTCGCTGTGCCATCTAGCTGCCCCAGGAGTAATACTTTTGATGGGACAGTTTTATAGGTAACATGTTTCTTTGAGATAACAAAAAGGTAACTGTTTCTATGGAGTCATATGTAGGTAATAATGTTTCTTTGGTTCATATATGAATAATATCTATGTGGGACTGTGCAGTCAGTCAAAAGGTATCTTATTAGGTGTGTGACATGTGCCGGGCATCATGCTAAGCTCTGGGAATACAAAGAAGAGCAAGATACAGAGCCTGTCCATAAGAAGCAGAGATAGCATGTAGCTATTTAGGTACATACAAGCCATATACCAGTGGTTCTCAAGCTGTGGGTTGTGACCCCTTTGGGGGTCAAACAACCCTTTCACAGGGGTCACCTAAGACCATCAGGAAACACATATTTCCGATGGTCTTAGGAACTGAGACATGGCTCCTCTATCTGTCTCCAGGCGGGTCCGTCCACATGCAGATACACCCACATACGAGTATTAAAGGGTCATGGCATTAGGAAGGTTGAGAACCATTGCCATATACAATGTTGTTTTAGTCATATCTGACCCTCTGTGACTCCATTTGGACTTTCCTTGGCAAAGATACTAGAGCATTTTGCTGTTTCCTTCTTGAGTGCTAGCTTTACAGATGAGGAAACTGAGGCAAACAGGGTTAAATAACTTGCCCAGTGCCACACAGCTGTTAAGTGTTTGAGGCTGGATTTGAACTCAGGTCTTTTTGACTCTAGGGCCAGCACTCCATCCACTACACTATGTAACTGTACCTCATTGAGAGTGATTTGAAAGGAGAAAACATTAGCAGTTGGAGGGAGGAGGGGAGGAGGTGGAAAAGCCTCTTGTAGAAGGTGGGATTTGAGTTGTATTTAAGGAAGTCAGGGAAACTAAGAGGTGAGGGGACAAAACATTCCATGCACAGGTATGGAGAAGGGAGATGGAGCATCATGTTGGAGGAACTTCAGCTTGATCAGTGTTGTGGGATAATGGAGTTTATAGCATAGTTTAAAGTGTAAGGATACTGCAAAGGTGGGAAGGGGGCAGGTTATGAAGGACTTTCAATGCCAAACAGAAGAATTTTTATTTAATCCCAGAGGTAATAGGGAGTTATGGAAGATCTTTGAGTGGGATGTGTGTGTGTGTGTATGTAAGGGGACGTACTTACACCTATGATTTAGAAAAACCAACTAACCAGCTGAGTAGAAGATGGATTGGGGAAGGGAAAGATGAAGCAGGGAAAACAATCACAAAAAAAAGTGGGACATAGCCAATGAGTTCTTGAACTAGAGTGATGGTTGTGCAGGTAGGGAGAAGAGAACGAATGTAACAGATAATTGTAAAGGTAGAAAAAAACAAGATTCAGCAATGGATTGGGTGAAGGAGGAGTTAGGGCTGGCATTGAGGTATGAGCCTGGGTGGCTAGGAGGGTAGTGTGATCCTTGGCAGTAATAGGAAAGTTTGGAAATGGAGGAGAGTTTGGGTAATGAGTTTTATTTTGAACATGTTGGGAACATGTCCTGTGGAACATCTAATTCAAGATATCCAAGAGAAAGCTGAGGAGTATGTAGTTCAGCAAAGAGAGATGAGGGCTGGATATATAGACTTGGGAATCAGCTGTATAGAAATCATAATTGTGAACCCATGGAAACTGATGACATCAAGAGATATAGTATAGATGGATGGATGGATGGATAGGTAGGTGGATAGATAGATAGATAGATGGTAGACAGATAGATGGATGGATGGATGGATGGATAGATAGATGATAGACAGACAGATAGATGGATGGATGGATGGATGGATAGATAGACAGACAGACAGACAGACAGATAGATAGATAGATAGATAGATAGATAGATAGATAGATAGATAGTACAGAGTCTCTGTCCAGGACAGAGCCTTGGGGGCATAATTTGGATGAAGACCCAACAAAGGTGACTGGAAAAGAGTATTTGCTCAGAAATCAGGAGAGAACAGTGTTGTGAAACCCATGAGAAGAGAGAGTATCCAGGAAGAAAAGATGATCAACAGTGTCAAATGCTGCAGAGAGGTCAAGGAGGATTAGGTTTGAGAAAATGCTGTTAGAATTCCAATTTGAAATGATCAGAATACATCTACTGTACAAAAGGGGAGAAGAGTTTTCCTTTTCCTTCCCTCATCTTCTGAGAGATAACCTTGAACTGGTGTTGTCAGGAAAGGAAAAGAGGTGAGGGCAAGGCTGTGTGTGTGTGTGTGTGTGTGTGTGTGTGTGTGTGTGTGTGTGTGTGTGTGTGTGTTTTGCTGAGTAAGAAGCTATAGGGATCTGGGCCTCAGATTCTGAAACATATAACTGACTTTAAGAGTTTTTCTACTAATAACAATGGGAAACCTGAAAGGAGGGAGGAAGGAGAAGGCTCTCTTCTCTGCCAAGTCCTTTGCCCTTTATTCCTTTAAAATTCTTATATACAAATCTGGTTAGATCTATAACTAGTGAAGACCAAATGGGCTTTAGGTACCTCATCATAATTGTGAACCCAGGGGCATGTTTCCATAATCCTTCCCCGTGATAACTGCCACCCTTGTCTTTTACCTTGAGGTACTCTATAGGTTCTGGGTGCAACTCCCTCTGAGGGACTTTGTATTTCTCTAATGTACTTATATAATACTGTGTATTGTCTGCACGTATCATAGCATAGTCATTGCAGAAATACATAGGACTCATCCTTGGTGCTACAGATGAATTTTTAAATAGCAATGACATAGGCTTCCTCTGTACCAGGAACTGGGTTAATTGTTGGGAATACAACTACAAAAGTGAGATAGTCCCTGCCCTCGAGGAGCTTACATGCACACACTACAAGAAAAAACATAAAGGAGAGCGGTGGCCAGGCAGCAGACCTGTGATTGAAGCAATCACTTTCTAGAAGCAATGGTAGCATTGATCTGATTACTTAGCCAAGAGCAAGAGGTGAAAAGTGGGTAGAGACCTTATGTAAATTTCCCATCTTAGCCACTGTTCTACATACAGTAGGTACTTAATGAATGTTGCATTTTGAATTACTACGATAATCTTATGTGAGTGTTAATGGTGTGCTTCGGACCACAAAGACCAGGAGTGTTATGTAGATAAATCTGAATTCATCTATACAGTAGTGGAAAAACTGGGCCCTAGTTAACCTGGGCATTTCATCACAGGGGCTTTGGGGTGAAATTCTAGGTATCACACCCTCCAAATGGCTCTGAAAGAGCATCACAGCAGGAATAAGAGAGGGTTAAGCGGCAGGACAGTAAGCTCATGCCCATGGAGAGCTCTCAGAGGATCTTGGGCTGAGTAATAAATGAGGGCCCTGAAGCAGCTGAGCCATGGCGACTATGCCAGGCAAGAGTAATGCTGAAGGGGAATTGGGAAATTAGGGAAGGACATGCAGTGTGCAGGAATGTCTGCCCTCAGGAAAGAAAAGAGCAGGTCAAAGCTGGAGAAACAGTGCTGGGTGCATAGTAGGCTCTCAGTCACCAAGGGGTGAACTAAATAAGACTGGGCTCAAAATAGTAAGTCAGTAGGCCCAAGAGGGTGGGTGTTCATTGGAGAGAAAAAGAGGGAAGCTGCTTAAGAAGTCCCAGAAAATCCAGCAGCTAGCAATTCATTATTGAATACCGACTGGGTGTCCAGCCCTGTCTGAGGTTCTCCTCAGTGCCAGCTCTCAAAAGTAGTAAGGTATAGAGGAGACAAGACTAGGAATGGAACTGAGGAGCCCTTGGACGTTTACTAACTTTGTGCCAATGGACAAATCACTCAATCTGCCCTACCTGTAAAATGGGGATAAAAACACCCGTAGTGCCATACCTCAAATGGTTGTATTGAGGCTCAAGTATGATACTTATTTCAATGAAGCACCTTCCAAACTGAGGAGGCAGTGGAAAGAATGTTGGATTTGAGGCTTAGGAGATATGAGTTCAAATCCCAGCTCTACCACTTGCTAAAAGTTATTTGCCCTCTCCAGGCCTCAGTTTCCTTATCTGTAAAATAATAAGCTTATACTAAATCACCCCTGAAGTCCCTTTCAGCTCTAAATCTATGATATTATGAACTTTAAAGCACTATATAAATGTCAGCTATTATTACTGTGTACACAGCCTTATGTTATTGCTGACTGTCAGACTGCCTGGTCGTGCATGAATCTTGATCAAATGCTTACTGTGTGCCTAGCTTTGTGCTGGTCTTTACTGACTTCTATTTGATAAGCATTTATTCAGCACCTCCTACGAGCTAGATACTGTCCTAGGTGCTGGGGATAGAAAGATGAACCCCAAGGCAGTCCTTGCTTTCAAGAAGCATGTCTTCTCCTGGGAGATAGAGCATATAAACAAGCAAACAAACAAATACAAAATGAATGAATGAACAAATAAATACATATGCCAACAAACAAATAAATAGATATAAATGAATGAATGAATGAATGAACAAATAAATACATATGCCAACAAACAAATAAATATAAATGAATGAATGAATAAATACATATACCAACAAATAAATAAATATAAATGAATGAATAAATGAATAAATAAATTAATACAAGAGTGTTTGGGGAACTAGGAGGCCATGGGAAGACTTCCCAAAAGCATTTTCACAGAGTTTTGAAAAAAGCAAGGGACTCCAAGAGATAAAGAGGGAGAACATAGGGGCGGCTAGGTGGCGCAGTGAATAGAGCACCGGCCCTGGAGTCAGGAGTACCTGAGTTCAAATCCGGCCTCAGACACTTAACACAAAAACTAGCCATGTGACCTTGGGCAAGTCACTTAACCCCAACTGCCCTCTAAAAAGCAAAAAAAAAAAAAAAAGAAAAAAAAAGAGGGAGAACATCACAAGCGCAGGCTATAGCCAGTGCAGCACACAGTGCCAAGTCTGGAAAGTGATAAGCAGACCTGTGCAAGAAAAGTGAGGACTTTGAAGAAGGATTCTGAAAATCAAGGTTAGGAGCTTGTATTTTTTGCCAGAGGCAAGAGAGAGCTCTTGATGATCCCCGACTGGCATAGCCATCGGACTTTAGGGAGGCTTTAGGGATGATTCTTTTGACAGACATATGGAGGATGAACTAGAGAGGAAACTGGAAGCAGGGAGACCAATTAGGAGGCTCCTAGGATTCTGACCCTGCACTCATCTTTACTAGCCCTATATGAGTTCTTATTGACAGTCTATTGTGTCATCTTTGAGCACTAAAATTCTAGACATGTTAGGAGGCCATCGGTCTATATACGATGTGCCCAAGTAGTGGTAGAGACAATAAGAGTGATAGCTCAAAGGAAGAGATCTTCATGGGCTGGGAGGGTTAGGGACTGTTTCCTGGAGAAGGTGAACCTGATCTGAGCCTTGTAGAATGAAGGTCAGTTGAAGGGTTCTGGATTTAGGGATAGGGAAGGCATTCCAGACAGGGAAAACAGCAGTGACTGTTGAAGCTACTTAACCATACCTTTCCTGTGGTTCAGAAGCTGCTGCCATAAGTCTGATGAAATAGCATAATGGAAAGAACTATGGTCTCAGCACGAGAAAAATTTGGTTCAAATAGTACTTCTGGGACTTTGGGTAAGTCACTGAACCTAGGTTTCCTCTTCTGTAAAATGAGGAGGGTTGGACTAGATGACCTCTAAGATCCTTTTGAACTTTAAGACCATGATCTCTGGGGCTTCTAGGTGGCACAGTGAATAGAGGACTGGCCTTGGAGTCAGGAGGACCTGAGTTCAAATTTGGCCTCAGACACTTAACACTTACTAGCCATGTGACCTTGGATAAGTCACTTAACCCCAATTGCCCCCCTCCAAAAAAGCAAAATTTTTTTTTTCTAATTTAAGACTATGATCTCTGTGTAGTATATTCTCTTTACTAGAAGAGAAATATAGACTGTCAAAGCTGGAAGGGTCCATAGAGAAGAGAATGTTAACCCTTCCTCCTGATACCTTATGTTACACTCTACTTGTGTACCTCTAATATGTTTACTCTAGAATGTTATACATTATAGTTTTCTATGTTTGTGCCCTATTCTGCTATTTGTGAATTCCCCATGAGGGCAGGGGCTGTGCCTTATCTGAATGCTAGGTCTCCTGTACTAAGTACTCTGCATAGAAGTAACATTTAATAAATGCTACTTGTTGGCTAAATGAGAGAATCCTTAGAACACAGAATGCCAGAGCTGAAAGGAATTGTAGAGACAATCTCCAGGATAAATTTTAAGAGGTTCATGAATTTGGATGGGAAAAGGTGACATCTTTATTTTCATGAATCTCTAATTCAAATTTAGCTTTTCCTTGAATTATGAATTTTCAAAATTTTATTTGAAAAGAGGTCCATCGACTTCACCAGTGTGAAAGGGGTCCTTGATTCAAAAAGGTTAAAAATCCCTAATGTAGCCCAATCTTTTCATTGTACAGATGAGGAAACTAAGAACCAGGGAAGGGAAATAAGTTGCCTAAGATCCCACAAGTGACTCTATGACAGGGTTGGAGCTAAGGATGATTGACTCTCAGTTTTGTACCTTTCAGAGCCCCAGGCTGCTCTCACTTGGCATCCAAGTTCAACGCTGGGAAGCAGGAGAGGAGCTATTTGCAGGGCTACCCTGAGTTTGGAGTTCAGGCTCAGGTAATAGTGTGAGGCCAGAGAGGTGGGAGGCAGGTGAAGTAGACTATCTACAACTAGGCAACTGCTCATTTCCCTGGAGACCCCCAAAGCCCCTGGGGTCTGGAAGGGAATGGAGTTGTCCTCTTGTTTTGGGCCACTGGAGGATGACAGGGACAGTCTCTGAGACTTTCTGGCATAGTGGAAGAAAAATGGACCAAAGAGTCAGTCCTCCATCCTAGCTCTTGGGCTTGTTGGCCATGTAAGCTTGAACAAATTCTAAGACTATAAATGGCTAACAATAGAGTCTTGGACTTGGAGGCAGGAGTAGGACGCAGGTAAGTCACTTAACATCTCTGGGCCTCAGCTTCCTCATCTGTAAAATGATCTGCTTGGACTAGATGGCTCTAAGGTCCCTCCCAGCTCTCAGTCTATGATATTATGAGTCTTAGTCTTCTTAGCTATAAAATGGAGGCAATATTGTCACTCCTTTACCTCTCAGAGCGGTGGTAAGGAAAGTACTTGGTAAACCCCGTGGTGCTACAGAAATGTAAGGCGGGGGGGGGGGGGGGGCGGAGGAAGGGTTAGAGATGATTCCTTGAAGCTGGGGCCTGCTCTCGAGAAGGGATCTTTAGCTGGGAAGGATGTAGGTGTGAGGAAGCAGCTGCTGCCTGGGGGCCGCTCTGGGCCCATGTCCGGCCAGAGGGATTAAATCGGCTGCTTATGAGCCCTGACGGAAAGTCTATAAACAAAGGAGGGTGATGAATGACCCACTCGCCTGTCGGAGGAGCCGCCAGTGGGGGCTGCAGGGTCGGCACTGCGGCCAAGCTGATTTGATGTCAGTGAGGGCTGTACTTATGTAGTGGCTCTCATGCACGAAGCTTTATTAATGTCGTCATTACTGCCCCAGAGAGGGAGGGACCGGACCATTAATAATACCCAGAGACAGATCTGCCAAGGCTGGCCCTGTCACCAAACACATGCACGTGTGTAGGCACTGCCATTAAGGCAGCTGTACAACATTTCTCAAGTTCCTTTCCCTCTCTGGGTCTCAGGTTCTTTACCTGTCAAAATGAGGGTAATGGACTAAATGATGTCTAAGGTTCTAACATTCTATCTGGTGCTGATACTGTGCATCCAATGGCCCATTTCAACTGTTATATTCTGGGACATACACATATAGATAGATGGGCACCCACAGGTCATAGTGGGTAAGAAGAGAGCCTGCCTAAGAGAAATTTACGCAGCTGGGGGATTCAGTATATTCTGTTCAGGATCTCCCTTTGCCTCACTTAGCATCTGGGGACTTCAAGCATCGGCCTTTGTAAAATGAAGAGATGAGAATGATTGGTGTCTAAAGTCCCTTCCAGCTCTGACATTCTGTGTTCTATCCATTAAAGTTAAAGGGTGGGGGAAGGGAAAGTTTTAGTCTTCCTAACATCTTTTGGAAAGATTTCTGGGACCTTTCATTCATATCCAAGTAGCTTCACATATTTATAAACCTAGAATCTACAAGAAATGAGTCTGGGCTTTGAAGAGATCGTACTTCAAACCAACTAGATGTGAGTTAAAATGGACAAATCACCTCCCCTCTCATTTAGGGAAGGAGTAATGGAAGTGGGAATAGGGAACAGGCAAAGAGGCTGAGGAGGAATTGCAAGTTGTTAGAGTTTGAAGAGACCATAGAAAAATAGAATTTTTCAAAAATAGAAGGGAACTGAGAGTCTTTGGTGAGGTCCAGGGATTCCTAGTTTGGGCCAGCCATGGAATTCCTCCACTGAGAACAGACTCTGGGGATTGGCAATGAAACTGGTATCACTGAATGGAAGGATGTGTTCCTGTCTCTTCTCCATCAATTGCTTCCTCTTCATCATTTCTTATTTCCCCTGGGACAAGGCCTCAAACCACCTCCCAGTCCTTTCTTCCTCACAATATCTCCCTGTTGAGCAGTGATGGAACTTGGAACTACCTGACCGAGCCAAGGGAGCTATCTTGGGCCCTCTAGCCATTCCCCGGAGAGTCATAACCTTCCCCAAATGAAGGTTTGTGTGGTAGAGACTGTTCCTTGTCTATGATTCCAGTCTCATTGCAACTGGGGCCTGAATGTAGGAAATAAAACTTTGATCTGTAAATATTGGTGTCAGGCCTTAGATCTTAGCTAGTTTGGGGATGATTTATAGACATACTTCTTACTCAGTTTCCCAGTCATGCTCTCTTAAATAAAGATTCCTTTTGGGTTCCCACCATTCAAACCCCATAAATGTCAGCTGCTGGGCGGACCTGGTTAGCTCAGAGAGAGGGGGAATGAGTACATTTCTGGAGACTAATGTTTTTATAGATAAAGCATAGATGCTTTACCATCACTTGATATCTTTCAAGGCTCAGTTCAGTGTTACCTCAGGCATTATCACCTCAAAATGCTTTTCCAGTCATTCATTCAATCTACCTGAAATGTTTGTTCTGTTCTAAGGTCCCTCTGATAATCTAGGATTGCTAACTATATAATTTGGTCCAGGCCTTGCCCTAGGCTGCATCTCAGGTAGAGGATAAAAGTTCAGAAACGACTGCTGGGTTAGGGTAAAAGAGGCATTAGGGTCTTCTCTTCAGAAGGGCAGAACCATCTTTACTCTGAGGTTCATAGGGTTCAGCCTCATCTTTAAGAAGTGAATCATAGTATAGAGCAGGGGTGGGAAACCTGAATCCAAACTTCACAGAACAAATCCCCTTAATAAAAGGATTTGTTCTGTAAAATTTGGACTTGGTCAAAAGGCCGAACCCAAGGAACTAAAAGGGCTCATGTGGCCTCAAGGCCATGGGTTTCCCAACCCTGGTATGGAGAAAATTTGAGGTGGAAGTACCTGAGAGACCAGCCAGATCAATATTTTACAGAGGAGGAATGTGAGGTTCCTACAAAGTAAGTGACTGGTCCAAGATCAGTAAGAAATTAGTGATAGAGCTATCATTAAAACCTAGGCTTCTGACTTCATTTTAGGCCAACCAACTTTACCATGCTACTGGTCTACCAGAAAGGCTCCTTGGGAGGATGAGTGTTAGGGAAAGTTGTGTTTGTGAGAATGTGGGGGTGGTAGAAGGTTGGGGGGAAAGGAGGGCTGGTAGAAAAGGGAGGACTGGAAGAGAGATCATAGGATTTAGATCTGGAAGGAACTGTGGAGATCATTTAGTTTATCCAGAGGGGTGACAACATGTGCTCAAATGTACACAGGCAGTAAATCGAATGGGACAGAGTCCCAAAGGGGGAGTGCATGAAAGAAAGACAAAGGGGAAATCGCTCTTCATGGGGAAAGGGCAGTAAGTGTCCCCTCGCAAACTTGCCACTGATGTCACTCTCTTTCCTCCAGGGTCCTGGAGTGGGCCACCCAGACAACAGACTGCCCCCCTGACCAGGCCCAAGGAAGACTGACACGAGCCTGAAGCGTCCACTCCCCAACCATTGCCTCGGAGCCTGGAGATGGCCCAGCGTAGCCCGGGCGAGAGCGGAGTTTCTGAGTGATCTTGAGGCCGTCGCCCACGTGGGGCATGGAGTCGCCAGGCCCAGAGTGAGGGGCCTCCGATGTGAGTGGAGATCCCTATCCAGTTGGGCGCCGTGCCAGTGCCCCGGTCACCAGGATCAGTGTTTCAGTCCATCCTGCCCAGGCTGCCCCATCTGGGGCTGCACTGAGCTGGTTGGACGTGCCATGAGGAGCTTGGGTGCCTCAGAACTGGCCTGACCTTGGCCCCCCGGGGGGCCTGAGACCAATATGTGACCGCGGCTCAGGGTCTCAGGTGCGTCCTGGGGCGCAGCCTCTTCGTCCATGTACCTAGGCCTTGTTCCCACCACGAAGAAATATGAGGAGGCTGTGCCCCAGAGCCAGGGGGAGGCCTCTGGGGCCCAGTTTGTCTCTGCCGGCTCTGTTGCTGCCTCTACTTCTTTTGCTTCTGGGAAGCTTGTGGGCTTCTGGGACCCCAGCCATATCAGGGCTGGAGGAAGACGATGGAGCAGTCGCCAGCGGTCGTGTAAAGCGAGGCTGGGTCTGGAACCAATTCTTCGTGGTGGAGGAGTACACGGGTACGGAGCCCCTGTACGTGGGCAAGGTAAAGTTCAGGGGGTGGGTGGGAGGAGATGACCTCTTACCTCCCTCTTATTTTTTCTCTCTTTTCCTACCTTCTTCCTTCCCCAATTGGGGTTTCACTCCTGCTATCAGGGAGATGACGGCCAGGTGTCTAGAATCATAAAGAAACTCAGAATATTAGAGCTGGAATGCATCTTAGGATCTACAATAGAAGAGGTGAGATACTTCTTGGAGCCTAGAATGCTAGAGCAGAGAAACTTCTTGGAGCCTAGAATGCTAGAGCAGAGAAACTTCTTGGAGCCTGGAATGCTAGAGCAGAGAAACTTCTTGGAGCCTGGAATGCTAGAGCAGAGAAACTTCTTGGAGCCTAGAATGCTAAAGTAGGAAAACTCTTTGGAGCCTAAAATTTCAGAGCAGAGAAACTGCTTGGAGCTTAGAACATCAGCAAGGAAATTCCTTAGAACCTAGAGTATCAGGGAAGGAAAGGGTCCTTAGAATGGAGTATTATACCTTGGAGGGACTTTAGAACACAGAATGCCAAGTGTCAGATCTGAGAAATACTTACAACATAGAATCTCAGGGAATCTAAGAACTTTGTAGCAAACAGCGCTGGATTTTGAACCAGAAAGACCTAGGTTGAAATCCTGCCTTTGCCAGTATCACACAAATCACTTAACCTCTATGTACCTCATTTTACTCACCTGAAAATGTGGTCATTGTACTAAGTTACCTATAAGATGGATGCTTTCCAGGTCTGAATCCATGATCCCATGAATGTAGAATACCAGAAGTCGAAGAGACCTTGGAATACAAAAATGCTAGACTGGGAAGGATGGAAGAATGTGATTTTATTCAACAGGGATTTTATTCCATGTTTGTTATGGTACCTTTGCTCACGTACTTATTAAGTGTTTACTGCATTGAAGTTCTTATTTTGTTGAAGGCACTGGATGGAGATACAAATATGAAAATGACACCATTCCTCCTCTTAATCCATCAATCCATATTTATTAAGTACCTACAATGTGCCAGACACTGTGCTAAGCCTGGGGCTCCAAAAAGAAGCAATAGACAGTCCTGCCCTCAAGGGGCTCACAATCTAATAAGGGAGACAACATGTAAATATTTACAAAGCAAGATAAATACAAGACAAAAAGGAAATAATAGAATTAGGAGAAATTTGGAAAGGCTTCCTGTCAAAGACAGGCTTTTAGATGGAACTTAAAAGGACACCAGGGAACTCATTTGAGAAGATAAGATAAATCCGCATTTAAGATTAGGCTAGGGTAAGATGGGGGGAGGGGGCAAAGTGACATCCAAAACAAGTACTCTGGGAAAATCTGAGGAGGGAGAGACCACTAAACAGCTTGCAAAAGTACAGTAAGTTTTATGCGGTGGTGGGGGTCTGAGCAGAGCAATCGAGGACGATTTTAAAATCTGGAGAGGTAAAGGGATGGCAGCTTGCAGGACTTCATAGAGCTGGAAAGTAGCAGGTAGAGTTTTACATCAGCTGGTTGTCCAGTTTGGCAAGAAGGTAGAATGTGTGATGGGGTATAAATAAGGCTTGAAAGGTGAGTTGGAGTCTAGTGGTAGAGGAACTTAAAGGTGGGGCTGAGGAGTTCAGGTTTTATCCTAGTAAAATGAGGGAGTCGTGGAAGGATCTTCACAAGTGGAGTCACATAGTCAGATCTGTGCATTAGCAAGATTATTTGTGCCTTTACATGAAAAATGAGTTGGAGAGAGGAGAGGTTATAGGCAGGCAATCCATTTTAAAAGACTGTTAAAATAGCTGTGGAAGCAAATGTTGAGGGACTGGTCTAGGGAGGTGGCCATTGTTACTAAGGAGGGAAGAGGTTACATGTTGGAGATATTGTTGGAATTAGAATGAACAAGGCTTGACAGCAAATAATTTGTGGCTATTGAGTTAGGAGGAAGAATCAAAGAGGACTCAGGATTAGGAAACTAGTGGTACCCTCAACAGAAACAGGAAAACTGGGAGGATGGGAAGCTTTTGTGTTTTTTGTAAGAGCAATGATAAAACCATAGAGCATTAGAGCTGGAAGGAAGCTTAGACATCATTTAGGACGCCCTCTTCATTTCACAGGTGGGGAAGCAGAGGCCTGTGGGAAGAAGTAAGTTACCTAAGGCTAATTCAACAAACTTTTATTAAGCACCCATTATGTGCTCAGCTCTAGGCATATGGAAATAAACTAATTCTTTGTCTTTGAAGCTCACAGGCTAATGTTAGGGAAAGCCATGTACAGACATAACCCTGATATAGGGAGAACTGTGATGAATGCCAAGGCCAGGCAAAGTCTATAAAAAATGGAAGCAGGTGGCTAGGTGGCGCAGTGAATAGAGCACTGGCCCTGGAATCAGGAGGACCTGAGTTCAAATTTGGCCTCAGACACTCGACACACTAGCTGTGTGACCTTGGGCAAGTCACTTAACCCCAGTTTTCCTGAATCCCCCCTCCCCCGAAAAAAAAACCCCAAAAACAAAATGGAAGGAATGGACTTGGTTAAGGAAGCCTTATGGAACTAGAGTACTTGAACTGGACATTGAAGAAAGAGAGGGAATCAGAATAATTTATACAATGATTTTAATAATATAAAAGGAAAACAACTTTGGAATGCTGAATCAATGACCAGTCATGACTTCAGAAGACTAATGATGAAACATGTTTCCCACCCCTTAGCACAGTGGTGATGGGCTAGAGTGAAGAATGACACATGAGTTTTCAGATGTGGCCAATGGGTAACTTTCTTTTGCTTCATTATACTTGTTCTTTACAAGAGAGGGCTTCTACTGGGGGAAGGGGAGGGCTGATGGCTAATGATATAGATGTAAAAAAAAGAACATTAATGAAACATCTTTTAAACAGCAAAAAAGAAAAGTTCAGAAGGAGATAAAGACAAGCAGGGTGGTCGTCCTACTGTTATATTAAATTTAACATGTATCCACAACTTTATGTTACAGAAGGTTGCAATTTCACATACAATCTTCTTTTTTGTATATTGAAAAGTTTGTTAAAGTTTATGATGAAAAATAAAAGAAAGTTTAGAAAGAAGGAACTTTCACAGACCTAGTCATTGGGAAAAGGAGATATCCAGCTAGTTTGAAGGCAGCTTTGACAAAAATGATGGAAGGTATAGTTTGATACTGTAGCTTTTTGTACTCCCTTCCCCAGCTCAATAAACAGCATTTTGAAATATTAACCACCTAGCCAAGTTGGATGCTAGACCCTGAGAGTGCTAGAGGTATATAATATTGTCCCATTCTCAAGATGGTCTAATTGGAATAAAAGGCTAGGACACAATCTCCCTCCTCCTTTTTAAATCTGGATTTGTAATTTCATTGCTATACAGAAATTCTCTCCATGTGATGTCTGAAGTTTATCTGTGAACTAGAATCCAGGTTTTTCTGACTCTAGGACTTGACCCTCTATCCACTTTGCCACATTCTAATTCATTTCTGTAGATATTTATTAAGCAACTACTATTTGTCAGATACCGTGCTAAGCTCTGAGAATTAAAAAAAAAACAACCAAATGAGTGTTCCTGTCCTCAAGGAGCTTATATAAAAGTGGGAGGAAACAGCACATATACAGACAAGTAATTTCAAAGTAATTGGTGGTAGAACAACTGGGAAAGCACAGGAAGTGCTTCTTGTAGGAAATGGTGCTTGAGCTAAGACAGAGGATGTGAAAGACATGGAAAGAATGTGAAAGGATTTGGAACCAGATTGGGAGGGATTTTAAATGCCAAAACAGGAGTTTTTATTTTCTTCTAGAGGTCATAGGGAGTCACTAAAGCTTCTTGAGCAGGAGAGTAGCATCGGCAGAGCTGTGCTTTCGGCATATCCACCAGGTAACTCTACGGAGGATGGATTTAAATGGAGAGACTGGAGGCAGGGAAACAAGTTCAGAGATGAGGAGTGCCTGAACTATGGTGGGAACCTTGTGATTAGAGAGAAAGAGGTTGATATGAGAAATTTTTCAGTAAAACTGAAAAAACTTAGCAGCTGATTGGATAGAACCATATATATTGGATGCATAACAGCAGCTCTATGTATCTCTATCTATCGTGTGTGTGTGTGTGTGTGTGTGTGTGTGTGTGTTCTATCTATCTAACTAGGCAGCTATGTGGTCAGTGGATAGAGTGCTGGGCCTGGAATAAGGAAGACCTGAGTTTAAAAGTGACCTCAGACACTTGCTAGACAATTCATTTACCTCTGCCTTATTGTAAAGGGGGCTTTAATAATAGCACTTACCTCCTCTGGTTTTTGTGAGGACCAAATGAGGTCATATTTATGCGGTGTGTAGTATATTGTCCAGCATGTAGTGGGCATTTAATACCTTATTTCCTTCCTCCCTGTTTCTCAATCATCTATCACTGACTTGTAACACCAATAACTGTAATAAAATAGAACTTTTGGCTTAAGAGAGGTACAAACCATGTTATTCAGGATGGGGGGGAGATTCCAAATGAGAAAAAGAAACACTCTCTTTGAGTATTCCAGAGATTTCACGGAGGAGGTATGAATGTGAGAGATTGTTTAGGGGTTAACTAGTTGTCCAATTTGATGTATGTCGTTTGAAGGACAGTTTTATGATGATATAAGGCTAAAAAGTTAAAGGAGCTGCAGATGGTAGGGAACCTCAAGTGCAAATTAATCAATCACCAAGAATTTCTTAAGCACCTGATATGTTCTGGGCAGTTAGGTACTGGTGATAAACGTCCAATGAAACAATCCCTTCTTGTAGAGATTATATTCTAAGTGGGAATGCAGGTACATATAAACATATATACAGCATAAATATAAAATTAGTAAGTGCAAATCTACATGAAGAAGTAGTTTGGGAAAGAGGTGCTAGCAATGGAAGGACTGAGGAAAGGATTCATGGGGCATTTGGATTTTATTGAGGGGAGAGGAATAGGGAGCTGGGCCTTTAAGTATCAGAGTGAAGTGAAGGAGAAGGATAGAGGCTCGTATGGTTCTCATTTCAGCTCTCCACTTTCCTTCTTAGGTTTCTAGCTTAGCACCAGCCCACTCACAGGTTCTTCCTATGTACAGCTTTAGATGTCCACCCGACCCATTCAAAACACAGTATTCTAGAACTCAAAAAACATCACTCTCCTCTCCCAAATTCCCATTCACTCTTCTGGGCTGGATCTGGCTGTTCAATCGGAAGTGCCCTAGTGAGCTCATTCTCATTGAAGTATAAATGATATCAATAGGCTTGATTTCTCCCAAGGCAGCGGTTCTCAACTTGTGGGTCGACCCCTTTGGGGCTCGAATGACTCGTTCACAGGGGTCACCTAAGACCTTCGGAAGACACATATTTCCAGTGGTCTTAGGAAATGAGACAGGGTTCCTCTATCCATCTCCAGGTAGGTCCACCCACATGCAGACACACCCACATACAAGTATTAAAGGGTCTCAGCTTTAGGAAGACTGAGAACCACTGTCCTAGGGCAATGTGTACTTGAAAAGAATAGAAAAAGGTAATGCTTAATTTGGGAGAGGGAAGAAGCATTCATGGTGGGTTTTCTGATAGGTGTCTATGAAGATGAGGGAGTTATTTTGGGATTTTGGATTGGAGGTGATTCTTCATGTCTCTTGAATTCATCCATGAAGTCCTTTGTCTGCTCTGAAGATCATCCCTCTCCAAAGGCATGGACTGGCTTAGTGAGAGAGAGCATGGCTTAGTTAGAAATTAGGAGCCCTGGGTTCCAGTCCCAGCTCCACAGCTCAATAGCTACTTTGCCCAGTTACTTCACCCACCTAGGCCTCAATTTCTACCTCTGGCAAATTGTGATTTTGTATTAGATTTTTGTCTAGAGACCCTTGAAGCTCTAACATTCTATATCCTGTGTTCTATGGTCTCTTGCAGCTCTGACGTTCAGTGTTCTAACATTCAGTATATTAAGGTCTACTCCCTTCTGGCTATACTGTTCTGTGGTTCTGTCTGGGAGATCAACCGTGCTTAGAGCCTAAAGGAAAGGGCAGATGCCAGGGTGTTTGGGTGAATATCTCAGGGGCAGGTTTTTTGAGCCCCTTTGGGTTGAGCCAGAATCTCTTAAGGGCTCCCAGCCAATAATCTCTCTGGACAGTTTAGTGGCAGCAAGAGACTGTTTAACTATTTTCTCTGTCTGGTAGGGATTAAATAAAACCTGTTGCCTTTGTTTCTTCCCACTCCAGCTGTTCACCCACCAGTGATGTTGTCATAAAATTTACATAACCAAATTTCAGTTTATATAAAAGATTTTCATAGAAGGAACATGCAGATGCCAGTGATTGGGGCCTGGGAAAAAAGATTAACAGCAGTGATATGCATGAGAGGGTGAGTAAGCTGGAGCGAGAGGTTGCGCTAGCTTTCTATGGTGATAATAGCTCAGGCCTGTATTTCTAGAAGGATGATTTACAAACTGCTTCTGTCCCAAATGCCTGAGAGGTAGATAGTGCAAGAGCTGTTGTCCCTGTCTTACACAGGAGGAAATGATATCCATACAGGAGAAGTGACGTTCTCAGGGTAACACAGGGAGAGTTGGGACTCAAAGCCAGGTCTTCTGTTCATAGGTTTATAGGCTTTAGAGTTGGAAGAGACCAGCTTATTTGGTTCAAATCCTTCCTCCCTCTCCCCTTTAGTGGATAAGTTTGAGGCCCAAAGAGATTTAGGGACTTGTCTAAGGTCACATAGATTGTAAATAGCAGTAGTGTGAAATTCAAACCTAATTAATCGGACTCCAAATCCAGGGCTCTTTCAATTACATCCTAATGCAGATTTTTTTCACTATATAAGGCAGCCGTTCTGTGCCAATTCTATGCCTAGGGCAGAAGAGCAGAGCTGGGAATGAAGGCAGGAGGTCTGATATCTTAAAGCTTTGGGGTTTGTAAGGAGGTAAACCCAGACTTTCTTTTTCTATTCCTTTAGAAAAATCTCTTGTGCTTCTTACTTTTTCAAATATTATCATCTTTGATTTCTGTGCCTTGTACCAGAATTAATTGATTCCTGTTTTATAAATGAGGAAAGAGACTTAGATTTTGGGGAAGTGACTTATCCAAGGTCATATAATAAGTTAATGTGGACTTGACCTTGGTATTCTTTAATTAGATGACACTGCCTCTCATAAGGCACAGTGATTATTTCCCTACAAAAGAGTGGATTGTTTTGTAGTCTCCAGGTCAATAAAAGCTCTTTGAGGAAAGGTATGGAGTGAAACTACATTAGATATGACTATAGATATTACCATAGGCTGAGTTTCTGAGATAGGAGGGGGCTGCTAGGAATTACAGGATTTAGAACCAAAATGGACCTCAGAGATCTAGTCCAGTCCCTTCAAATGATATTTTTAGAGTTTTATTAATACCTTTTGAGTTTTATTTATGTAACAGTTTCTTTCTGATCTATGTTCCCAACCCTCTTGCTATTACAAAGAAAAACAGTTAAGTAAAAGCAACTGACCCAGAAATGATCAGATGAAGTATACTGTATTCCACCGGGTAGTCACAATCTCTGTATTGAGAGGAAAGTACACTACATCAGACAATGCAGATTAGACTTCATTAAGAGCAGTGCTGTGGCTAGAGAGTGGAAGATGAGGGCCCTACCCACTGTAGTACCCTGGACAGGGGTCTGCTGGAGCAGCTCAATAGGTGGAGAGAACTGATTGTTACATTTTCAGTATAAGCATTTATGCCTCAGAAACCTGCAAATGCTCCAAATCAGGACTCGATTGATTGTTTTGTTGATTGCTTAGACTTAAGAAAGTGATGGAGAAAATATTAATGATTCAGGTTAAACTCGAAAGTACACTTCATACACACACAGTTGTTAAGTGTTTATCAGCACACTGCTGGTCTTGGTCATATAGCATCTGGACCATGGGGTCCATGTCTGGGTATCGCATTGATAAAGTAGAGGAGTGCAACCAGGATGGTGGAAGGCATCGAGATTGATAGGAGGTGTAGAAGAACCAGGCCAGGAGCTAGAGAGATTGAGCTTAGAGAAAGCTTGGTGGCGGGGCATGAGAACAGCCACTGTGTAGAATGTGTAGGGCTTTCATGTGGACTTGTCACAGAGATTTGTTCTGTTTGACCCCAGAGAGCAGAACTCAGACACGTGGGTAGAAGTAGAAAAGAGACAGAGTAAGGCTTGATGTTGGGAAAAAATACTCTAGCAATTGGAACCATGGAACTAGAACCAAGAAAATGGGCCACTTCACTAGAAGTCTTTAAAGTAGGGTTAGGTGGCGTAGTGGATAAAGTGTTGGGCTTGGAGTCATGAAGATCTGAGTTCAAATACTACCTCCCACGCTACTAAATGTGTAACCCTAGACAAATCACTTAATCTCTGTCTGTTTCACTTTCCTTAAAATGGTAATAATAAGAACACCTATCTCCCATGGTTGTAGTGAGGATCAGATGAGACAATATTGGTAAAGCACTTAGCACAGTGCCTGGTACAGAATAGGTACTTAGTAAATAGTTATTTCCTTCCTTCCTAAGGTTAAATGATCACTTATTGGGGGTATTCTTGATCTGGTTGGACTTATTAGCCCTTGAGGTTCCTTCCAATTCTGAGGTTCTATGAATCTGTCCTATAATTCTTCATCTGGGATAAAGATCATTGAATTTAATTTTAATTCAGAGTGTCTATAAAGTTTCATTTCTCAAATGTAGAGGCAATTGAGCTAAATTTATAAAAATAAGAGTCATTCCTCGATTGATAAATGGTCAAAGGAGATGAACAGGAAGTTTCCGGAAAAAGAAATCAAAGCTATCAATAGTTTCATAAAAAATACTCTAAATCAGTAATAATTAGAGAAAGGCACATTAAAACAACTCTGAGGTATCATCTACACCCATTAGGTTGGCTAAGATGACAGAAAAGGAAAATTGCAAATACTAGAGGGGATATAGAAAAATAAGCACACTAACAATGCACTGTTGGTGGAGCTGTGAATTAGTCCAACCATTCTGGAGAGCAATTTGGAACTGCACCCAATGGGCTATAAAACTGTTCATACTCTTTGACCCAGCAATACTTCTACTGAGTCTGTACCCCAGAGCTCAAAGGAAAAGGTAATGGACCCATATGTACAAAAATATTCATTGTAGCTTTTTTGTTGTGGCAAAGAATTGGAAAGTGAGGTGATGCCCATCAACTGGGGAATGGCTGGACAGATTGTGGTATAGGATGGTGATGGAATGCTATTGTGCTGTAAGAATGACAAAGGGGATGGTTTCAATAAAATTCAGGAAGACTCATGAACTGATGTAAAATAAAGTGAGAGGAACTAGAACATTGTACATGGTAACAGTAATATTGTAATGATAACCAACTGTGAAAGACTTAGTTACTCTGATCATTATAATGATCCTTGATAATTCCAAAGAACTTGTGATAAAAAATGCTATCTCCAGTGAGAGAATTGGTGACCTGAGTATAGATCAAAGCATATTTTCAGTTGCCTTTTAGTGTGTGTGTGTGTGTGTGTATGTGTGTATGATACTGTATGTATTGTGTATGTGTATGGTACTATAGTAATTGTGTATATTTTCTTGGTCTTATTTTCTTTGCTTCATACCAATTTGATGAATGAATTCTCCATATTTGCCATTTAATGAGGATAGTGATCAGACCACATCATAAATATAGTTTCGTTGGAGTAGCAGACTAGAGGAGGAAACTCTCTATCAATGCATGTTAGCACCTTCTGTATATTTTAGTCTTTAAGAGTTGCCCAGAACATTGGCACGGTGGAAAGTATGTGGTATTTGGACTGAGACAACCTTGATTTGAATCCCAATTATATTTCTTCCAACTTTTTAAACTTTGGATAAGTTGCTCCCCCTCTCTGGGCCTCAGTGTCCTCATCTCTAAAATAATGGGGTTTGAACTAGATGATCCAATGACTTGCCCAGGATCACACAACTAGTATGTGCCAGAAGTAGGATCTGAACCTTTGCCTTCCTCACTCTGAGGCCACCTCCCTCTACACTCCACTATGCCATCTCTCATTGTTTCTTATGGCACAATAATATTCCATTGCCTTCATGTATCTCAGAATCCTTCATAGTCATTGTTTCTCATAGTATAACAAGGTCCCATTGCATTCAAATACCACAGTTTATTTATCCATTCGCCAATTGATGGGAACGCACATTGTTTCTACTATTTTACTATAACAAAAAGTACTGCTATGACCATTTTGGCATCTACAGAACCTTTCAGTCTTTAACTTCTGTGGCTTATCTGCCTGGTTGTGAGATTATGGATATGAATAGTTTAGTAACCAATATATGAATAGTATGTATGATTAAGTTTAGTAAGCATGAATAACTGAGCAGCTTTATCACATAACTTTATATTGTTTTCCAGAGAAGTTGTAATTAACAATTAACAATCCTAGCAGTTAGTGTTCTAAGCTTCCTATAGTCCTTTCAACATTGACTATTTCCATCTTTGACCACCTTTGCAAATTTGAAAGCTGTGAAGTTAAACTCCTGGGCTGCTTTAAATTAAATTTCAATTAAATTTCTTAATATTAGTTATTTGTACCTTTTTATATGGTTATTGATAGCTTGCATTTCTTCTTTTGAAAATTGTTCCTATCCTTTGACCACTTAGCTATTGGGAAATGACTCTTAGTTTAATATAAACTTAATATTTATTAAACCATTCTGAAGAAAAGTTACTAAATTATTAATCTATGTATGTGCATACATACACACATATATAATATTTTATATATATGTATATCTTTCA
This sequence comes from Pseudocheirus occidentalis, assembly GCA_028646575.1. NCBI lineage: Eukaryota > Metazoa > Chordata > Mammalia > Diprotodontia > Pseudocheiridae > Pseudocheirus > Pseudocheirus occidentalis. The sequence goes on along the minus strand of CM053595.1, from coordinate 101,994,528 downwards.
TAATACATGTTTCAATTCCACATATATCTTGTATATTGGACTTTTATCAGAGACGCTACATACAAAAATCCTGTCCTCCCCATCCCCTAATCAACAGCTTCACTTTACTTATTCTGGTTGCATTGGTTTTGATTGTGCAAAAGAGTTATGTTTTGCATAATCAAAATGGCTATTTTGAATTTTGTGATCTAACCTTTTAACTCTGTAGATGATGAATATGGAGGTCTAGTGAAGTGAGGTGATTTGCCCCAGGATAGTGAATAGGTTGTGGGAGTGGCATAAATGCTTACAAAGCTGTAGAATTGGACCTTGATTAGGAGGAATCTTCATGGGTTCCTGTGATTTGCCCAGGGTCACACAGCCTATGATATCACCAAGAGAAAGGGTATAGAAGGGAGAGAAGGGCCCCCCCCCAAAGTCTTGGAAGACATCTTAGTGGCTTATGTTGTTCAGTAGTTTCAGTTGTATCTGACTCTTCATGATCTTATTTGGGGTTTTCTTGGCAGAGATACTGGAAAGACTTGCCATTTTTTCCAACTCGTTTTATAGAAACTGAGGCAAACAGGGTTAAGTGACTTGCCCAGGATGACACAGTTAATAAGTGTCTAAGGCTGGATTTGAACTCACAAAGATGAGTCTTCCTGATTTTAAGCCCCGCACTCTAGTCAATGTGCCACCTTAGCTGCTCTGATTTATAGAACTTTTAAGAAAACAGGCCTAGAGAAGTCCAGTGATGACCAAGCCTAGACTGGAGGAGGAAGATAAACTCTGACTGATCTTCTGACTCAACTCCCCTGGAAGAGTACAGTGAAATGTACTAGGTGCGGGCAATTCAAAGACTAAAATAAAAAAGGCCCTGCTTTCAAGGGGTTTATATTCAAATAGGGGATATAACATATGAATAGAGTAAATAGAAGATCATTTGAGGAGGGAGAAAGTGCAAAACGCTAGGAGGATCAGGAAAGGATTCATAGAATTGCTGGCACCAACACTGATCCTTGAAGGAAGACCAAGGATTCAAAGAGATTGAGCTGAGGAGGGTATAATATTAATGGGATATAAATTCTTCCCCTCCCACTGATAGGCCTCATGGTGGAGCCCATTAATGGAAGCTTGCTTAGGGGAGTCTTGCTTGTAGAAAGGCTTTCTCGCTTTTTGCTAATTTCTAATTAGGCACTGAGTCGCAAGGTTTGTGATGCTGTCTGGCTCTGAGAAGTGTATATATACTCTTAGTTAGTATTTTGCTTTAGGAGCTCACTTATGAGAAGGATCTTGTGATTCCCTGATTGAAATTCTGAGTGTCTGTATGTTCAGAGCTCCCTGACTGCTCAGATGTAAAGGCTCCCTCGATCTAGGGATGTATGTAAAGTATATAGTTGAGTCAAGCAGTCAGAGCCCTGTCTGTTGGTCTTTATTTCTCTGCTTGTATTTTCTCTGAAGTTCAGGGTGCTGACTTTTCCCCTGAACTAGTGAATGTAATTTAAAAAGATTGTATGCCAGTGTGGTTACTGCTATAGAGTGGATGGATTCTAAACATGAGAAGCAGCCTGTGGGGAGGCACATGGTCAAGGGCTAGAATACAGAGTTTAGGGAGCAGCAAACAGGTTAATTTTGCCACGTGAAAGGAAAAGTAATTGTAAATGAGCCTGGAAATATAGACTGGAGCTCGGCTGTGGAGGGCTTCAAACACTAAGAAGTTTGTATTTTATCTTCCAAGCAACTGCTGGAGACATTAGAGGAGGAGGGTCAATATGATTGACCTATACTTGGAGGGGAAAAAGACTTTTTTTACATCTCTGTGAAGGATGGAGCAGAGCAAGGAGAGACTTGAACAGAGAACTTCAATTGTGAAGCTATTGCCACGGTCCAAGTGAAAGGCGACAAAGCCTTGAACTTGGATGGTGGCTGTGTAAGTGGAGAAATGAGGACAGATGTGAGAGATATTAGGGAAGTGCACTGGACAAGATCTGGTAACTGGTGACATATGGGGGGGGGGTGAAGGAGAGTAGGAGGTTGAGGATTATCAGCTTCTTGACTAAAAGAATGGTGTTGCCCTCAACAGAAACACAAGTTTTAGAGGGCTCAAGGGTTTAGAGGGGAAGATGACACATTCTCTTTTGGATCTGTTGAGCTTGAGATGCCTATGAACCAACCAAATGGTGGTACTATCACTGAGAAGAAAGTTTGGAACTGGAGGTTTGGGGGTGTAGAGATGATAAGTGTAGAGATGATGGAGGTTCCTGTGTTCTTGTGACTTACCCAAGGTCATGCAACCAGTATGAAATCACCAAGAGAAAGGACAGAGAGAGGAGAGAAGGGGGTCTGGGAAAGTGACTTGTGGTTCTTAGGACTTAGAGAAAAGTGGGGCAAAGTGTATTGGCCATGATCATATTGCCAATGTCATAGAAGGGAATGTGGTACAGTGGGAACTTGTATGTTTAGAATGAGAGGACCTTCACTAAATATCTCAGTTTTGCTGCTTACGACCTGTATGACTTTGGGTAGGTCACTTGATCTTTCTTTCAAATAAGGGGCTTGGACTAGGGGACCTCTCAGGGCTCATTTATCTCTAAATCTTTGATTCTGTGCCCCTGTGTGATGGTAGAGCTAGATTTCCAACACCAGTTTCTTGAAACCTGGGTCAGGGAATTCCTATCATGCTATCCTCTCTGCCATAATAATAGTAGCAGGCATTTATATATTGCCCACTGTGGCCAGACGCTGTGCTAAGTGCTTTACAAATGTTATCTCATTTGACCCTCACAACACCCTGAAAGGTAAGTATTATCCCCATTTGACAGAGGAGGAAACTGAAGCAAATAGAGGATAACTGACTTGCCCAAAGTGACACAGGTAGTAAGTGTCTGAAGCTGGATTTGAACTGAGATCTTCCTGACTCCAGGTCTAGCACTCTATCCACTGCATTGCTAGCTGCCGGTTGGACATTGGTCGTTGTCCCCAAGTTTATTACCATCTTCTCCAACTAATAATATCTAACCTCTATAACAGCACTTTTAAGTTTACAAAATGCTTATTGTGTGCTGTCTCATTTGAGCAATACAACAACCTTTTGAGGTAATGGCTGTGAACGTTATTATTCCCATTTTACAGGTGAGGAAACTGAGGCTTGTAGAAATTAAACCGAAGTCTTACTTTCAAGGGTTGCTTGTTCTGAAGTCATAGGAGAACCTGACTTGTCACAAGAGCCTCAGTGTCCAGTTCTACTATCTCAAGGGGAACCTTGAATGGCTTTTGAAAGCTTGTCATCAGCCCTGTGGTCCTCAGGGTCCCTTATGCTACAGAAGCCCAGAAAAGAAGCCATTTAGACTCATAGACTATGGATGACTATGCTCTAAGGGAAGAAGGTTATCCTATTTCTGGGAAAATAGTTCCCCATGATCTGATTTCTTTTTGTCCTCGCCTACTTTTTCTCCCCCTGTATCTTAGTTATACCGCTTGGGATCATAGAATTTAGATCTGAAATGTATGTTAGAGACTACTGAGGTCCATCAGCCTTCATTCTGGTGGTCTGGAGGTCTATAGAAATTAAAGGACTTGTCCAAGGTCACACAGGTAGTAGGAGGTAGACAGGATTGGCTCTAAATCCATTACCCCACTCAGTCTCCCATTTCCTGCAAAGATGGGCCTTTTTTGTCCTCGTCATTGTGGTGGGGACCCACAACCATCCTTCCTCCACTTCCTCTCTCCTTGAAATCCCTGGGTCTGGGGTTTTAAAAATAACCTGTCCCTGTTCTGCCTCACCCTCTTCAGTCAAGTCCCCCTATTCCAGGGGAAAGGTATTCTCTGTACTTTCAGTTAATTCATAGTCTCCCCCACCCCCACCCCCACCCCAGGGAGCCGCTCCGAGCATCCGTCCTTGTCGAATTCCAGAGGTAGCCTAGCAACAGCCTCATTTCCAGAGTGAACCCTGGGCACCTAGAGCTAACCCATTTTACAGCCCTTTTCCCCATCGCTCACCGCCGTCATCCATCGTCACCCACCATCCTGGCCTGTCTCCCTCTGCTTCCTTCTCCCCCCTCCCCCATTAGATCCCATACTGGGCTGCTAGCCTAGTGTGCCTCTCCCCAGCTCTGCCCACCCCCCTCGATGCACCCAAGCCTGCATCCTCACCCCATACCTCTCCCCAACACCCACCTCTCACAACCTCCCCTGAACCAACAGCATTTCCATAAAATCTGGGTACTTTGGCTAATCCCTTTTCTGAACTGTAATTTCCCCTGAGGCCTCTGTCAGTTGGATGTGGATTTCGGTAGGATTTAAAAAAATTTTTTAAAGATAGAATTATGGGGTCAGCACTTGTTACCGACTTCTGCGGGCGGTGAGATCTATTTTAGATATATGGCGGGATTAAAGCAGGGGGGGAGCAGATTTAATTAAGTTGCTAATATTTAAAGAAAATTGATGAACTCCTGGTTTACGAGGGGCTCCAGCATGAGAGCCGCTCTCATTAATGGGGAGCGTTTTGATTTGATCTCCTTTCTGGTTAAATCCCAGAGTCGTTTTATTTGTGTATCCATGCTGTCCATTTAATTGTTTTTAATAAGGAAAAACGTACCTCTGTTCGCATTTAATTTTGATTTAATTAGGAGGAAGTAATTAATGGGCTCATAAATTGCACTTTTCAGCCCCCCAGGGAGAGGCCAGCTACAGCTCTGGTATATTTCCCATTGTTGATGGGTGAGGGGTGGAGCTTAGAGGGCCTCTGCCCAAGCCTTTTCCCCAGGAGCTGGGCCGGGCTTGGACTAAGAAGAGCCAGGCTCCAGGAATGGAACTATGCCCTATAGTCAACACAGAAGGGGAGAAAGCAGCCATCTGTCAGCCCCTCTTCCACCTTCTCCCCCCATTTGTTTTATAACTCTCTGTGTATTTGTCTTATAATGTTATGTGTTGAGGCTGTCTGTGTTGGTGTCTAAACTTCTATCAAACCATAAACTCCAGGAGTCAAATTTTGTATGTTTTGCAATGCCAAGCACACAGTAAGAGCTTTATAAATGTCAGGTGTATGGTACAAATCAGAATATGCGAAGGACATCAGAGGAGTACAAAGTACCATACGGTGAGAGATCTCTTCCACTTGGGGGTAATCAGAGGTGGCTTCCTGGAAGCAGTGACATTTGAGCTGAATTTTGAAGGGGGGGGGGAAATAGGTTGTCAAGATTTGGGAGGAGGAGCTACAAATATTAGGTAAATTCTCCTGAATATGTGTAAGCAGGAGTATGGGAAGGCTAAGGAAATCTGGCCTTTATGCAATAGAAGGTGCTGGATTTGGAGTGGAGGGAACTGGATTTGAATTCTGACTCTGCCTACTTGTTTATGTGGTCTTGGGCAGCTCACTACCTTTCTCTTCTCTCTCCCTAAATGTCCTCCTTGGTAAAATGAAGGACTTGGATTAAATGACCTTTAAGGACCCCTCCAACTCCAGCACTGGATCCCTCCAGTGACTTTCTTAGGTCCCATCCTGTCACGAGATCCTTTGAAGAGATTTTTTGTTGTGTTTGTTTTTAAAGAGGGCCATGGCTTCAGGGAAATGATGACATGACTTGCGGCTGACTTTGATTTTGGTGAGGGAGGCTGTGCAAGGACACCAGCCTCACTTTCTCCTCCAGAGCCATCTGGGTCCAGTGGTCAGATATTCATCAGGATGACTGGAGATGGTCCAGGATGCAATGGGAGACCTGGCCCTTTTAGGCTACGGCCTTTTCAAGTACTTACTTGGAGTGGGTTAACACTCATTCAGTGAATAGGCCTCTTTAAGAAGTGAGTCTAGGCAGCTAGGTGGTGCAGTGAATAGAGCACTGGCCCTGGAGTCAGGAGGACCTGAGTTCAAATTTGACCTCAGACACTTGACATACTAGCCGTGTGACCTTACGCAAGTCACTGATCCCCAATTACCCTGCCTTCCCCCCTCCAAAAAGATACAAAAAGTGAGTCAAGGGATGGTCCCTTTAATTAGAAAAAAAAAAGAAAAAAGTCAAGCTGGGAGGGGGAGACCCTCAGGGTTTTTTGTTCCAAAAAGAAATAGTTACTCACATGACACAAAAACTAGCCGTGTGACTTTGGGCAAGTCACTTAACCCCAACTGCCCTCCAAAAAGCAAAAAAAAAAAAAAGAAATAGTTACCATTGACATTCACTCTAAGCCAGGAGGGCCCAAAATACAGCCATTAAGTGGAGCTTAGGCAGGGACCTATTGTAGCCCAATCTATGGGCTTCAGAGTGAACTGGGATGTTTTTTTGATTATTATGTGCAAAAGACACAGTAACCAAAAAAGCTATGTTGCTTTATCAGAGACCCAGTTTCCACAATGAGGAACCAGATTTGTAGTATTCTGTTTGGTTCTAAATAACAGGTACCTTTGAGAAAGGACACTAGTGAATTGTGGACTATATCCAGAGGAGAGCAACTAACCTGATAAGGGGCCTGGAGTCCATACCATATGAGGTTAGAATGGAAGTCTCATGAAGGCAGGAACTATTTCCATTTTTTGCCTTTTTAGCTCTAGCACCTAGCACAGTGCCCAGAACATTGCACATGCTTGATTGATTGAAGTAACTGGGAATTTTGAGCATGGCAAGACCAATGGGAAACATGATACTTGATGACAACTATCTGAGACTGTCACATGAAAGGATTAGATTGTTCACTTTGGCACCAGAGGGCAGGACCAGGAAGGGTGTGTAAATGTTCTGCAGGGGCAAATTTCAGTTCAGTGCAAGAAAAAACTTCCTTCTAATTAGAACCATCCAGTAGAATGGGCTTTCTTGGGTAGTAGGGAAGTCCATGTCATAGTAGACCTTCAAGTAAAAGATGAATGATTATTGAGGATGCTGGGGCAAAATTATAGATTTAGAGGTGGAAGGTACCCCAAAATTGACAAAACTGAGGCCCAGGATCCCACAGATAGTAGGTGGCAGAAGCTGGATTTGAACCAGATTCCTCCTAAGATACAGTGTTGACCTACATGTCCCTTCTGCTCTGTGATTCCAAGAAGATCATTGGTGCCCATGTCCAGTCTCACATGGGGGCAGTAAATTAGAGGTGATTCCTCAGTCAGTGGGGTTAAGTACATGGTCCTTCTGTCCACCTTCAGTTCCTGTGAGCTTTCTCCCTTTTCTCCCAGAGGAAAGGACTATAGATATTTACTCACTGAGGCTGGGCTTGGAGCTCCACCAGGTTAATCAAAGGTGGATTCAGTCTGGTTCCCAGGGGAGCTTAGAGTCTGAAGAAAAACCCCCAACAAAGGCCCACTCAGAGAAAGTTATTTCTGCCAAAAAGCTCAGGTTTCTCTATGCCTGGGAAGATGTGCATCTGTTCACTCTGATTTTGCTGCTAGAGCCAAGACATTGGCTTTCTGGTGTGCCTCCCTCCCCAGAAGTCTCTAGCCCTTTTGCCTCTAAATTGGTTCAGAGATAAGTCTCTCTCCAGTGTTGGGACCTTGGCTGGAGACAAGAATACAATACTCTCCAGAGGTGCCTCCAGAAAAAATAATAACAACTTAACATTTATCAGAGAACCAGAGCCAGAAGGGACCTTTAAAAGACAGAATTTCTGAGCTAGAAGAGACCTTAAAATACATAAAATAGAATTTACTTCTGGAAGGGGCTGCAGTGCACAGAATGTTAACACTATAAGGACTCCAAGAACATAGAATGTCAGATCTGGAAGAGATGTCATAGAATGTTAGTGTTGGACTAGATCTTAGAACTAAGAATTTTAGAGCTGTAAGAGGGTTTAAGGATTGTCTAGTTCCACCTTCTCATTTTACAAGTAAGAAAACTGAGGCCTAGAGAGGGAAAATAATTTGCCCAAAGTCACATAGCAAATTAGGGTTAGAGTTAGGAATAGAACCTTGGTCCTTATCTAGGCCTCCTAGCACTCTTTACAAAGGCTCATACAACTCACTGAGGTAGATGGTACCAGTTTTACCATCATTTTACATGTAAGAAAGTTAAGGCACGGGTTTAGTAACTTGCCTGTAACAAGTAGCAGTTGAAAATGAAACTCAAACCTGGGTCTTTTGTCTCCTGGTCTTTCTGCTGCTGTAGGCTGCCAAATCCAAGGTCCCAGGAGCCAGAAGGAGAGAGCCAACCTTATTTGGTTCTGTAGTCCCTGGAGGTCTGACCATCAATCTTAGAGTGAGCTCCACTTTGTAAATTGCAGTAGAATATCAGTGACATCACCCTTAAGTTGTCTCCTTTCCCCCCTCCCTCTTCCTTGCAGCCTCTAAGGTCCATTATAAGTGATATCTTAAGCCTGACTTAAACCGGGTGCTCATTACATCCAATCACCTGAGGGAGAACTGATGGGAAGGATATTCCCTATGCAAAAATTGGGGCTTTCCCCAACCTTGTAATCCTGATATTCAAGGCAGTTGACTGGAAAGAGCCTTAACCTTCTAGCAATCCTGGGTTTTAATCTCAGCTCTGTCTCTTGAATGCTAGAACTTTAGGGCTAGAATGGATTTTGGGAATAATTTAATACAACCTTCTTATTTCACAGAGGAGGAGATTGGCCAGGGCAGAGAAATGCAACATTTCCTTGATATTCTGAACTTGGCTAAGGGCATGTAAATTAATTATTTACCTAGGTCTAAAACCTCAGGTGCTTGACTCCGAGTCTACTGTTCTTGAGACCACATACTACTACCTTCTGAAGAAACTTGCAGGATCATAGGGTTTAGAGCTAAAAGGACCTTAGAGTTCAACTAGTCCAATGTCTTCATTTTTCTAATGAGGAAAGTGAGTTGAAATGATGTGGCCAGTGTGGGAATGATGTCAGTGATCAGCAGCTAAGCCAGAATTTGAATCTAGGCCTTTTGATTCCAAATTCAGAACCTTCTCCTCTACATCATGAATTTGCTGTCCTCTTGGGCAAGTAAGTCAGTTGTGTTCTCTGAACCTCAGTTTCCCTCTTTGTAAAATGAAAACTATTGGAATGTATGCTCTGGTGGCCCATGAGGAGATACCCCAACTCCACGCAACAAAAGGATGAATGGGATGAAGCTGTCATAGATAGAGAAAAAAAAGCAGCCCACACCACCTAGGTCCTGGGTATAAATTCTGTCTGGTGGAACTGTATGTCTGAAAGGTGGATTATAGAACTGCCGTTTGGAAGATTGAATGGCCCATAAACATTTTCATATTTCATTAGCCGATTAATGGACGTCTCTCTTTTTTTGGCAACTTTGCTGATTCTCAGCAGAAATCGCAGGGAGTAAATGGTGGCGTCGGGTGGAACCTTTCCGGGTCCCCATCCCCTTATAGATTGCCCCAATTAATGCCCGTCTTGGGCTCCACAGAGATGCATTCTTCCTGTCCAGTTACTGTTAATAGATTTCTCATAAGTGGCTGGATTGTAAAAACCTCATAACTCAGTTTAATGCCACCAATAAAATTATCTCAGGACGTTCGGCCCTGAATCACTGGCGGTTCCTGGGGATGAGAAGGCCTGTCTTTCCTGTTTGCTATTTACCCTTTCACTCCCTCCCTCCATGGAGAGAGGCAGGGATTGGAAGACAGCAACTCGGGGTTTTCCCTCTCCATCCTAGCATCAGGACTGGACTGAGTTTCAAGGGTGGGAAGACTTGGCTCTGGGAGCTCCTTGGCCACACAACAACCTGAGAGCTGCCTAGGATTCTGGGGGAAAGGGACCATATTTATCCTTGAGGACAATGGAAGAACACATACTCTACCATTTTAAGGGGACCCTGTCTTATGGACCCTAAAGCAACAGGAGTATTTCCCCTTTTTTCTTCTTCTTCCTCTTTTCCTCCCAGTTAGTACCTTATAAAATTGGACCTGTGAGGTAAAGCTTCCAACTTAAAGTCATAGAACAGCTGGCCCCTGGCCCCTGTGGAAGGCCTCAGGGTCTCTTCTTCCAAGTGGTAAGGCCCCATTTACTGGTCCCAGGGCCAGCCCCAACACCCCGGCAATTATACAGTGTAGTGAAAGTCAGCATCCCAGAAGTCAATAAATCTGGGTTTTATTCTTGGCTCTACCATTAATTTGATGAGTGACCAGGTCATCTCTTGATGGGCCTCAGTTTCCCCTTCTGTAAGATCAGGAGGATAGGACTAGATGATTCCTAACTTTCTCCCTAGCTCAAACATTCTGTGTCCTAAGGCAAGGCGGTTTCTAACCTTTCTGAGTATGAGAACCCTTTCTAAATGTCAAAAAATTTTGCAGACCCCCCACACGATAGCAGTTGCATTCACACTGCATATTTTTGTTGGAACTAAATAAAGATGAAATTGACAGTGCTGGGTGCACATATGGATTTGAGCACCCCTGAGAATAACTATGGGTTTCCTGGGGAGTCTTCAGCCCACGAGTTGGGAACACTGTCGCAGAGTTCTTTCATCCTTTAACTTTCTATGTTCTGAGGGCTCTTCCAGATCTAATATTCTGTGTTTCAGTAAAGTTCTAGAAATCTAGGACTGTTACCCCCAAAGTGCTGTCTCCCCACATGTAGTTTAGCTCAGACCATTCCAAACTGATTTGGACTGTTCTTCACTATAAAATTCATATTACTTGTGACCTAATTCTTTTTAACTGGTTTTTTTGTTACTGTTCTGTAAGAAGGAAACTAGAGTACAGCAGGTGAGTGGCACAGCCTCTGGCCACAGAGTTGATGCCTCGTTCCAAGCAAGCCTGTAGCAGCTAGAATCCTTGAGGGTTCTGCCCTTATCGTAGCCTCCTGAGGTCCTGCCAGGCTGGCTCTGGGAAGGCTGTTTGGATTTGACTAGGAGTGGCCACCCAACTGTTCCTTCTCTTCCTCCTAATAGCCCTAGGATGGACAGCTGTGATGGGCACAAACTAAGAGTCTTCCATCCTTAAAGCCACATTTCATGTTATAGTAAGTGCAGAAGGAGCACTGGCCTTGCAGTCAGAAGACCACCCCTGCCACTGCTTACCTGTGTGACCTTTGGTGAATCATTTTGTCCTGTGTGGTCTCAGTTTCCTTCTCTGGAAGATAAGGGGGCTGGGCCAGTTGACCCCCAAATTCCTTTCCAGCCCTGTGTCTCACCTCTTCTAAGAAGCTGGCCCTAGAGATAGAGAGAAGTGGTGTTGGGGACTGAAACATATGTGTGTGCTCACACCTGTGTATATGTACAAGTATGAGTGTAGAGGGAACAGACAATTGCTTTAGCTAAGTAGTTTGTCCTCTCTTCAGCAACCTGCTTTCCACTAACCCCTCAGTCAGCAATAAACTTTCCCAGACTACTCTAGCAAAAACTCAGGAAGGTGAAGACTAGAGGAGGTTAGGGCTTGGATCTGGATAGACACTAGGTGCTTTGGCTGGGAGCTGAGGGTCTAGGAAAGATGTTCTTAAAACCTGTGTGTATCATAAACCCTGCTGGCATTCTAGTGAAGCTTAAAAACCCTTTCTCAGAATAATATATTTTTAATACGTAGGCTTACAAAGGAAATCAATTGTGTTGAAATATGCTTATCAAAATACACATTTTTTAAAAATCACCAAGTTCATGGATGTCAGGTTAAGAACCTCTGCTCTAGGTAGCTTTGACCACCCTTTGGGGAGGCTGGGATTCCCTATTTACCCTCTCATCTATTGTCCTGTGCCCCTGAATGCATGGATGTGCTTGCTTAAGGTTTGGGCCCTGTTCATCCTTCAAAGCCCAGCTCAGGTCCTCCTTACCCTGTGAAGCTTTTCCCTGACCATTCCAAACAACAGTAAGCTGTCCTTCCTTTAAATTCCTGGCAATGCTTAGATTCAAGACCACCTAGTTCAGTTGTCAGTCATTGTTATAATTATTTCTCCTGTGTAAATTTTGCATCTCCCCTCCCAGATTCTTTGAGAGGTTGGATGATGGTTTTTTCTTTTCTATCTTCTGCTGGCCCCTCCCCACCCCCACCACAGGGCTGAGCACACAGTAGGTACCCAATGAATAGTCATCAATTGTGCCGTGGACCCTTTGACACTGATATTCAAAAGCCATTTCTTGAATACCTACTATGTTCAGAGTCCCGTGCTGGGCCCTGGAAGGATATGCAGAGCTGAGATAAGACGTGTTCCCTGCTGTGGGAGTTCTCAGGCTAGCAGCAAGATAAGACATACACAGCATTATACGGTGAGTGTATTAGAGGGGTGCAAAACAGGTAAGTAGGTGCATTGCAGAAGCACTGTAAAGTAGGCCATTTCTGCCTGGGGCATCGGGGAAGATTCATGGGGGAGATGTGGTTTGAGTTGGGCTTCAAAGAAGCTATTGGAATTCATCAGGCCAAGTAAGGGAGAGAGGGAAGGGAGGGCATTCCTTCCAAAAGGTTACTGAGGTAGTAAATTTCCAGAGCTGGAATTCAAATCCCAGTTCTTTGATTCCTAGAGCCCTTTCTACCACATCACACTGCTTCCTCATCTGTCTGACTGATTGTATGACCTTGGGCATTTCCTTTCCCTTCTCTGGGCATCAGTTTCCTCCTCTGCAGAATGAGGGGGTTGGACTAGAAGAGCTTCCCAGGGATATGGACCCTCCTCTAACTCCCCAATCTCTTCCTCTCCCAGGCCTATACTTTGTCCCAACCAAGGCAGAGGAAGGCTTCCTCAGTCTGAGCCCCCTCCTTTCCCTTCCCCTCCCCATCTCACATACTCCATTCACTCCAATTCTGTGTTTCTCTTTGTGCAGAATTGAGCCTCTCCTGTGGGCTTAACCTCCTTAAGGAGAATATACATCCCTCTAGGAGCTTAAAGTCCCACAGATGAGATAAGGCTTACATGAAACAGTTAAGTTCCAGTACAAGGGCGTGAATGATTTACTATCAGCATGAATGATACAGACAGTAAGTGCTACAAGAGTTCAAAGGCAGAAGAGATTATGTGTGTCACAGTGGTGGGGGAGGCCTCACCAGAGCCCTAGTACCAGGCTCATCCTTGTGGGATGGGAAGCTTCCTGGAGGAGGAGAGACTTAGCTAGGCCTTACAGGATGCTAGGATTTGGAGCTGCCAGGCATCTGAGAGATCCAGACACAATCTAGCATGTTCAGCCACTTTATTTTACATGTGATGAAACCAAATTCTCAGAGATGGGACTTGCTCAGGGTCACACAGGTCAAAAGGCAAAAGCCAAGATTTGAACCCAGGCCTTTGGAATCTAAACCCAGTGCTTTTCCCTTTATGTAATGTAGAGTTATGGGAGGAGATTGAGACATCAGAAGCAAAGGCTTAGGGGGTCGGGGTGAGTGTAAAGCATGTGGCAACCCATCCCTCAGACGGATCAGCTCAGAAGCCCTCTCTTAGAAGCATAGCCTCTCAGAGCTGGAAGAGACCTCTGAGAACATCTTTCCCAATCCCTCCTCAAAGCAAAAATCCACAGTGTCCTTAACAGGGCAGTCATCCAGTGTCTGCTTGAATATCACCAGTGACTGGAGACTCACTATCACATAAGACAGCTCATACCATTTTTAGACAGCACCACTTATTAGAAAATTCTCCCTTATATTAAGCTGAAATTTGCCTCCCTGCAACTTTTCTCCTTGGTCCTAATTTACAAGTCCTGTCTTAGATGCTTACTAGTTGTGTTACCTGGGTAAGTCTTTTGGTGTCTCTGACCCTCAGTTTCCTCACCTGCAAAATGGGAGCCTGCATGTCGGACTTAATGGCTTCTAAGATCCCTTCCAACTCCAAATCTATGATCCTGGGACTTTCTGGTCCAATCCCTTCATTTTGTAGATGAGCAAACTGAGGCTCAGAGAGACCAAAAGACTTACCCAAGGTCACACATGTCCCAAGTAGCAGAGCTGGGATTGGAACTCAGCTCCTCTCACTTTAAATCTTCTGACTCTTCATTTTCTCTGCTTCTCTAATATTCCCTGAGAGCCACAGAGAGCGAGTGTGTCCCACTCATGCGACTTAGAACCTGAGAGATGAATTTGACAAAAAACTGCACGACAAGATCCATGAGCTTTAGAGAGGCAGGAGGTACTGTTAGAGGTCTGAAGTGTAAAGCACAGGGCAAAAGACGGTCACTCCCCAGTGTAGACACTCACTGGAGGAGCCGAGGAGGTACTTCTAAGTCTAAACCCAATGCCCTTCCCTCTGTGTGCTGCCTGGTGTTTGGTGGCATTTAAAGGATGGAGAGTGATTACTCTATGCCACTCAGTAAGAACAAAGCAAACTCTTGTGTCCCCCAGGCCCTACACAGGTCCTGTAGGATTTTACCAGACAGTCTTGGAAATGGGCTTTATGAACATAGACTGACGATCAAAAATTCAAATTTCCTAAGCATAAGTCAGATAGTCAACATCAGGGACTTTGAGTTAGAACCAGGGGGAAAAATCAAAAGAGGAAAACTTGGAATTTTGGCCGACACTTTTTATCTGTGGAGATGGGTTTAGTGGTTCATAGGTCTAGGCTATATATTTGCACTAAAGGCTAATTTGGTCGCCCCTTGCCAGGCAGTTTACTAGTCATTCTGTCCCTGCTTCTTGTTGTTCAGCCATTTTCAGTCATGTCTGATTCTTCTTGACCCCATCTGGGGTTTTCTTAGCAAAGATACTGGAGTGGTTTGTCATTTCCTTCTCCAGCTCATTTTACAGATGAGGAAACTGAGGCAAACAGCGTATGGGGGAGGGGGGTTGATTCTCCCAACTATTAATGCTTATGGTAAGGGTTTAATTTCAGTTGTTCAGTTTGAGGGAGAGATGTGGAAGGGACAGATTATAAATGTAAACGAACATAATTTTAAAAATAGTAAGATACTCAGTTGTAGAAAAAGTAAGCTCCTTGAGGGCAGGGGCTATTTCACTTTTGTCTTTGAATTTCTCACCCTTAGCATGGTGCCTAGCACAAAGGAGGCTCTTAGGAAATGGTTGTTGATTGGCTGAAAGAAGAGCTGTACTTTGACTTAGTAAGCAGTAAGGAACTGGGTGGGGCGGGGGGGGGGGGGAAGGGGGAGAAAAGGGGAGGTTTGAACAGAAGAGTGTTAAGACCATATTTATGCACAGGAAACTGTAATCTGCTAGTATCTGAAGCATGGATTAGGGGAGAGAGGGAGTAGAAGCACGGCCTTTTAGGAATCTTTTGCAGTGCTTTGGAGAAAAGGTAGGGGGCTTTTGTGAGGAGGTTTAAATTCATTCAACAAATGTTTATCATCCACTCCTGAGGCCAGTAGTGTCCTTTGGGCAGGGCTGGTTGGATGACCTGGGTCTGAGTGCTGGTTCTGCTGCACACTTGCTATGACATGGATGAGGCCCTTTGCTGGAGGAGATGCAAAATGTAGACAAGGTATGGTCTCTATGTTAGGGGAATTTAATAATAAAAACAACAATAATAATATTGCTAACATTTGTATAGCACTTCAAGGTTTTTGCAGCATTTTACAAATATTATTGCATTTGATCCTTAACCTGGGAAGCAGTTGTTTTTATTAGCCGCCTTTTACAGATCTGGAAACTGAGGTAGACTGAGATGAAATGACTTGTTAAGGGGCATTTACTAGTATCAGAGGATATACTCAGGTTATTCTAATTCCAGGTCCACGGACTGTTTAGCTACCTCTACTTACTGTCCAATAGGGGCATATGAAACATAGCAAAACACTGTGACCCTAATGCATGTGCTGTATGTAACACAGGCATGAACAAAATGCTTTGTGATGTTTCCCTGGGGAAAATACCTTGAGTGGGGAGATCAGGAAGGGCTTCATGGAGAGGCGGCTTTAGAGGTGAGACTAGTATATGCAAGACCCTACGCTTGGCATAGCGATACAATGATAGATCTGAAGCAGTCTTTTTAAGAGGCAGTGTAGCTTAGTGAATAGAACATTGAATTTGGAGGCAGAAAAACCAGGCTACAATTGTGCATCAACATTTTACTAGAGTTGTGACCCTGGGCAAGCTTACCCTCTGTCTACCTCATTTCCTCATCTGTAAAAAAGAGAGATGATAATGTCACCTATCCCCCCATGTTGCAAGGATCAAATGAGATTATATATATGTATATGTCTCTGTGTTTATATGGGTGTGTGCATATATATGTATCTATTAGAGCTTTGCAAACTTAGCGCCATATAAATAATCACTAGCTATTGCCAGTCATGGAAAGCAGGGTGGTCTGGTGGGCAGGGCTGGTTGGATGACCAGGATTTGAGTTCCAGTTCTGCTGCACACTTGCTGTGTAATACAGGTGAGTAATTTCACCTCTTATAGGGTCTTTAATGAGAACTTAAAGCACCAAGCAAATGTAAAGCGGTGGTGGTCTATGACAAAATATGACCCAGACCCTGCTCTCAGAGAGCTTACAGTCTAATAAGCTATCAAATGAGACCGTGTTGTTCAGCTGTGTAAGATTTGAACTCAAGCCTGGCGCTCTTTCCATGGTGCCACCTAGCTGCCCAAGTGAGACAATGTTTGAGTAAATGTACCAGTCAGTATAAGGGAATTATTATTATCTCAAACACCTACTAGCTGTGAGACCCTGGGCAAGTCATTTAACCCTGTTGGCCTCACTTTAATCATCTGTAAAATGAGCTGGAAAAACGGAAATGGCAAACCACTCCAGTCTCTTTGCCTGGGGTCACAAAGAGTGGGACACGACTCTGTTTCCTCTTCGGCCCCCTTTCCCCCTTTCCCTTACACACTTTCCTTTCCTCTCCCTCTCTGCAGATCCATTCTGATTCTGATGAAGGTGATGGTTCTATCAAATACACCATCTCTGGAGAAGGGGCCGGGACCATCTTCCTGATTGACGAATTGACCGGTGACATTCATGCCATGGAGCGGCTCGACCGCGAGCAGAAGACCTTCTACACGCTCCGGGCCCAGGCTCGGGATCGGGCCACAGACCAGCTCCTGGAACCAGAGTCAGAATTTATCATCAAAGTCCAGGACATCAATGACAGTGAGCCTCGCTTTCTGCAGGGCCCCTACATCGGCAGTGTGGCTGAGCTCTCACCCATAGGTAGGCAAGTAGGGTCTGTCTGTGGGGATCAATTTTTCTGTGTGTCTCTCAGCACATATGTCTCTGGGAGCTGGGTCTACCTCTCTGGGAGGGCCTAAACCCTGGAATATTCTGCTTGTGGCTCTGGCTTCCTAGACACTGGTCGGCAGGTTCTGGGAAGGTGTTCATTGCTCAGGAGAGGGAGGAATTGTACTGTGGTGACCTCAGGACCTCCTCTCCTTGGGATGTGACAGGTGCTTCCCAGGGCCCTTGGACTGGGCAGGGCTATTAGAATTTCCAAATGCAGCTACAGTTTTTGTTCCTGTTTGAGGGATATTAGGAGGGTCATCTGCTGCTCAGAGAAAATAATGGATGAGTGTAGATATCCAGACACACACACATACACCCAGTGACTCAGTCACATCACGGGCACCCATGAAATACATGATGACACATAGAGAGACTGACTCTCATGTCCAGAGACACTCAGAGATCACATACATACACGGAGACATACGCCAAGACTCAGAGACATACGGTCACACATATTAATGTACTGAGATACATAAATTCAGAGACACAAACTCAGAGAGAGGAAACAGAACATGCATTTATTAAGTTCTTACTGTGTGCTGGTCACTGTGTGTAGCAGTGAAGATACAAAGAAGGCAAAAAAATGCAGGAAGCTTATATTCTAATGAGGAAGACCATGTGCGAATAATTATGTATGTATAGGATATGTGCTACTGTGCAAACTGGAGTTGGAGAGTTGGGGTGGGCATCAGGGGGGCCTGGAAAGAAATCTTTCCTAAGTGGAAACAGAGACTTAAAGACAGACACATGTATACACATACACACAAGGTAGCCACCTACACACGCAAAAAGACACACAGACTCATGTCCATAAGAAAGTACAGACAGACACTCAGAGCTAAATGTGAGATGCACAAATATAGACAGAGAGCAGAGCCACACATGCTTAGACAAACCAGTGTAGAGAAATGTAAACACACTGATCCCATGAGCTGGAGGTGCAGTCTGATGTCCAGAGTCTATCAGAAGAGGAATCTGCCTGCCTCTGCATTTCTCACTGGTCCTTCCTTGGAGGGGAGACTTTTTGGGGATGAGGCTGCCGCAGTGCTCTGTCTGTTAGATCTTGAGGTTCCTGGGAGGCCACCCCCGCACTGAGCTGGCCCCACATCACCTTCTGTTCTGATCTGGCGACTCTGCTCTGGCACTTTCCGTAGCCCTCTGCCACTTTGGAGACACAAGGTTCGGGGGAATCAGGGCTTGGGGCAGAGCTGAGGGAAGGTCTTCTTTCTCTTGGTCTTTCCCTTGCAGCCCGGAGGCCTGGTCTCTTTCTCTATCTCTACACTGCCTGTCACTAAAGGGTCCAGGGGCAGGGCTCTGAGATAAGCTTTGCTCCTTCCAGGGGAGTGCAGGGAGTCAGGTTTCAGGGGGTGGGACACATAAGGGCACAAGGAGTCAGCCTGTTTCTGGGAACGGTAATTCTTAGCTCTCTCTGGGCCAGTGCGATTGACAGGTAATGATCAGGCAGCTTCTTCTAAACAATCAGTCCAGGGAAATGGAAGAGGAGAAAGTGGGCCAGGAAGAGTGACAGATGCAAAGGAAGGGGAGGACTGGGGAGGCAACTGGGAGCCAGGAGCACCAGTGTGAACATACCTATGTATCACTACTCTGCACCTCTATGTGTACTTACAGTATGTGTACATATAGTACTTGCGAATGCATTCATAAACATTTAGACTGTGAAAATAACTACATGCATGGATACTGGATACAACAGAGACAGAAAGAGACAAGGAGAAAGGGAGAACAGGGTTGGGGGAGAGAGTCAGAGAGAGAGAGAGAGTCAGAGAGACAGAGAGAGACAGAGAGAGACAGAGAGAGAGTGAGAGACAGAGAGAGAGAGAGAAGAGAGAAAGAGAAAGGAGAGAGAGAATGAGAGAGAGGAGAGAGAGAGGGAGAGGGTCAGAGAGAGAGAAAGAGAGAGAGAGAGAGAGAAAGGAGAGAGAGAGAGGAGAGAGTCAGAGACAGATAGACAGACAGAATCAGAGAGGGAGAGTCAAAGAGAGAGGAGAGAGAGAGAGAAAGGAGAGAGAGGGAGAGAGTCAGAGTCAGAGAGTCAGAGAGAGAGAGAGTCAGAGACAGAGTCAGAGTCAGAGACAGACAGAGTCAGAGAGTCAGAGAGAGAGAGAGTCAGAGACAGACAGTCAGAGAGTCAGAGAGAGAGGGAGAGTCAGAGAAAGATAGAGACAGAGAACACCACACACACACACACACACACACACACACACAGAGCATAATGCCTGTCAAAGCAGACAACATAGAGCCCCAAGTTGGAATTATCTGCATCCTTGGCACCATATTTTAGGAGGGACATTGACAAACTGGATAACATCCAGAGGAAGGAAACCAGAATGTCAAGGGGATTGAAAACTAGACCATATTGATGATCAATAAAAGGAACCAGGATGTTTAGCTTGGAGAAGAGAAGACACAGCAGAAAGGATATAAACAACTTAGTGTGGTGCAAAAAGCATTGGTCTTGGTTTTAGAGGACATGGGTTCGAATCTTACTTCTAATACTTACTGTTTTTATAACCTTGAGCAAGACAAATAATCTCGCTGGGCCTCAGTTCTCTCATCTGTAAATGTGGGAAACTGGACTAGCTGGCCTCAGAGGTTTCTTCCTGATTTAAATCTCTAGCACCATGATGGCCTCCTTCAGGTATTTGAAAGGATGCCATTGTTCTGTTTGGCCCCACAGGGAAAGTAGGACCTATTCATTTAGATCATGACAACGAATATTTATTAAACACACGAATGTACAGAGCTCTTTGCTAGGTCAATGCTGAAAAGATTCAAAGATGATTAAGTCCCTGCCATTGCAGAACCACCAATTACTAGAAGTAAAAGACCCACCATTAACTGTGCTATGCATTATTATATAACAAATGCTTCAGAGAAATACAAAACAAAGCACAGTATGAGGTCTGAAAGGGGAGTTCATCCCTAATGCAATGAAGTTACAAAGAAGTAGATCTGGGTTCATCATAATTAAGAACTTCTTAAAAACCAGAGTTATCCAGGAAGAAATGATTGGCCTTGCCAGAGAGTGAGTTCTTTGGTGCTAGAAGACTCAAGCAGAAAATGAGTGACTGTTTTGAGCCTCAGTTTACTCATCCATCAATGGGTATAATAATTGATTTCCTATAGGGACCAATCAAGTGAGAGAATGAATTTTGGAAGGTCTGTGAAATGTCAAGTGCTGAACCAGTGAGTTGGAGATTTTTAGGAGAGGTAGCTCTGATGAAGTAGAAAAAGCTCTGTCCTGGGAACCATAAATTCTGAGTTCAGGTTCCAGATTCCTCACTTACGAGTTACATGACCTCAAATAAGTGACTTAGTTTCTTGAAACTAGGCTTACTCCTCTGTCAGTGACAATGGCAGGAAGCTAGGTGATATCATAGTGCACAAAGCACCAGACCTGGAGTCAGGAAGACCTAAATTCAAATCCAGACTGAGACACTTAGCAGCTACATGTTCCTAGGAAAGTCACTTAACCTCTTTCAGCCCCAGTTTTCCCTAATCTATAAAGTGGATATCATAATTGCACTTGCCTTCCAGCATAGTAGTGAGGTTCAAATGAACCATCATATATAAAGTGCTTTGCAAGCCTTAAAGTGCTATATAAAGGCTAGCTGTTGTTTTTGTTATTATGATTGAAAATTAACTAACAACCTCTCAGAACAGTTGTGAACCTTGTATTTGGAGACAAAGAGCTTTGCTCTGAACACAGTCTCAGAGGTTTACTGGGACCTTGGGCAGATGACTTTCCCTTTCTGTGAGGAGGGCATTGAACTAGCTGGTGGTCTCTAAAGTCTCCTTCACCTCTAAATCTTAAGATCCGATGAGAGATGTGAGTACAATCGGATTTGAGGGGTAGCTACTGTGAGTTCCTGTTGAGTTGGTGATCTCCATGGCTTTGGAAGGACTGGGTTGGTGGGAAAGGGTCTGAAGGCACAGACCCCCTGTGAGGAGCTGGGGATAATCCTTGACACTGTGGCTGTTTTTCCTGGGTGGTGGGTGGACTTGAGAGTCAAATAAACCAGTGAGACCATGGGGGAAGGAAATTAAATGAAATTAATTTATTTTACTTCAGCAACTTTTAAAGCGGAAGCAATCCTGGCACCAGGGTATTCGACAAAGATCTAGGCAGCTTTGAAAATCACTCACATTTACTGAGTTGCCTGATCACCAAATGATGGGAACACGGCCTACAAGAGGCGACAGTGTCTGTGCAAAATTGGAGATCAGAGGGAGAAGGGAAATACGGCTGGGAAACATGAAAGGCAGCAATCCTTGCAAATTAGCATGCTTAGAAGTTAAAAGGGAAGGGGAGTGTGCAGAGCAGCCTCAGATGGGCTAGGACTCCAATGAGAGGGAGGGGCAGCCAGAAGTAGGCAGGGAGCCTTGGCCCTGACTTCAAGTCCCAGCTCCATCCACTCACTCTGTTACCCTGGGGCAAATTGCTTCCTTTTTCTGAACCTCAGTTGTCTAATCTGAAAATTTTAGTTAGACCAGCTGATTTCTAAGATTCTTTTCCAGCTCGAAATTGTATGATTTGTAAAATGAGGGGCTCAAGCCGGCTGGGCTCTGAGGTTTGTCTTCCACTTGCATAGTCTGTGTTTTGACAAGCTAATGAAATGCGTTGCTTTCCCCGTGCTACTGGAACCCTGTCTATAGGGCAGAGGGAGAGATGGTCTCTGGCCTCTTCTCCCACTCCTGTCACAAGTACAAATTTGAATCTGGGGGCCCAAAGGTCTATACTTTGCCAAATGGTGCATATGGGTGGGGGAGTTTTGTTCCCAGACATCCCTTCCACGCTCTAAGCAGCTCCCTGCAGGGGACACAGTAATACAGTCAGAGCCTCCCAAGACACTCGTTGAATAATAACCACCAACCTCTAGCACTTTGAACTTTTCCAGCTGGCTTTAAAATACATTATTTAATTTTATTCTCTCAAGATCACTCAAGGCCAGACAGGATCATTCCCATTTTCCAGAGAAGGAAACTCAATCAGGCCCAGAGAGGAGAAGGACTTACTCAGTGTGACAGTGCCAGTCAATGAGGAAACTGCTATTAGTCTGAACTACCAGTTCAATGTTGTTGTTTTATCCTAATCATGCTAATCTATGCTCTGGTGAATGAATGGAGGAACATAGGTTGGGAGAATCATAAAAGTTTAGAGCCAGAAGGGTTTTTAACAAGTATCTGGCCTGATAAAGCCTGTTGTACAGATAAGGAAGCAGGATCTCTGGATTTAGAACTGGACAGGAAATCATCTCATTCAACCCCTTCATTTTATGGATGAAGAAGCAGAGGACCAGAGTTAAGTGGCTTGCCAAATTCATACAGGTAGTGAATTATAGATCTGGGACTTAAACTCTGGACCCCTGACCCCCAAAGCTACTGCTGTTTCTACTATACTGTGATGCCTAGAAAGGAAGTGATTTGCCCAAGGTCACACTGTGAATTAGTTATTGGCAGGGCTAGAATCAAGAGTGAAAAAACTAGAAGTCGTAGTCAGGTCTAAATGATCCCGAACAGCCCTGTCTTTGAAGACCTCTGCCATGCCGGAAGATCAAGGAGCATGAGGGTATCAGTGCACCTGGCCACAAAAGACCCCCTTCCCCTTCCTAGGCTGGGTCATGGCTCACTGTCTCCACTGGGAGTGACAAGAAGAGGGCCGATTCAGTGACCAGGGAGAGGGCTGGCTATGGAACCCCCAGGGGCCAGAGGTGGAATCAATCATGCCCAGTGTCCACAGAGACAACTTCTAAAGAAGTTTTTAATTAAAGTCCAGGAAGATCTATATGTGCAATATCTCTTCGCCTAGCAACAGCGCTTGGCTTTCAGTACCGAAAGGGGCCAGGCCTGGGGGAGGGGGAAAAATGAGGACAAGCCAGGGGAGGGGCATGCAGAGGCCTCTGTGTCCCCTTTGGAGAAGGGTTTTGGTACAGGCATCTGGACTCAGGGTCCCATAGAAATGAGACCATTCTGAGCCCCCTGAAAGACCCTGGAGGGGTGTGTGATGAGATCTGGGAGGAGGGTGTGTGTGTGTGTGTGTATCTATGTGTGTGTGGGGGGGTCAGGGTCCCCTCTGGATGAATTAGTAACCTGGGTCTGGGGCATTTAGGGATCTGATTCTCTCCTGCTGGAAGCCAAGAGTAACACAATAAAATCCTAATCAAAGCAGCATCATCAATCCTACTTAATGTAGGCCTAATGTAAGTGCTGAGAGCAACAGCCGGTGAATTACAATGCTGGGTCTGGGGAAGAAACCCTGATCCAGGAGTCAGGAGGGCTGGGATCTGGCCCAGTCTTTTCTTGTAGCTTGGCTCTATGACCTTAGACAAGTCAATTTCCTTCTCTGGGTCTCAATTGTCTTTTTTGCAAAATGAGAACTTTGAAACAGATCACCTTTTTAGGTCATTTCCAGCTCTAACATTCTATGTTCTAACGTCCTTTCCAGTTTTGTGTCCTATGTTTAGCATCCTAGGGGATAAAATCCTCCCTAAGAATGACATTTTACATTCTACAGTTTCTGTTTCAGGTGCTAACATCCTTTGTTCTAAAGTCCCTTTTCACCACTGATGCTTCATGATACTATGCATAGAATTGTGTTTCCTCTTTCCAAGGGGGCACTTTGGTCCCAGTCCTGGGGCCTGACTATCCTCAGGGACCATAACTGCCTTGACCAAGTCTCTTCTCTTACCTGCTTTGCCCTGTGGTGGTAGGGAGGGAGGACCAGACCCAACAGACTGGAGGTGGGAATAGTCAGGAGGTCTCAGCAAGCACAGATGTTTGAGCAGCTGAGAAATCCTAGCCACCCCCAAGTCCCACACACTGACTGAAGCTAAAATCATCCCTGATTTGGGCTGGATGGGTGCCCACAGCTTCTGGACACACTAATTGGTAACTGTTGGTGGCTTACAGATGATTCTTGCTTCCAGGAGCTCAGCAGTGTTCTGCTCAACTCTTGTTGCTGCTGCTGGAGGGTCATCACCCAAGCCATCTCCTACAGGAGGGAAAAGAATAATGGGGGGAGCACCTGTCCCTGTGCTCCCCTCTACCACCATCCCTTGCATCACTACCCCTACTATCCTACCTCTTCTCTCTTCCTTTCTCTTCCTCCTCCATCCCTGCCCCTTCCCCTCCTCTCCCTCATCTCTCCTGGGTCTCCCTCTGCCCTGTCTCCATATCCTGCCTGCATCTCCTCCCTTTCCCTTCTCTCTCCTGCTTTGCCTCTCCCCCTTAGCTGCCGTCCAACATCTCCTGTGTCTCCCAAGGCTCATCTGTCTAGATTAGGCTGTGCAGCCGGAAGCCTGGGGGTTGAGGCCAGCATAGTGAGCTGGCTGCGGGAGTGATGATCACCGAGGGAGCCAAGGAGAGCTGGAGAAGGAGGCTTGTTTCCTGTGTAATCAGAACGTTCCTGGGGCCTCGACAAGTGGTTTTTAATTTTTAATAGAAAGTGTTCAGAGCAGTTACAGCAGCTGCAGGTGATAGAGAAAGACAGGGTGGAGATGGAGTTTCTCTAAAAAGTCGGAAAAGCAAAGTACAAGTCTGGGAAGTTCCCCAGCCTAGATTCCTGTCAAATGTGTGGCTCATGCTGGATAATTTCTAGGACCCCTTCCGGTTCTAACACCTGTGTATCTGAGGTCCCTTCCACCTCTGAGATTGTGTTCCAAGGGCTCTTTTGTTCTTCACAGTCCGTGTTCTGGGACCCCACCCCACCTTGGACATTCTAAGATATAAGATCCTCCTTGCCCCCCAACGGTCTATGTTCTAAGGTCACTCTCTAAGTGACATACTCTGTATGCCTTACATCTCTGATATACAGTCTATATTCTGTGGCTTTTTGGAGCCCTCACTCTCACGTCTGTGCCTCTTCCCCTCTCCCTGAGTCCCAGCCAGGGTTGACCAATAGAAGAGGAGGCCGCCTGGACAGACTTGGGCTTGGTGGCTATAATCCTATGATAGATGGTAGATGTAACACTCTAAAAGTTTATCACAGCTTTGTCCACAAAATTGACCCAGGTTTTTTGTTTTGTTTGTTTTGTTTTTACTTCCTAGAGGAATTTCTAGCAAGGAAGGATTCACAGCCTGAGCTGAATACTGTTAGGGGCAGGGAACTGACTGTCAGTGTCTCAACTCCATCTTTAAAATGGGGATAAGAGGAGGCCCCTAGGTGGTGCAGTGAATAGAGCACCGGCCCTGAACCTGAGTTCAAATGGTCAGACACTTGACACACTTACTAGCTGTATGACCTTGGGCAAGTCGCTTAATGCCAATTGCCCTTCCGAAAAAAAGTAAAATGGGGATAATAATCTTTGCCCTGACTTTCCTATGGGGCTATCATAAAGGAAGCCCTTTATAAACAACCTCAAAGAACTATAGAATCATGCACCATGTTTTCATTTTCTTTTTCATTATTATTACATCTTCCTCCTCCTTTCTTTCCCACCTTTATTTCTTCTTCCTTGGCCTCTTCTTCCTCTTCAGCCTCCTTTTCTTCCCCTGATTTGTATTGCTCCTTCTTCCGATTTTTTTCTTTTTCCATGTCCCTTCCCTCAATTTCCTTTTCTTCCTCTTCCCCCATCTCCATCTCGTCCTTCTACTTTCTCCTGCCAGACTGTATCTTTTTCTTCCTTCTCCTCTCCTTCTCCCATTCTCTTCTTCTGTTTCTTCTGTCTCCTTTCCTCCTGCAGCCACAGCAGGACTGCTGAGCCTTGCTGGGATCATGTCCCTGCTAGCTGCAGAAAATTTGGTAAGAGGTTAAAATCTTCCAAGTCAGGAAACAAATGTAATTTTCTTTAGGCAAACTCAGAACATGAGTCTTCTGGCTGCCCAAGAACCCTGCATTTCCTGACACCCCTCTGCCATGGGGGGCTGGTCTAGATAATCTAGTAGACAAGCAGACAGGCAGACAGACAGATGGATAGATAGAGCAATGGAAGGCACTGTACTAAGTACTAGAGAAACAAATACAAATAAGCATGATAGTCCCTCTTCACAAGGAACTTATGCTTTAAAGGGGAAGACATCTCTTAAGGGGTTCTGGAAATCAGGAGTGGGGACATATTGTAGCATGGTCTAATGATATCCAGGAAGTGAATTGAAGGCCTGCATTCATGCAAGATGGGGCAAAAGCTCACTTGTCAGAGCCTTCAGTGATTTTAGGATCCAGGTTTCTGGTGGGAAGGAAATGGGAGTAAAGTCTGGATTGGAGATGGCTTGGTTTGGATATTGCTCAGAAGGTTCATATCCCTGGAGGAAAGACCCCAAATAATTAGGAAAATAAAGGAAAAATAGAAATTAAAAAGTAGGGAAAAATGTGAAAAAAGCAATCTGAATTTGGAGTCAGAGGACCAGCATTTAAATTGTAGCTCTGCTATTTCCTGCCCAGGAGACCTTAAGCAAGCCGTTTCTTCATCTGTAAATGTGAGCGTTGGACTTGGTGGGCTCTTCCAGCTCTCAGTCCTGTCTTCTTGCACCTAGTGCCCATCAGGGATGTGCCTTTGAGGGTTCCTGCTATGTAGGGAATACTTACCTGGTGATACCTTTTTCTTCTCTAAATCTTACCAAATCAAGTGATATTAGAAAAGACTTCAGGTCTCTGAATGCTACACTCATGAGATAACGAGGTCCCCAGGGGCCTGGGGAAGAGCCAGAACCAGAGACAGGGACAAGAGGAGAAAACCATCAGTGACACCCCACTCCCTGAAAGGCCAGAAAGGTCTGGCATTCAAGGCCCTCCATAGTCCAGTCCCAACTTAGCTTTCCAGGCTTATCTCAGAGTGAACTGAATGCTGGACCTGGATTTGAATGCTGGCTCCATTCAATGCTTCCTCGTTGTATGTTGTTAAGAAACTGCTTCGTCTCTCCAGACTGGTTTCCCTGGGGCAGGCTCGGGGTATCCAATTTATTAACTACCTCTTCCCCTATCATGCTTATAATTTAGTAAGGACTTTATAAATTGGTATTGCATAGTGATCATTAGCAAGATCGAGAATGTTAATTCTCTTAATTATACAATCCTAGAGCACTTTAAGCTCATAACAATTATTCTGGTCGGTTTTCATATGTCCGTCGCCAGGCATTTGTTACCTGCCTAATGTATACCAGGCACTATGGACACAGAGACACGTGGTCATTTGAGAGATGAGGCCACAGATTCAGTGATACTAAATGACTTGGCTATGGTGACACAACCAGCAGGTAGCAGAGCTGGATTTGAACCCAGGTGTCCCAGTCTTCCTACAGTACCATGCCTGGCATTCCATGTTCTCCCTGTTTCTCGGGGCTATTGAGAGGAAAAGACTTTGTAATCCCCAAGGCACTGTAGAACTTGCTCTGTTGTCTCTGCTCATCAGACAGGACTGTTAGCTCCGTCCCTGCACGTGCTCAGAGCTTCCCAGCTTCCTGCCTCGGCTCAGGATGCTCCGTTCACCTAGACAACCTTTCTCTCCCCCACCCCATCTCCACCTAGTAAAGCCTCTCTCGTGGTCAATGCCCTCCCCACTTGGAATATTTGACACTTGAATATAATTTTACATTCAGTTCCATAATAATCATGGCTAACATGTAGTATGTGCCAGGCATTATGCTAAGGGCTTCACAATTACCATCTCATTTGGTCCTCACAAAAACCCTGGAAGGCAAGCAGGGGTTAAGGGTCACAGGGTCACATATCTAGCAAGTGTCTTAGGCTGGATTTGAACTCAGATCTCCTTGACTCCAGGCCTGCTGCTCTAACCACCGTACCACCTAGCTGCTGTACTGTTGATGGTCAGGAAGGGAAGAAATTGATATAAATAAGAATGATTAGAAAAGGCTTCCTGGAGGAGGAGGGCTTTGAACTAACCTGTCAAAATACGAGGAGGCTTGGTAAAGGCAGAGACAATGAGGGTTCTCTTCTCTTCTCTCTTATTTATAGAAAGATAAACTAAGGCCTAGAGTCATATAGCAGTCGTCCAGCCCCCTAGGGACCTTAAACGACATTTCTTCAGAGTGACAGGTGACTTTTCCATCCATCATTTCTGATATGTTGGCAGCCCCATTGGGTGGATGGCACAGAATGACGTAGAAAGACACCTTGGTTCTATCCTGAGTGCTGAGGCTAGAACCTAGTTGTATGACCTTGAAGAAGTTCCTGCCTCTATTGGGCCTCAGGGTCCTCTCTAAAATGAAGGAGTTGGCTGAGATGGTCCCTGAGGAGATTTCTACCCATCATACTATACATTCTCAGGTTATTTCCAGTGTTGATCCGCCATTATTCCAAAGGAGGGGTGTTGATGTGGCAAATGTGTGCAGCAGAGGGTGTTCCTGCCACATGCAGGGGGTTGGAATGGGAGAAGCCTACATAAGAGGGGGCTACTGGGTAGGTCTGCCTGGGAAAAAGATGAATACTGGTGATCCTTCAGTACCAGCAATAACAGTAATATCAGTAAAAAAAACAAGGCAAAGTAATAAAAGTCTCTCAAGTTGTAACTAGGGAGCATGAGCTCTGCAGGGATGTGATGGGCCCAGGAAAAACCCCAAATCCTGTTTGAGGTTTTCTAGGCCAGTGGGAACAGGAAGAACCACCTCCTCTCTCTTTTCCTCCCCACCCCCTCAACTGGTACATGGCTACTAAGGGGCAGCTTCGTGTTCTGGAAGGCAAAAAGAGCTTAATTTGTGTAAATAGAAGTCTGGTGTACAGAATAAGGCAGGTGAAGATCCAGAAAGAGATTCTTGGTTACATTGTGTCTCAAGTACTGTTTTTGGTTCTGGGTGCCACCTTGACGGACAAAGGAGTGTGAATAGCCCAACAAGGTTGGAGTTTGGAGAGAGAAAAGACACTATCTGGTAGTAAAAGGAAATGATGATATTAAACCTGGAGATGACTAAGTGGGGAAGTATCAGGGTATAGTGAAGAGAGCTTGGGCTCTAGAGTCAGAGAACCTGAGTTCCAATCCCACCTCCAGCACTGCCTGTGTGAGCTGCAACAAGTCACAATTTCTCCGGGACTCAGTCTCTTCATCTATAAAATTGGGGTGTGTGTGTTGGACTAAATGATCTCTGAGACCCCTTCTGGCTCTCAAACTATGATCTTATGATATAACAGTTGTTTTTGTGTCTCTGAAGGGCTGGCATGGCCAGGAGGATGAGATTTGTTCCACTGGGTTCCAGAGGACAGAACCGGGAGCAGTGGGTAGAAGAAAATCTTTCTAAGCCTGGACCTCTTTAAGAGTAGAAAAGGCTGCCTTGGGAGAGAATGAGCTTCCTGCCACTGGAGATCTATGAACAGAGATGGGATGATCACTTGTTAAGGATGGAGCATGGGATGTCCTCTTACCTGCACAGAGATAGGATGTCAAACAAGCAGCCTCTCTCTGGCTCCTAACACCCATAGTCTGAGAGGACTCAGTATGATGGGGTCCTTGAGGTGCTATGTAACAGGCCACCCCTAGGAGGTCCTTGTGCCGTGTCCAAGTTCAGGCTGGGACATGGGAGAAGCAGCAAAGGGCCCAAGAATTCGACAGTAATAACAACCAGCATTTACATAGTACTTTAAAGTGGCTTCCATTGGGGAAATCCTGTCTGCTCTGTCTTGATAACTACAGCCAGGGGACTAGTGTTTTTAAGGCCTAGCTCAGGCATCTCCCACCTGTGTGACCTGAACCCATGTCACTTTACTACTCTGAACCTTGATTTTCACATCTGGAAAATGTGAATAATAGCTAGAGAGTCCCTGGAGCTCAGAATTACTTAATCAGTTTCTGAGCAGGAGTGGCCTTTATATCTCCTCAAAGTGGTTATGAAGCCTTTGCTTGAAGACCTTCACAGACAAAGGACTCACTCTCTCCTAATGTGGTCTATTCCGTTCTTGGACAGATCTTATTCAATTCCATTCCATTAAAAAAGCATGTTCTAAGAGCATTATATTTGCCCATGCTACATTCTGGAGATTCAAAGACCAAAACAAAAACAGACCCTACCATCAAGGATCTGAATTGCTACCGGGAAGAGACAATAGGAACAGAAATAATTAAATACAAAATATATGTGAAATGAATACATAATAGTTTGGGGGGAAGGGGAGCTCTAACAACCGAGGGGCACAGGGGATCAAGTCAATTCCAGTGCAGAAGTGGCAGTTGTTGTGAGCCGTGAAGGGAGCCAGGGATTTCAAGAAGCAGAGAGGAGAAGAGAGAACATTCCAGGCTTGGGGGAGCAGACAGAATGTCGTGAGGAAGCACCAAGTAGCCCATTTGGGCTAAAACTTTGGCTTCCATGGTTTCCCTTACA
Organism: Pseudocheirus occidentalis; assembly: GCA_028646575.1. Classification (NCBI taxonomy): domain Eukaryota; kingdom Metazoa; phylum Chordata; class Mammalia; order Diprotodontia; family Pseudocheiridae; genus Pseudocheirus; species Pseudocheirus occidentalis. The sequence goes on along the minus strand of CM053595.1, from coordinate 101,964,237 downwards.
TAGCATCTACACTATCTACTTTCTAGGGCTGTTATGAGGATCAGATTATATCATGACTGTGGAAGATGCTTTAGAAACCATTGAACACCACAGAGAGATATACCAGGATTGCAGAATTTAGTGCCAATAGGACTTTGGAGATCATTTGGTCCAGACAGCTCTCATCATTCACATGAGGAAACAGTCCCAGAGAAGTGAGGCGACATGTCCGAGTTAGTAAGAGAATCAAGTTGAGACTCAACCTCAGTTTCCTTGACTCCAAATGGAGCACTTCTTCCACTGCAATCTCCTTGCTGCATACTGTGGATTCTTTGTCCATCTTATTTTTAGAGTGCTTTAAAGCCAACAAAACACTTTACAGATATTTCACTTGATCCTCACAATAATCCTGGGAGGTAGGTGCTATTACTATCCCCCTTTTACATATGAGGAAACTGATGTAGACAGAGGTTAAGTGACTTGGTCAAGGTCACAAAGCTAGTAAGTGTCAGAGGCTAGATTTGGACTCAGGTTTTCTTCATTCCAAATGAAGCGAAAGCACTTCATTTATCCACTGTTCCCCTTAACTGCCCCTAAGGTAATTTTCCTGAGTACTGTGGCATTTCTACCCCTTAGCAATATCAGGGTGATAGATTCTGGAAAGGCTATGTAGAATGTGTATTGAGTTTGGTGATTCCCCTCTACAGGAGAGTAGCACCACTGCATACTAGCCAGGGGTACTCTGGGGTTCAGAGAGGGGATGTGATGACCAAGGTCAATTAGGAGAGCTCAGACTAGGATCCTGTTGTATTAGGCTCAGAAGCTCTCTGGCTAAGGTACCTTAGTGTATCCCCCATTCCTACTTTGAACCTTGGCTCCTGAGACCTTGCTCCCCATCCTTTCTTCCCTGGGATGCTAAGATCCCATACCTCATCCCCGTCCTCCTCAGTGGTTCCAATTTTAATTGAAGAGAGGAAGGCGCATTGCAGGGATGGGGTGGGCTGGACTGGAGGAAGAGGAGTGGGTGGAGAGGGAAAAAAGAAATGCTAAAGACTAGGAAAGAAATACATGTTTCTCCAGAATGAGAGCCTGCCAAGGACCAGAGAAGGGACACAAGAGGCAGGGGGAGAGAGAGAAAGACAAAGACACAGACAGACAGACAGACAGACAGACAGAGAGGAGAGAGAGAGAGAGAGAGAGAGAGAGAGAGAGAGAGAGAGAGAGAGAGAGAGAGCTGAGAAATGCTGCAGTAGCATTTCCAGACACTCCCTCATTAGTCCAGGCAGTGAGCTGGGCTCACCTCTGGACTGGCCTAGCAGGACAGCCTAAAGACCATGCTGCCCATGGGAGAGGAGGGCAACAGCTGGGATGAGCTGGGCCAAGGCCTTTGGAGGGGGAACTCAGAAGTCCCAAATATTCTAATCCCTCATTCCCAGCTGGAACCCTGGGCTATGCAAGTGGGCATAGGGGTAGAGTAGATGGGGTCCCTCTGTCAGGGACATGGATTAGAGCCAGAAGACACCTTCAAGATGGTCTAAATAAGTCCTTAATTTTCAAATATGGACACTAAGATCTGGAAGCTTTCCCTGAACTTTTTGTATGAGCTTGGACAAATCACCCATTCTGGATGTATCTCCTCATCTATAAAATTGAGAGTTTTGAGAGGTTCTTAATCTTTGAGGTCCACAGATAGATATCAGGGGCCTGTGAAGAAAATTATGTATTTATATAATCAGTTTTCTTTGTAATTCTATGTATTTTATTTTATGCATTTAAAAAGATTTCTCTAAGAAGGGATCAACAGGCCAACACAGCAGGATCTCTAGTCTAGTCTGACCTCTAAGGCTCCTAACAGCTTGGTCAGTGTTCTAAGCTCTCTTTCTGGTCTGGCATTCCGTGTTCTAAGGTCGCTTCTAGCTTTGATATTCCATCTTCTAAGTTTCCTTCCATCTCTGACATTCAATTTAGGATTTAGTTCAGTAGTCATCCATTAATGCCTCCTGTGTAGAGGGCCCTATGTTCAGTGTTGCAAGGTCCTTTCCTCCTAAGGATATTGTAATTGACTAGTGGTAGGTAGAACCTGCACACAGATGAGGCAGAATGTGGTGGGGTAAATGAGAGGTCCACCCACAGTGCCCTAAGACAGCCTGAGGCTCCCTTTAGGTTCTGTTCTAAGGTCCGACTCTAATTCTAGGACACTACGGTTCTTTTACAAGGCTGATGAAGCCTCAGCCATCCATCTGTCTGTCTGTCCCTTAGTCTCTCGCTGCGCCTCTCCCCATCTGCCCCCAGCTGAGCCTCACGTCCCAAGTTCTGCTCTCCTCAAATTGAACATGATGTCAAATTAGAACCATGGCAGGGACAGGCAGAGTGAAGCGCTCGGTTTAATGAGGCAGCGTCGAAAATCAATAACTTAATTGCAGCCGTTTGATGGACTTTTATCCAATTTATACTCTCCCCGACCGGCTACGTGCAGTGCATGAGGAGAGGGGGCCCTGTCTGGGTCCCTAGGGGGAGGGGGAAGGATGGCACCACTGCCCTGGATTGTATCTTCCCCAGCCCTTTCCCATGCTCCTCCATTCTGTGTTTTCCTCTTTCCTCTCTCTCATGAGAGGGTGGGAGAATGCAGCGATCAAGCTGGAGGATGGTGGTGGAGTTGTCTCTCTGTAGCCCTCCTAGCATTCCTAGGAGGCTGAGCTGTGGGGCAGTGTCCAGAGGCAGTGACTCTTGTTCTCTGACAGCAAAAAGCTTACAAGGCAGGTTGTTCCTACCTTTCAACTCTGTCAGCCCCTGACTGAGCCCATCCTGCAGGTATATCACTGAGGTCCACAGCATGAAATACTGGCAAGAGTGCTGTATTAAAGGGCTTGGGTTCTAAATGCTAGTTTTGCTACCCTACCTATGTGACCTTGGACAAGAGACAACCTCTCTGGGCCTCAGTTTCCTTGTCTAAAAGTACTCTTTCCATGTCCAAATCCTGTATTTGCTTATATACCACATCAGGGCTATCTTTTACAGGGAGGTAAAAACTTGGGACTCAGGAAACCTGGGTTCTAGTCCATCCTTTACCTCTAATTTTGTGTAAGAACTTGGCCAAGTGCCTTTTAGCTCAATAGAAGAAAAAACTTGCTAACATTAGAGCGTTGAAAAGTAGAATAGATTACCCTGGAGGAGCTAATGAGCTCCTTGTCACTGCAGGTCAGTTAAGGGCTGGATGGCTACTTGGAAGGGTTTTGGAGGAAGGATTCTTATTTGGGTATGGATTGGACCAGATGACCTATGAGTTCCCTTCTCTCTCAGTTTTGTGATTTGTTCCCTCTGGACCTGATTTCCATTGCTGTAGGTGGAGGATATTGGGCTACATAATTGGAGAGATGCCTTCCAACTCTGGTTGTTGGTTTTTTTTTTTCCTGAGAGGCACTTGACAGGTCTAGAACCCAAGTCCTTCTAACCACATCCTCCTACCATCTATATTCCCACTAGCTGAGACATTGGGATCACCTCCATACCTCTCCTTCCCCATCCCCACCCAAAGGAGAGAGGCAGCATGATATGGTTGGGATGGCCATGGCTCTGATCTAAGTAGCCAGGCTGGGAAAGGTTAAGGCAGTAGGAGGTAGCACTGATTCTAGGGATAGCTAAGATCTGGCCCTGGATTTCTGACCTGATCCCTATTCACTGAAAAGTAGCTTAAGGAGCCATGAGTGAAGAAGATGGAGGAAGGGAGAGGCATTAAGGTGGCGAGGTTCAGCGAGGAGAGCTAGGAACTTGGGGAGAGAGCACCAGGGGCTCTGTGAGGGGGATGAGGACTCAATGGGGAGAGGGGGGTGGGGGCTCAGGAACACCTCCCAGAGAGTCTCTTTTCCCTCTCAGGCTCCAGGCAGATGATCTCACAACCATGTCTCTCCTTGGTCCCCCCTACCTTCCCCCCTACCTTCCCCCCTCATGGGCCCAGGCACTTCAGTCATGCAGGTGATAGCGTCAGATGCAGATGACCCCACGTACGGGAGCAGCGCACGACTGGTGTACAGCGTCCTGGATGGCGAGCATCACTTCACTGTGGACAACAAGACAGGTGAGGAGCTGTGCGGGGACACCTGGCAGAAGGGATGGCGGATGTAGCCCCGCATCCTAGAAAGGGCTCCTGGGAGGTACGGGGGCATTATGAGGGCAGAGGAAGCTGAGGAAGCACATCCTCCCCAAGGCCAAATGTGGGGCTATGGAAGGATAGCCATGAACAAATGTGGGGGAGGGTGTTAAGGGCTCGAAGAAGAGAGAAGGAGGGAATAATAGCAGCTATGATGGCGATAGGAACAATGACAACCATGAAAACAGCAGCCGACATTCACACGTCATAGCTGGCTCAGGCACAGGCTCCGGGCCAAGCATTTTACAATGATGATCTCATTTGATGTTCTCAATAACCCTGGGATGTCAGTGCCATTATCATCTCCATTTTACAGATGAGAAAACTGAGGCAGAGAGAGGTTAAGTGATTTGCCCAGGGTTATAAACTAGGAAGTACCTGTGGGCAGCCTTGAACTCTGGTCTTCCTGACTCCTTGATAGTGCTTCATCCATGGTGTCACCCACCCAGGGAGCCAGGGGCTCAGAGAAACAGTGGACAGGAGAGATGGGAAGACAGGGGACAAAGGAACGAGAGAGATCAGATCTAGAGGCAAAACAACAGGAGAGCAGACATGAGGATGAGAGAGCTGGGAACAGAGGAAAGCTGGCAGAGTCAGAAGAGGAGGGTGGATGGATAGGAAAACAGGGACAGTACAGAGGTAAGGGTGAGGGAAATGAGATGGGCAAAGAGGAGGTCAGGGACTGAGGTCAGGGACAGAGAGATGGGGGGGGGATAGAGGAACAAGCTGGAGGATCCAGAAGACAGAAAGAGAAGAAGGTGAAAGGGCAGAAAGGTGAGGATGGGGGTGGGAGTTGGGACAGAATGGTGAAGAGAGACAGAGGAATAAGGAATGGAAACAGAGGAGTGAGGAAACAAAACAGAGACAGGATAAAGAGAGGCAGAGGGGGAGGAGGTAGAGAAGAGGGGAATGGGAGGCCCCAGGATGTTGGGGGATAGAGGTTATGGAGAGGCAGAAGAGCAGGGCAACAGAAGAGTGAGGAACTGGAGGTGGAAAGGCCGGGAGAAGGCAGGAGACAAACGTGGTACACAGAGTGATGGGTAAACGAAGGAACAGAAAGGTTGGAGAGGAGGAGAGGAGGACGGCCTCTGAAGTATACCATCAAGAGTTGAGCCAGACCCAGTCAGGAGCCCGTATCTCTAGCTGTCAGCTGAAAGAAAGGAGGGAATGACAAAGAGGAGGATGGGAAGCCTTTCATTCAGCTAGTTCAAGTTCTAAACATAGCCCTTCCAGCTCCTTGTGCTGGACACCCCAAGTTTCCACTGCTCTTTGCCCCCCAAACTTTAGCTCCCCATCTCCCACAAGCCAAATTTGTATTTAATGCAGTCCGAATGCATTGAAAGCTCTTGAACAGGGGGAGCAATATGGTCAGAGTATTGCCCTGGGAAGCAAGAAGAAGCCTCTGACTGCATATGAAGGAGAAACTAGGAACTGGGAGAGCAATTAGTTAGAAGGTTGTTAACAGTAATCCAGAGAAGTGACCTGGGCCTGGGCTCAGGTGGTAATAAAAGAGGTAGAAAGGAGGGGACAGATGCCAAAGATATGGCAGAGAAAGACCTGAAGGACCCAGTGACTCACTAGATATCGAGGACTCCAGGGATGGTGGGGGGAGGTAATTCCAAATCAACAGAAATAAAGAAATTGGGACATGGGGTAGTTTTAAATAGAGTGAGTTTAGTAATTTAAGATGTTGGCAGAATATCCAGATGAAAGTGTCCGTAGGCATTTAGGGATGTTGGCCTGGAGTCTTGAGGCGAGGTTAAGGTTGAAGGGTTAGATTTGGGAACCATCCACAGAGAGGTGATAGTTTGAGTCATGGAAAGAGCTAAGGTTTCCAAGGGAGAAAGTATAGAGAAAGAAGATAAATGGGTCCAGGACAGAGCGCTGGGGAAAATCCAAAGTTAAGAGGAGAAAGGAAGAAGAAATATTAAGAGTTGGAGAAGGAATAGTCAGAGAGCTAGTGGGGGAAGAAGATTATAAGGAAACAGGCAAAGAGGGGAGAAGTTTTCAAGTTGTTGATGAAGTGACCAACAAAGTGTGGCAGAGAGGAGGAAGAGGATGAGAACTGAGCAATGGCCATTGGATTTGGCAAGTAGGACAGCACTGTGTTTACTGGAGAGAATGAGTAAGTGGGGTGAAATCCTGACTCTGCTTCCAACCAGTTGTGTAGCCTTGGGCAAGTCACTTCCTCTCTGGGCTCCAGGTTTTTTTCATCTGTAAAATGAGGAGACTGGACCAGATCAGAGATTCTCTCTCTTCTTTTTTGAGACCCTTTTTCATTCTTAAAAAAAATATTGAGAATTCCCCAAAGAGATTTTTGTTTATGTGGGTTATATCTATCCCATGTTTAGCACAGCACCTGGTGTGTTGTAGGTGCTTAATAAATGTTTATTGATTGATTAATTGATCAATATTTATCATATTAGGTCATTTTAGTATTATCATGAAAATTAATAGTTTTGACCTCAAGGATCCCTTAAAAAGGGAACCATAAGGGCCCAATCAGTGAGTCAATCAGTCAACAAACATTTATTAAGCACCTAGGGTATGCCAGGCACTGCCAAGAGCTAGGGTACAAAGAAGACAAAAGACAGTTTCTGCCCTCAAGGAGCTTAGAGTCTAATGGTGGAAGATAACACGTAAGAGGAAACTGAAAAGGAGGGGTAAGATGAAGTCCAGAGGGGTGCACCTAGGTAGTAAATGAAGGGATGGCTAGTCTGGTCACCCTCCTTTAACGGAGGATCTGGGACTATACTTGGAGAACCTCTGGACCGGATGATCTTTAAGATGCCTTCTATCTCTCTAAATCTATGGTCCTAGATTAATTAACAATAATTACTAGTATTTATATGACATCTTAAAGTTTGCAAAGAGATTTGTCTATATTCTCATTTGAGCCTCACAAAAACTCTAAAGGTGGGTACTATAAACATTGTTATCCTCATTTAAAAAATATGTAAACTGAGGCTGAGAGGTGGTCACATAGCTAGTATCAGAGGTAGGTTTTGAACCCAGGTCATCAAGGTTTCAGAGCTGGAGGGGATCTGGGAGGCCATTGAGTCCAGCTGCCTGCTTTTACAGATGAGAGAACTGTAGCACAGAGAAGATGACTGATCTGCCCTGGATCAAAAAACTGATAAGTGCCTTAAGGGTAGGATTTGCATTTGGTGTTCCTGATTTCCAGTCCAGTGCCCTATCTATGAAACCATGTTGCCTCTATAATTGAGATGGAAATCCAATTGCTGGGAGTTAAGGAGAGATTGGGTAATGAGGAAGCAGAAGATGTGCTTGTAGGTTCAAAAGTTTCTCTACGTCCATCAGTGTCCTGGGCTGTGCTAATGCTAACTACCATTTCTGTAGTGCTTTATAATTTACAAAGGATTGTCCTCACATTGCTGTGAGGTAAGCGGTTATCCCTCATTATACACATTGGGAGACTGAGTCCCAGCACTATCACACTAAAATGCTCCCCCCCATGGTCCAGGCTATGATATACCCTGAGAGCCCATTTTCCTGTGGAAAAGAAGATAAGAAATAATAGGATTTAAATCTGGAAGGGACCTTAGGGATCACCCTTTCTAACCCTCTTACTCTGGATGAGGAAACTGAATCCTGGAAGGAAATTATATGAATGGTCATAGAGGAAGGAGCAGAGTCAACCCCTCACTGTTTCAGAATTTGGGGAACCCTTAGGGGGTCCTTCTGTAGAGAGAGGTCCTGTCCAAAAGAGTGACCAAGTTTCCCCAGTTCCTTCTTGGTTAACTTACTCCCAAACCACTCTCCCTTCATTGTTCTTCTTCCCCCTTTGTCCCCTCCTCTGGGCTCTCATCTCCCTACACTAACAGGGTTGGTGCCAGACCTGGCTCAGAAGAGTGTTTCATTCCATAAGCTGGGAATATTAAACTGATAACATTCTCTGGGCTATATTTAGCAGATGCTCAGTGGTACAGTCTGTTCTCACTGTGCAGTTAGCAGGGAGTATAGCTGGAATGGGGCCCTGAGAGGAAGGTGTGAGAAAGAAGAGAGACAGAGACAGAGACAGAGAGACAGAGACAGAGACAGAGAGACAGATACAGGCAAAGAGACAGATAGATAGACAGAAACAGAGAGACAGAGAGAGGAGGAAAAAAAGGGAGAAAAAGCCCTGTTTGTATATTTTAAAGGCCAAATCTCCCAACGTGGCCCCCATCATCTGGAACAGGAATGGCATTTGTGTGACTAATGAGGCATCTCACGCTGTGCCCCTTCGTGGCCCCTGCAGTAGCAGCTGGAGGGGGAACAGCTGGATGCTTGGCCCTGGAAGTGTGAAGAATGGGTTAGAATGGGGCTGGGGGGGGAGGTAGAGTAGTCCATGTCACATTTATTAGAGAATTCTAATCCCACTCAATTCACCCATCCCTCAAAACAAATTTTGCCACTTCCTCCATGGGGTAGAAAGAGCCTGGCCAGAAATTCTCAGTTCTGTCCTGAGGAAATCAACAGACTTTTTAGAGAATCAGAGATATCAAGTGTCATTTGTCAAAGGCTCCTAGAATTATAGAATGTCAGAACTAGAAAGGACCTTAGAACATAGAATGACAGTACTGGAACCTTAGACTATAAGACGTGGAATGTCAAAGCTGGAAAGGACTTTAGAAAATAGAATGTGAGAGCTGGAATGGGTCTTAGAACCTAGAACACAGGATGTCAGAGTTGGAAGGGCCTTAGAACACAGAATACAGAATGTTAGAGCTGGCACAGGCCTTAGAACACAGAACATAGACTGATGGAGCTGGAAGGAACCTCAGAAACTATTGAATCTAGTGGAGGAAATTTTCCCTACAAGTGGAAGTGACCCAACATTACACATAAAGTTAGTGGCTAACCAGAGACTAGAGCCTGGCTGCCACAGGACATCACTGATATGTTGCATATGTACTCCAACCCCTAAAAAATTTGACTCTAAGGATGAAAATAGAGGGGATGACAGTGGATAGGGTGTTGGGCTTGGAAGACCCATGTTCAAATCCTGACTTGGACACTCACTAGCTGTGTGGTCCCAGGCAAATGGCTAACTTTTTTCTGCTACAATTTCCTCATCTGTAAAACGAAGAGATCATCCTTGATGACCTCTTAAGACCTTTTGACTCTAAATCTAAGCCTCTTTCACCAGCTGAAGGAAGACAAGACTTCCTGGACTGGCTTTATCATTTCCATAACTAGATTGAATTTGAAGCTGGGATCAGGGTCGCTTGACATTAGTCTTTTCCTGGAATTCAGTTCTTCACATGGACCAATGAGGGGTGATTTGAGCATGAGCAGGAATTGGATCAGAGCCTCCTTCCAGGACTTGACTACCTGCAATAGCTTTTCCTACTTTTCATAGTGTGGGGGTGAATTATTTTCAGGAAAAGTTGGAGCAGGCTGGCAAACAGGAGGATAGCTGCCTGCTTCCTGTAGCTCTTACTCATTAGAAAGAGCCTTAGATATAGAGTCAGAAGTTTCCTAGCTCTGTTTTAATCCCAACTCTTCCATTTAGTTCATGTTTGATCCTTGGAAAGTCCCATTCTCTTTCTGGGTCTTAGTTTCCCCATATGTAAAATGGGAACATCCAATGAGACAAACTCTTATGTTCTTTTCCTGCTTTAGATCATATGTTTATTTCCAGAATGCTAATTTCCATAAACTGGTTATAGAAATGGAAAAGGCTCCAGTAATCTAATCTTTAGAAGCTATTGAATGGTGTGTGTATGTGTGTGTGCGTGCATGCACGTGCACGCATGTATGCATGTGAGGGAGAGGAGATCCTGGTGTTTATATATTCCTCTTTTCAACATCTGTATGGTGTCCAGAGATGTCCAGTGGCTCCCAAAAGATAGATAGATAAGAAGAATGAGAGAGAGAGAGACAGAGAGAGAGACAGAGAGGGAGGGGAGGGAGAGAGAGGAGAGAGAGAAAGAGAGAAACAGAGAGAGAGACAGAGAGAGGGAGAGAGAGAGAGAGAGAAAGAGAGAGAGAGAGAAAGAGAGAGAGAGAGGAGGGAGAGAGAGAGAGAGAGGAGGGAGAGAGAGAGAGAGAGAGAGGAGGGAGAGAGAGAGAGAGAGAGAGAGAGAGGACAGAGAGAGAGAGAAAGAGAAAGAGAAAGAGAGAGGAACACCTACTTTGTGCCGGGCACAGTGTTGGGGTGCAAATAAAAGCAAGCAAGACAGTCCCTGCCCTCAAAGAGCTTCTGTTCTAATGGAGAAAAACAATACAAAGGGAAAAGGTCCATCATAGGTATTGATCATGGCATTCACAAAATTCAGTTCTCCTAGGTTTCCCTTCTCTCTCTTTCTCTTAGGATTTCTCCATTATTCCATCCTTCCTTTGATTCCTCTCTCTCTTCTCTTGGTTGGAAAGATTACTGGATTTGGAACAAGAGGATCTGGATTCAAATTCCAGCTCTGTTAAATTATTGTGTGATGTTGGTCAAGTCATTTTACCTCTATAGACCTCGGTTTCCCCCCTTGTAAAATGAAAACACCAGACTAGATAACTCTGAGATTCCTTCTGATTTTCAGATCTTTGCTTCTTCTCCTTCAGTTTTCTCTTGTTATTGTCCCATCTTTCATCATCCCTCTACCTTTCTGCTCTATTCACTTTCTGTTCCCCCTAAGCCCCGCCACCTTGTTCTTGTTTATTTCCCCTCTTCCTTCTCCCTTCTGATTAAGAGTTCATGTTTCTGTGGGGCTGCAGGGATTCTAGTCCAAGAATTAAATTAGTCCAAGAACAAACTGTTAGTTTAATACCCAAAAACTATGTGGGCCTCTCTGGACCTCAGCTCCTTCTCCCTAAAATGATGGTTAGACCAGGTACTTCTAAGATTCCCTTATAGCTCTAAAGAGTCAATCAAAGAAGAGAATATATGAGACTATAATATAAAAAGAAGGATAGAGAGAAACTAAGGGAGACAGAGGGGCCTGGTTAGAGATAAAGATTGGGGAGGGATGAAAGAAGAAAAAGGAGAGGTGTGGAGGGAATCAGCTGTGGTGTGGTACTCAAAGGACTTGAAAGCAGGAAACCTGGAATCAGATCCTGGGTCTGCTACTTATTATCTATGTGACCTTAGTAGTCATTTAACTTCTCTCAACCTCAGGCTCTACATCTGTAAAATGGGGGCAATATAATTTATACTCTTATCTGACAGTTATTACAAGGAAAGCGCTTTGTAAACTGCAGAGTGCCACAGAAATGAGAGTCATAAATTAGAAAGGAGAGAAAAATGGGTTCAAGTGACCTTGCTAAAGTCACACAGGCAAATCCTCGGCCTGTGATCCTTTGATTGTAAATCTGGTGCTTTGCCCACTAAATCAGGCTGCAGATCTAAGATGTTGGAAAAGATTCAGCTTGGATTTTCCATTCTCTGCCTTTCCTGCACTTCTGCCCTTTGTTTGGGCCCTAGAGCTTGGGCAAAGGTTTAAGGAGGGACATGCTGGGTAAATGAGGATTCACTAGTCTAATTAAGGCCTAGAGGAGTGTGTTCAGTGCCTGGCTCATGGACCCATTAGCCGGGTGACTGACTCCCCTGTGGAAGCCTGGCCACTCCATTGCAGCTAGAGGGAGAGAGGGAGGGACAGAGGGGGTGGGGGGGCAATATAATTGGCCACCTCCAAAATGTTCCTCTAATTCAAGGCTCCAGCAGGCTGAGCAGGTTCCCCCATTATCTCTATTCTACTGATATTTTTTAATTTTTATTCAGTTTCATTTCAGAATAAATCCCTTCTCCTTCCCTTCCCTAAAGAACCAGCCCTTGTAATAAAAAAATAAAAAGCAGGGGGCAGTGGGGAGAGGGGTTCAGTGAAACTAACCAGTGTCTCCCCTGAGCCTAATGGTTGAGAGACAGAGCGTCCCATACCTGTAGTTCTCCACCTCTCTGAGGAAGGGAGGGAGGGAGGGAGGGAGGGAGTGTGCCTGTGTGACTTTAGCAAGGTCACTTGAACCCATTTTTCTCTCCTTTCTAATTTATGACTCTCATCTCTTCTCCAATGCCAGACTTGGCCATTATGATCATATGGCATTCACTTCCCAGTTTTCTTCTTCTTTTTCTTGTTCTTTCCATTTCAGTTATTGTGGTCATTTTGCATGTTGTTTTCCCAGTGCTTCTTACTTCCTTCTGCCTCAGTTCATATAAGACTTCCCATGCTTAGATGATTTTTCCATATTTATTATATCTTATAGGGCAGTGATATTTCATTGTGTTTGAATACTAGTTTGTTTAGCCCTTCACCAATGGATAGGCTCCAGTGGTTTTTAATACATATATATTCATACATATACATGTATGCATGTGTATGTGTGTGTGTATACATGGGCCAGATTTGAACTTAGAAAAATAAGTCTTCCTGATTCCAGCCCCTGCACTCTATACATATCTAGATGCATATATGTGTTTATGTGTATGTGTATATGTATATGAGGATGTGTATATGTATATATGCATGTAAATATTAATATTGAAAAATATATTATCACCACAGTTCCCCTCTTCTATTACAATTGACTACTACCTCCCCATCCCAAAACAGCGAGATAGAACTGGTTCCTAGTGATTTAAAAAGACCCTCCTGTCTCCTTTCCCCTTTCTCTCTCTCTCTGTCTCTCTGTCTTTGTCTCTCTCTTCTCTCTCTCTTCTCTCTCTCTCTCTCTCTCTCTCTCTCTCTCTCTCTCTCTTTCTCTCTCTCTCTCCCTCCCTCCCTTCCTCTTTTTTCTCTTCTGTTCTCTCAGGAGGAGAGGACAGCAGTGACTTCCACCACTGAACATCATTCCCCTGGGATTAGCTGCCTTTGGGGAGCCCATCCCAGGTTGCCCCACAGAAGTCTTCCCACTCAGAGCAGCCACCCCCTTCCTCCATGGCCAGCTGAAGAGCTTGGCACCAAAGTGTGGGGTAGAGATCACCGCCTGGGGACCAGGAGATGTGGGGGCTGGTCTTAGCTCTGCTCCCAACTCAGACTAGTTACTTCTCTCTGCCTCTGTTTTGTCATCTATAGAACAAGGAGCTTGTTCTCCAAGACTCCTTCCAGCTCTAACAGTCTAAGTGATCTCTCTGCCTCAACAGGTTTAGATAGCGTTCAGCTCTGTACCAACCCATAGGTCAGTCAGAGGGACTGGGACTGGACATGTGCTTTCACTGATATAGGGAATTCCTGTATGAGAAAATTCCCTCTACCAGTGCAGGTTAGCTCTTTTCTGTGCTACTTAGAGTCTTAGAGATCAAATTACTTGCCCGGGGTCACATAGCTATTAAATCAGATAGCTAATCCAACTCCCCTGTTTAACAGGTGAAGAAACTGAGGCCCAAAGTGAGTCTCTGAGATGGATTCAAACCGGGGCCAGTCAGTGAACCCACTTTTTGAGAATCTGCTAAGGTGCCAACTAAATATTTGTTCAGCCTTGTGCTGAACCCTGGCAAAGATGCAAAGCACAAAACATAGCCACAGGGTTATAGATTTAGAGCTGGAAAGGAACTTCGAGGCCAATAATTCTAATCCCTTAACTTTATAGATGAGGAAACAGAGAGGTTAATTGACTTAAGAGCTCACACAGCTAAATGGCATTTGGATGCAGGTTTTCCTGACTCCTAAGTCTAGTATCCCATACACTATGACACGCTGTATCTTAGTAAATTAGTCCTTGCTCTGAAAGGAGCTCACAGATGAGGCGACAAACTAACATATTATGGGAAATAAAAGTAGAAGAAATGGTATGGAGCAATAATGGATCATGAGCCCCTCTGTCTGTATACTCGCTGCCACTCACTTCTTTACTCCCTGAACTGACCCCTCCCAACGCCTATCAGAGACAGCCCTGTGAGAGAACTCTCAGGATGGAACACGGAGCCCTCCCTACTGTGGGTATTCCTTCCTGACAAGCCCTTCCTGCCCCAAGGCTCGCTATCTCAGGGTCAAGCTTAGACCCTCCTCTTCCTATAAGCTGCTACATCCCAGCAGGCTGAAGCACCATAAATAGAGGAGAATCTGGGGGTCGTTTGGGGGAGATTTAGAACCTAGGAGAGCCCAAGGGCCAGCTTGTGGAGCCAGGAGCCTGGGTTTTATTGGAGAAATAAAAAGGCAGCTGGTGCGTGACTCCACCTGGCGCTCACAGCTTAGAGGGGTCAGAGCTGAGCCAGGAAAGGAATGGTAGCAGAAGGGGGAGCCCGGCCCCAGGCAGTGCCCATCACCAGCTGGTGCTCAGCAGGTTGGGAGAGCGCTGAGCTGATCGTCCTCTGGAGCCGTGAAGAGGCCCCCGGGTCTGGCTTTGGCCCAATTTTTTTCTCAATTGTCCAGTTTGTAGAATGTATGCTGTTTCTTTAATATGGGAGTTGGACTGATGTGGGGTTTCTGACGTCCATCTAGAAATAGGAATAATATGAAAGGGGAGGGGGACCTAGGACTGTTTGCAGAGATGGAGTATGTATGGGTGTGTGTTTGCATTTGTTTATTGGTATGTGTTTGTGCTCTATGCACAAGTTATAAGTGCCTTTCCTTTCCATCTCTAATGTTCTGTGAATGTATGTGTGAACTATGGGGCTATACATGAATTATGTGTGGGTATGTGTCAGTGAATTGTGTAAGCTGATTGTGTGGTTGTATATTGCTGGGTATGAGTTGTGTGTATGCATTATGTGAGTAGCATGTGGAGTGTGTGTGTGTTGTGTGAATAAAACTACATTTTGTTCAGGATTATTTGATGAATTTATATCTGTCCTCCATAGAATGAGAGGGTCTTAGCTCTCTGGTCTACACCTCACCCTTTTACTAACCCAGCTTCCAGAGTCTCTGACAAGAGAAGTTGAATCCATTGTGTAGAAGAGGAGCAGAGAAGGAAAGGGGTCAGCGTGGTATCACTTAGATCTCAAGCCACAAGACTGGAGACCCAGTATAGCCCCCTACCTCTCAAATGAAACTGAGCAAGGATACCTTTGCTCCTTCCCAGGTGTGATCCGCACAGCAGTGGCTGACTTGGACCGGGAGAAACAGGAGCGTTACGAGGTTGTGATCCGAGCTACGGACATGGCTGGTCAGCTGGGAGGTTTGTCAGGCTCCACGACAGCAACCATCGTCATTACTGATGTCAATGACAACCCACCCCGCTTCCCACAGAGTAAGGACCCCTGCATGGCTGCCCACCCATTTGCAGGACTCACTGTCCCTCAAATCTCCTCTGCTCTCAATTTGGTTCAACTCAACAAATATCCATTCATTGACTGCTATTATGTCTGAGACACTGTTATAAACACTGGGGATACAAAGATTAAAAAAAAGTAATGAAAGTCTCTACCCTCAATGAGCTTACATTTGTCTCACTACCTTTCTTTGTCTACACCCCATTTCTCATGGTGCTCTCTTCCTTCTTCCCCAGTGATTGATGAATAAGAGGCCAACCACTGTCTATCTGCCTGTCCTGAGGCCCCTTGTCCTATCCACAATTGCCACTGCCACCTCACCCTGGCAATGCCCAGGAAGGGACCCAGATGGTTAGATCTGATGAGGGGCATCGAGGCATAGAGGGGGCTGGGAGGAAAGAGACCTGATCATTCTTGCTGAGGCCGGCTAAGCCAGGTCTTGCCATCTGCCTGACTTGGCACAGACACATTGTCACCAGATATCTGCTAGGGGAAGAGTTAGCTAAGTCTCCCAGTCCTATGCTCACTCCTCCACTTCTTGCCCAAGAAATCTGCCTTTTCCTCCCAAGACCTGCCACTTACTTCTTGTGACAACATTCTTCCCCTTTATGAGCCTCAGTTTTATCATCTGTAAAAGGGAATAATACTATTTTCCATACATAATTCACAGGATCATTGTGAGGAAAGCACTTTATAAACTTTCAAGTACTACCAAAACATGAATTATTATTGTTGCTGTTGTGCAACAAGGACAGCAAGAAGATACATATTATAGCACTTAAGACTTTCAAAGGTCTCGCCCATAATCGCACAAGGTTCATAGCTCCCAAAAGGGAAGCGTACAGGATTTCTTTTGCTTATAAGGAGAGAAGTCCAAAGAATGGAAACCACATTTTGAATTAGGGGTAGAGAGTCAGGATTGGAACTCAGATCTCCTGGTTCCAAGCTCAGGGTTATTGCCTCTTCCCTATACTGCCCAACATTATTCCTTTGTCCTAAGTTCCAGGCCCTTTGGACCCAACTCTGATTGGGGCCTGGAGATCTGGTCACGTAGAGCCAGGTTTTCTTCCGAGCTGTCTGCAGCATCTTCCCATTCCTGGAGCCCCAGCCAGTGAGTGTTCTGCAGCAATCTGAGGAGGTTCCACAGGGTTATTTCCTGATCTTTCCCCCTTTCCCTCATTCTCAGGATCATTTGGCAGATGAGGAAACTGAAGGCAAGAGAAGTAGATGGTTTGTCCAAGCTCACACAGCCCTTCAGTCTTCTTCCCTAGCTCCCTCTCTCCTAGAGCCTCACTCTGTCTGCCCATCTGGGCCCCCTCCATCCTTAACTCCAGCCCTCGTTGCTGCCGCCACTGCCTGAGAGCTGGGGAAACAGCCAGGCGCTGGCAGAGATTAAATGCCGGTGGGAATGTGAGCTGATTCCTATCGGGCGAGTCATTATGAGAGGTCTGGAGCTCTCACATTAGGACTCCGCCACAGGGGACTGACCCCCGAGAGATAACAGAAGTCTATCCGCATGGAGCCAGCCATAATCTCTGCCTTGCACTCCTGCTGTGGAGCAGGCCTGCTACAGGCTGTTGGGGAGGGATCCAGCTTTTGGGAAGGAAGGGGGAAGGGTATGCAGCTGGCCAGCCCCATTGGCATAAGGGGCAGAGGAAAAACTAGCCTGGTACCCATGCCTGCCAACCTACAATGCCAAAAGCCTCTCCCTCATTAGGCAGGATCTTAGATTGTCAAAGCAGAAAGAGACCTTCAAGCTTAGAACTTTAGTGCTGGAAGGTACCTTAGCAGAAAGAGTAGAAGATCCATAGGGACCATTTAGTCCAGCCCCACTCTTTTAAAGGTGAGACAACTGAGGCCCACAGAGGTCGTGACTTTCCCAATGTCACAGAATGAATCAATGGCAGAACCAGAAATCGAACCTAGTTCTCCCTACTCCCAACCATAATCAATAGAAGAGCTGAAGGATGAGCCATCCATCCATCCATCCATCCATCCATCCATCCTATGGTTGCATCCAACATATTCCCAGGCTTAAAACAGGCAGGGGTGCCACATCTTACAAGCAGGGCACCAGCCTCACCTTGATCCTTATAATAATTTTTCTTTTAAAGTTTGTTGCCATCTTGCTTTCATCATAACCCTTGAATGTAGGTAGGATACACAGCATCCCTAGCAGAGTACAGATGAGGAAACTGAAACTAGGGCTAGAACCCTGATTTCTAGCCCATTATCCTTGAGGTGCTCGGTGGTGGTTAAGTCATCTGTGGATCCCAAGGCAGCTTCAAGTCAATCTGGTGTAGTGGCAAGAGTGCCATATTTGGAATCAGAGGAGCCTGGATCCAAATCTCTGCTCTGCCATTCATTAATAGTGTGCTGTTAGACAAGTCACTTCCTCTTTCTGGATCTCACTCTATGAAATAAAGGAGATTGGCCTGAATGGTTTCTCAGGTCTTGCCCAGCTCCGTATCCTACGATCCCTGCAAATACCCTAGTCAGTCAGCTCTAAGCTCCAATTCAGGCCTTCCCCGTCAGAGAGTTTTTTAGTCTGAGGACTCAGTTCCTCCAATTTAATTCAGTTAAACAATTTTCAGTGCCTTCTCTCAGCTGGGTTTGGTATAAAGATAAGGCACAGTCCTTTCCCTCTAGGAATTTATGCTGTAGTACATTCTTTCTCCCCCTTCCTGCCCCTACATTCTCCCACTATCCCAGCTTCTATGGAAATCCCCTTTCTCATTTCATCCCTTATCCCATCACTATACCCTTCCCCATTCCTTCTACCAAAGGAGCAGAGGGTACAAGGTTGTGACTTCTCAGGAAGAGGGTGGATGGTGGCAGGGGCAAAGTCCTTAAAGGCCCTTAACAGTGAAGCCAAGTTCCTCAGCTCATGGGCTCTGTGGGACCCCTTTCAGAGATGTACCAGTTCAGCATCATGGAGACAGCACCCATTGGCACTGCCATTGGGCGAGTGAAGGCTGAGGACTCGGATGTGGGAGAAAACACTGACATGACATACCAACTCAAGGACGAGGGCGGCGGGGACATGTTCAAGGTCACAACAGACAGCAACACCCAGGAGGCCATCATCACTGTGCAGAAGGTGGAGACCCTGGTGGGGTGGGAAGGGGAGGAACATACAGCAAGGAGTCTGGGGTGGGGTTGTTGAAGAGTCTGTAGAAGAGAGGAATCAGCATGGTACAATAGGATGAGACCTGGCCATTGAGTCAGAAGACCTAGGTTTGGATCCTAGTGCGGTAGTACCTTAGTAGCTATGTGACCTTGGACAAGTCATTTTTTAAAACTATTCCAAGCCCATGTTTCCTCCATAGGATGACAAAATAAAGAAACTGGGCTAGGTGATTCCTAAAATCCCTTCAAGTTCTGACATTCTGTGTTTTAGATCTGAGAATTCTAAGTTCCAAGGCCTCTATCATTTCTAACACTCTGTGTTCCGGGTCCTAACATTGTGTGTTCTATAGTCCTTTCCAAATATGGAATCAAAGTCAAAAAAGATGTGAGGTGATTCTAAAATGGTAAAGTAAAGGGATTTATCTTTGCCTCCTCTGGAAGAGAACCAACAATCCTTTTCTCCTTTCGTGATAAGCAGAGTATCCGTTCTTCCTGGCCACCCCAACCCCCAGATGGCCACTTGAAGACTGTCTCTTCTCATTACACTCACTCCTGAGGCACCCTCAGCTGCTCTGTCATGTCAGCATGGTAGTGAAGTGGGCCCCCACCTGATTGATGACCCCGGCTCTGGGCCCATCACTCAGTGGCTTCCCTGCATCCTGATTTCCCAGGAGCAGAGGCTAGTAGGAGTGGGGGTGGAATGGGCTTCCCCCAGAATGGGAAAGTGGAGGGAGGGAGAAGCTCAGCCTTGACTTCAGTAATGACTTATCCCTCTAAAATCAGTAGGGCCAACACCATCTATATGTAGGCAAAGCAGGCAGTCCCCTATAGTGTGCTACTGGAGGACCTTTGGAAAGACCTCCTCTGCCCCCCAATATCCCTCCCAGCACTTGTCACAGAGACTAGAATTCCACCATCTTCATCATTCCTTTGGGTGAAGCTATTGTCTCTGGAAGATCCTAGTCAGCATTTACTGAGAGTGGTAAGAGATTATATTAATCATTAGCATCCACTGATGAATTGGCTCAGAATGTCCAGTTACCAAGGAATCAGAGCACAGCATGGGTGAGATTTGAATGTACATATAGAATCCTGGATCCATAGACTGTTGGAGCTGGAAGAGGCCTTAGAAATCTTCTATTTTAAACCTTTCATTTTACAGAGGAGGAAACTGAGACCCAGAGTAATGGTGATTTGCCCACAGCCAAACGAAAGGTAGTAGTAGTACTGAGATTATAACCCTGGTCTTCTGACCCAAAGGTCAGATAGGTCTGAGTGGGGGACCCTGGGCAGGAGCCCTGAGTGCTCACATGGTTGAATAAGAAGGGGAGATGAAGAAGAGGCCTAGTCCTGAGGGAGCTACATGCCCACTTCAGAGAGGGACCCTCCTTGATAGCCTGTCACCAGCAAGGCCTGCCCTTTTTACGCTGCCTAATCTTCCACTCTTAACTGCTATGCCTTTGAGTTCTTCCTATCTCCAAAAGACTGCAAAGGGGCAGCACAGAGGA
Organism: Pseudocheirus occidentalis; assembly: GCA_028646575.1. Classification (NCBI taxonomy): domain Eukaryota; kingdom Metazoa; phylum Chordata; class Mammalia; order Diprotodontia; family Pseudocheiridae; genus Pseudocheirus; species Pseudocheirus occidentalis. The sequence continues at coordinate 101,944,334 of CM053595.1, read as the reverse complement.
CTTAGGCCCTTGTCACTCCTGTACCACCCCCTGGCCCTGGCATCTAGGGCACCATGGGAATCTCAGCTCCTCCCTCAGTCCCCAGCCCTGAAAGTCCCCACTAAGGACCCAATCCCCTCTCACCCAGTCCCTCTCTGTGTCCTAGTGCCTGGACTTTGAGGCTCAGGCCACACACACGGTGGTGCTCGAAGCTTTGAACAAGTTTGTGGACCCACGATTTGTAGACCTGGGAACCTTCAGAGACCAAGCAATTGTCCGGGTGACGGTGATGGATGTGGATGAGCCTCCTGAATTCCGGCCACCCTCTGGGCTCATGGAAGTACAGGAAGATGCCCAAATCGGCTCCATAGTTGGTGTGGTAACAGCACTGGACCCTGATGCTGCCAACAGGCCTGTCCGGTGAGGCTCCCCTACCCTATCTGGGACCTGTTAGGGCTGCTGCACATCCCTGCCAAGAGGTTCAGAGGAAGGAGAATACATCTTGTTGGGGAAAGTCAGGAAGGGCATCCTATCCTGGAGGAGGTAGCACTGGATCTAGTCTTTGAAGGATAGTAGGCAACTAAATGGCTCAGTGGACAGAGTGCTGGGCCTGGAGTCAGGAGGATCTGAGTTCAAATCTGGCCTCAAACACTCACTAGCTGTGAGACCCTGGGCAAGTCACTTAACTTATCTGCCTCAGTTTCCTCAACTGTAACAGGGGGATAATAACAGCACCCACCTCCCAGGATTGTTGTAAGGATCAAATAAGACATTATTTGTGAAGTGCTTAACAGTGCCTGGCACATAGTAGGAAATTAATATGCACTTGTTCCTCCCCCCATACACATACACACACACACACACACACACACTCCCCTCCCTGCTAGAGACTAGACTAAGTAAAGATGAGAACTCAGGAGATTCTGAGCACACTGGATCGGGAGTCAGAGGACTTAGGTTTGAATCTTGGCCCGGCAGCTTGTACATATGATTGTGCGTCATCCCATCATTCCAGGTCAGAGGGCAAAAGGTAAGCAAAAGCAAAGAGGAAGGAAAGAATAACAATGAAGGGAATGTGAAAAGACCCATTTCACCGGGGCAGAGGATTCCTGTTCAGAGAAGATTGGGAAATCAGTGTGTAAAGGGTGGTGGCAGCCTGAGTGTGGAGGGCTTTGAATGCCAGGCTTGGGAGCTGCTTACTCTTTGGGTGGCAAGCAAGCAGGGACAGGTTCTACACAGGAAGATGACAGGGCTCTGTGGACATGCAGAGCCCTTCCGGGGCTAAGGCAACCTTGCAAAGACATCCAAAATCTACCAGCCTGTTTGCATTCTTACCAGCCTCTCTTGATCTATCCTGCTTTCCAGGCATATGCTTTGTTAGCTGTGAGCATTAAGAACTTGAGTGACTGAAACAGTGCCTGGAGGGTTGGGGGGACTTTGTTTTGACCCAGTTTTCCCCCCAACTTAATTTCATGCGTATTTTCTGAGCCCAATTTCATCCACGGGGCTGAAGAGGCCAGCAACAATAAAATATCTTGCGTATGACACGCATAATCCTGTTTGCAGAAACCTGAACACGCTGTTTATGCCAAAACTTGCTGCAGCATCAGAGCTTTAGAATCTAGGTGGTTGAAATACAGAACATAGGATATCAGAACTGGAAGGAACCTTCAAATACTGAATGTCACAGCTGGAAGGAAGGTAGTTTGATATAATAAAAAGAGCAAGATTTGGAGTCAAGAGTCAAATCCAAGCTCAGTTCCTTAAATACTATTATAATAACTTAATAATATGCAATTTTGAACAAATCCCATCATAGAATCATGGATTCTTAGCCTTTCTGGACTTCAGTGAACTTACCTATAAAAGGAAGAGATGTACTATATGGTTTCTATGGCCCTTTGTAGCTTGAAATCCTAGGATCTTGGACCTCAGAACAAAGAACATGAGGTGATAGCACTGGAAGGGACCTTGCAACATAGAATCCTAATGATAGGCAGCTTTTGTGTATCACTTCAAGGTTTGCAAAACACTTTGCAAATATCACATTTGGTTCCCACAACAATTCTAAGAGGTAGGTACTATTATTATCCTCCTTTTATAGAAGAGGAAACAGAAGCAGACGAGTTAAAGGACTTGCCCAAGGTAACACAGGTAGTAAGGGTCTGAGGACGGTCTGAACTCTAGTGTTCCTAGCAAGATCTATACAGTATTAGAGAGAAACTTAGTGGGGGACCTTGGGCAAGTCACTTAACCCATTTGCCCTCCAAAAAGCAAAAAGAAAAGAAACTTAGAAACCATTTTGATCTAAATTCATTTTACAGATGAGGAAACTGAGGTCCAGAGTATGAAATCAACAAGCCTGAGATCGAACAGAGACTTAGCCAGACTCCAGGAAATCAAGACAGTGTGGGGGGCTCTCTCACCTGAGGGTCAGCAAAGGCATCATAACACACATGGTCACCCAACTGGAAACAGTGAGACAGTCTATGGATGATGAATTGTAGATGCCAGAGAGGTAGTAGGACTTAAGTGGGTAGGAAAGGAAGAACTCCCACGGTGCCAGGACAGAACAAGTGGGCAGAGAGAGGAGGGAGTAGTTAACTTCTAAGCACAAAGGAATATTCATTCTTAAAGAAAGAGAAGGGGTAGAATCATGTGTGTGGGTGTGTATATATGTGTGCACATGCACATATGCATGTGTGTGTGTGTGTGTGTGTGCCTCTGTGTGTGTGTGTTTGTGTGTGTGTGAAGTAGGAGAGGGGGTGGTGGAGACCAGCTCATTTATCCAAAGTCCTTCCCATCTTGTTTTCCTTCCTTTCTCTGGAGAACCCCCCCTCCTCTGGCTGTGATTACCCTGGGCATACAAAAGCAGCTGGGAGGGGCTGCCAACTGGACTGAGTCACTCCAGGAGTGAGAGGGGGAATTGAGAAGCTGATTTGCCAAACAGTGGTTCTCTGCAGTGGGTTTCTTTGCTGCAACCCAGGCCCCCTCTGCTGGCTTGGAAGCCTAAGAAAGGGAGACAAGTCTGTCGGCCAGGGAGAAGCATGAACTGGGCTGGAGGGAAGGATGCTCACCCACCTGTCAGGCAGACCTCAGAATAGGATCAGGATGGAGGAAAGGGATAGGCAGTGACTGGGGAGGGTTAAGAAGGAGTGAAGGAGGTGAGCAGCAGGGAGAAGGGGAATAAGGAACCATCCCTCTGCTACACACACACACACACACACACACACACACACACACACCACTATTCAGTAAGCTGTGGTGTGTACTGAAGGCACCTGCAGGCAAATATCCACATGTGCTAGAACCAGTCACTCAATCACATGTCCATAAATGTACCTAGTCTCTGCCCTGCCATTAACTCACTGTGTAATCTGGAAAATCTACCTCCTTTCTCTCTATACATCAGTTCCCCTACTTGTAAAATGAGGGAAATGAAGGCAACATGATGGCACAGAGAGCCAGCCTCCAAGCAGTTGGAAAGACTTGGGTTCAAATCCCGCCTCTGATGTTTAATGACTGTGTGACCCTGGGTAAGTCACTTAACATCTCAGTGAATGCCCACACAACTCTCTAAAGGAAGCTGCCTTACTGAGAGTTTCTATGCCAAATAATCACAGGTTTAGTCACTCCAAAATGAGATTAGACTCAATGAGACCTAAGCTCTGTTCTAGTGATGATGTCTAGACTTATGTACAAGATTTGTGCACACAAACCCATACATAAGTCCCTGTCTTGTTGTCCCCCTGCTCCAGTGATGGCTGGAAAGTAGCAAGCTCTCTTGGTGTCTCCAGGAGGTATTTGCCCAAGGTAATGCAGGATTGGATGGAAATGCACAGATGAGCGCACCTGTTCATGCAGGGTTTGATGGATCCATAAAGAACACCCTATATATGCTTCCCTCTCCCTTTCCAGGAATAAGAGGCCTATATATAGCCTGGGAAGTAAAGAATTCAGTTCAAGCTGGGAATGGATAGTCAGCAATCATGCCTATACACCTGCTTACCTGGCTATCCCTATTTACTCATATATTCCCTATCATAGCTCACATTCAGCACTTTTACTGTTTACAAAACACTTTATGGACATTAACTCATTTGATTCTCCCTGCAGCCTTGTGCAGGAGGAGGCAGGCAGGGCAGGCGTTGACCTCTGAGGTCCGTTCCTAAATCACAGGATCTCAGAGATGGAAGGAGCCTCAGAGGGCATTTAAGCCAGCCACTTGTATCACCTCCAGAAGGTAATCAATCTAACTTCTACTTGAAAACCTTCCCTGATGGAGGGAACTCATTACTTCACAAGGCAGCCCCTTCTACTTTGGGATAGCCCAAAATTTTAGTAGGTTTTTCCTTAAACTGAGCTAAAATCAACCCCTTTGCACCTTCCACTAATTTTCCTCAGTTTTACTCCCTAGGACCAAAAAGAACTCCAAACAAAACAGAACTTCAGGTGGTTGAATACTACCATTATATCCCTCTTATGTCTCTTTTCCAGGCTAAACATGGCCAATTCTTCAAATCTCTGGACCTCAGTTTCCTCATCTGAAAAAAGGGAGTTGCCAGCCTGAGACCATGTAATTATTTCCATTTAAAGAAGAAACAATCCTAGTGAGTTAAAGGGACTTTCCTACAGGCCCAGGAACTCAAACCCCAATCACAGAACTACAGCACTGTGTGAGCTCTTTGGGCACAGAAATGACATAATTTGTTTTTTTAAAAATTGCAACCATAGAGCCTAGCATAATGGCTCTCATAAAGTAAGTGCTTAAGATATATTTGTTGAATTGAATAGGATATAGACCCAAAAAGGACTTTGAAGATCATCTAAGCCCTCCAGGGAATAGTCCCTGGAGAGGAAATGACTTGTCCGGGGTCACACAGACACAAAGGAACAGAGTAGCATCCAAACTCAGGTACCCTGACTTCAAAGTCGGTACTATTCCTACTACATTGCTTAATGCCATAGGTATGGATAAAGACATACAGCCCTCTACATGGGGTCCTGGAGAAACAGCCAATCAGCCCCTCAAATGGCGAGAACTTGAGGAGTCCAGGGACACTGGCTATCTTTGGGATGAAGTCCTTTGTCTTCCTTTCTGCTCCCAGGCACTAGTCCTGTCCTCAGTTATCTTTGCCCTTCTTCATTCCTGATCTCCTTTCTCTGAGCCTAGTGGAAGAGGACACCTGAACTCCCCATTTTTAGGAGAGGTCCTCTCATTATAGCACTGGACGTGGGGTACATGGCAGGTGACATTCTCTCTCTCTCTTACACACACACACACACACACACACACACACACACACACACACACACACACACCATTGGCTCTCATGAAGCCCCAGGCTCAGCAGCAATGACTGTGACATGCACCTCTGGCAGCCAAGTTGCTGTCCTTGGGAACACCTGGCTTTCACTCTGCAGCTCTGGGATTCCCTCCTCCTTTCCTCCCTACCTCACTACCTCCCTCTGTCTCCACATTATTTACTTACAAAGGGAACAAAAGAACCAAGAACCGAGAACAAACAGCCTCTGAAAGCTGAGGAGGCAGAAAGAAGAGAAAAGAGGACTGCTGAGGGAGTGAGGGAGAAGAGGAGAGGAGAAGGAGAAGAGGAATGAGAGGAAGAAGGAAACTATAGGAGAAGGATGGGGGGAACAGGGAGAAAGAGAGAGAGGAGGAGGCAGAGGTAAGAATGAAGAGGAGGAGAAGGGGAGAAAGGGAAATGAAAGGAAGAGAAAGAATGGTGGGATGGGGAGGAGAAAGGGAGAAGAAGCAAGAGGGGGACAGAGAAGAAAGAGAGAAAGGGGAAGACAAGAGAGGAGAAAGGGAAACAATGAGAAGGAAGGAAAAGGGGAAAGGGACAGAAGAGGAGAAAGAAGGAAGGAGGCAGAGAGAAGAAAATGGAGGAAGAGAGAAAGAAAATGAGAAGAGAGTAGGGGATAAGGAGTAGGAAGAGGAGAAGCAAGAAGACAGAGAAAAGGGAGAGTAAAAGAGATAGAGGAGAAAGAGAAAAATAAGAGAGAGAAGAAAACAAAGATAGGTAGAGAGGAGAGGGAAAAGTGGGAGGATGTAAGTGGGAGGGAGGAGATGAGGAAAGGGAGGAAGAGAGAGGGGAGGTGGAAAAGATAGGGAATAGGAGAGAAAGGAAAAGGAAGAGAAGAGAAAGGGATAAGAAGGACAGAAAAGGGAGAGGAGAGGAGGAAGCCCAGGGGCAAGGGATGAGAGGAGGACAAAGAGGAGAGAGGGGGAAAGAGAAGGAGAAATAGGAAAAAAGAGGGCAAAGACAGAAGGAGAAGAGATGGGAGAAGCAAAAAGAAGATAAGGAGAGAAGGGAAAGAGGGGGTAAAGAAAAGAAAAAGGAGGGAGGAAGATAGGGACAGGGCCTCAGTTTGCTTCTCTGTAAAATGACAGGTTGGACTAGAATGCTTTTTAAGGCTCCTTTCAGCTTTGAAAGTCTATGTTCTTTATTTTTAGATTCCTTCTTGCTCTAAATCTTTAAGTGATCCTCAAGGATAGGAAGACCACCCAGAGAGGCAATCATCAGCTGAGAGGCATATCTGACTTATGAACTAGAAGTTATTAATTTGGACTCCTCTGGTGGGGCCAGTCACCCACCCCGTTCCTTCCCTACTGAATTAACCTTTCCTGAAACAGCTTCCTGTACCCAGCTACAGCATCAATCCTGAGAACTTTCCCATTCCCATCAAATTCAAGCATCTTGAAAGGAACAAGTTACTCCCCCCTATGACCTTAGTTCACCATCTGCAAAATGAAAGAATTGGACTCCACCTGGTCTCCAAAACCCCTTCCAGCTTTTTCATTCTGGGAGGTAAATGAGCAGGGGTAAAGCAGAACTACAAGCCTGGTTTATTAGCTCTCCTCTTCCTTCCCAAGAAAAATAGATTGGCTCTGGTAGATTTGGTTAGGATGTGATTTCTCCCTCATCTGGACTCCCATCATTCAGCCTGAGTTCTGCAGTTATCACATCCTGCTTGCTGATACAGTTGTCTCCTTGTCCTTTCTCCCCTACTAGACTGCACAGCGTAACCTCCCTGTGGGAAAGGACCCTGTTTTGTTTCTCTTTTATATTCCATGATCTCATCAAGCCCAAGATCCAGGAAAGGCCCCACACATTGTCAGAGATGGAAGGGACAGAGCTGAGAGGGACCTTAGCAAACATTTCTTTCACCCTTTCCATTTGCAGAGAGAGAACTGAGGCTCAGAGCAGGAAAGGGACTAGCCCAAAGGTCACTCAGTCAGTTAGTGGCTGAATTGGAACTAGAAGCCTGGACCCCTGATTCTGCAGTTAGTAGCTTTTTCCACTCGGCCTAGCCACCTCTGTGCAGGCTCAATGAAGCATCTTTTGCACGGCTGTCGGCTGGCGCTAATTAAGCAGCTTGGCTAGACCTGGGTTGACATAGGCCTGGCTGGTTGGGCTGAGGCCCAGTCTCAAACTGGCTGGGCTCCGCTTTGATGCAGCTGGCCTCCCTGGTGGTCGGGCAGGGACTTCAGCCCCCCAAGCCCGATCTGGTGGGTAGATGGAAACGGCTGGCCAGGGGCTGCTGGCTCTCCGCTCAGGTTCTGGACTCCCCACTCCCCGCCCCCAACACCCCCGCCCTCCCAGGCCTGCTTTGTCCAGGTCCACACAATAAACCGTTTGTTAGGCCGGAGGCGCGCGCCCTTTGTCTGGGCCGCGAGCTGCTGGGGGGGCGGGGGGGGGGGGGGTACTCGAGCTCCCTACACTCCGGGCCTGGCTTTATCAGCTCTTGGAAGACGTTGGCGGGAGCGCAGCCTCCGCCTTGTTCGGGCCGCCGGAGACATGTGTTAGACACGGGCCCGCGCCGCCCCCGCCGCACAAAGGCAGGCGGGAGCCGGGAAGGAGCCGGAACAAAGGGCTTTTTCACGCGGCAATTGAAAAGCTGCAGAGGAACAAATCCTGGCGCTGGCCAGGCTGCCTCGCGGGAAGGGCCGAGGGATGTAGCCTTGGGAGAGGAGCCGGCCGACTAGCCGTCTGCTAGATGGCCCTTGGCCCCCAGTCCTCCAGCCCTACCACGGACAGAGGAGAAGAGGAAGGAGGAGGGGGAACAGGAGAAGAAGGAAGAAGAGAAGGCGGGAGGGGGGAGAGCTGGAGAGCCATGGCAAGGATGAGGGGCTGGAGGCATAGGGCCGGCCTCACCATCAGTGCCCTGCCCCTCACTCACCCACTGTGTGAGCCCTAGCGAGTCAGGGTACTTTATCCCTTGGTGGCACCCCAGTTTCCACATTCATAAAAGGAGAATGGACCAGATGAGGCTGAAGTCCCGACACTTCTCAAGAAAACTGATGCCTCTCTAGAAACATGGCATTTCCAACCATTTCTCTAGTGACCCTAGAAGTGTGTATATGCAGGGGTAGGATGTAGGATGTGGGAGACCACAGGGAAAGGATGGAGGATCCAGATTTAGAGCTGAAAGGAACCTAGGCCAACTGCCTCATTTTGCAGCGGAAGCAGTCCCAGAAAAGTGAAATAAGTATCTTGCTCAAAGTAGTCATAACTGGAGAGGAATAGTTGTTAACAGTCTAGCTAGAACAAAGAGTAGGGAAAAGAGACTAGCATGAAGTGCTGGTAGTAGAGGAATAACATGTATTACTCTTGTTTACACCCAATATGGTCTGTCACATGGGTCTTTTCACTGCCCTTCCTACTCAGCACTATTCCTGTGTTTGTGCTAGCTTCTCCCACACCTAAAATTAACTCTTTTCTTAACCTCCGTCTGAGACCTCCTAGTCTCCCTCAAGATTCAGTTTAAGCACCTCATTAGGGAGACATTTTTCCTCCCCAGCTCCCAGTTTTCTGTCCTCCCCAGCTGTACTCTTACCCGGATTCCACTTATAACCATTTTGTATATATGTATGCATGCATATCTTGTCTCCTTCTTCAACAGAATATGTGTTTCTTGAGGGCAGGGACTGTTTCACTAGTGAACTTCTATCCCCATCACTTGACAGTGTGTTAGGTAAGCAGCAGGCATTTGGCTAATTCTTGTTGACTGATTAATGTTAAGATCAATTAGCTCACAAATCCAGACTTCTCTACAAGCCCTGTTTTTAATGAGGACTTGATTCCACTATTTCAGCAAACATTTTTTATACCACCCACTTTGTGGAAAACACCATACTTGGATGTTACACTGGCATCTCAAATTCTACATGCCCAGAATGTATCATCATCCCTGATAAACTTTCTTCTCCACCTAACTTTCCTATTTAGATTGATACCATCACTCTTCTCTCAGTCAGTAACCCAGGCTCAAAACCTCAGAATCTTCTTTGACTCTTCCCTCTGCAGCCCTCCATATACTCAGTTGTCATGCCCTGTTGATTCCATCTCCATGATATCTCTTAAATCCTTCCCTTTTTCTCCCCTCACACTGCCCCCATGCTTGTTCACACCTTCCTCACCTTTCCCTGGAGCTATTATAATATCCTCTTAAAACTGATCCACTTTCAGGTGCTCCCCAACCTCCCAGCCCTGTACATCTTTCAGGCAGCTGACAAAATTATCTTCCTAAGACACGCAACATTTCACTGTTTACTGTTTCACTAATTTTAGAATTATACTAAGAAATAATCCCATTATTAGGAATATGCTTCAATGAGATCAAAGATGAAAAGTCTCATATGTGACCATTTCAATCTCCTGATTAAAAATTTTCTGGGCTCCTCATTGATCATAGAAGAAAAGATTTGCTGAGCTCAGCATGTGAAGTTCTCTACAATATGTTTGCAGCCTGTGTTTATTTTACATGAGTCCCTTTTGTGCACTGTACATTTCAGTCACATGGGACTACAGGCTATTCTCCAAACTCAATATCCTTTCTCCTGCTTCTGTTCATTCATATACACAGGTCTTTCCTCACAGCTAGAATGCACACTTTCCACCTCTTAGCTTTTTAGAAGCCTTTCCTTTAAGGCTTAACTCTGGTGGGTACCTTTGCCCTAACAGCCTTCCTTTCCCTGCCTCCCCTCCCCTGCCGCATTGAAAGTATTCTTCCCCTCCTCAGATTTTCTTAGGTCCTTTTTGTCTGTAATTCCCATAGCTCCCTATGTTTCATTATGCAAATTGTATGATGCTGTAAGCTCCTTGAAGTCAGGGACTGCCATTAAAAAAATTTTTTTTCTATCCCCAGCATCTGGCATAATGCATCCTTGGACACTTAAATATATACGTGTTGAATTGAATTGGATATAAATTAAAATATGAGGGACCAAAAAAATTCAGTGATGGAAGTAAGGGAGGGAAAATACTTCTAGTCAGCACCTGGTTAGACTTGCTGGAGATAGTAACTGGGTGTTCAAGGATATGTAGGGTCACCAGGGAAAACAGAGGAAATAGCAAATGGTTGAAGGAGTTTGAGATCTTGATGTTCATTTTCATCCTTATCAAAACGGTCTTCTTCAGATTTCAGGGGGTCAGATGGGGAAGAGAACAGTTTGCTTTGGGTTTGTCACCTCCTCTTTCTAGGTCCTCATCTAACTCTATAAAAAGGAGTTAGACCAGATGATCTTTGAGGTCCCTTCCAGGGATGATATGCTACTTTTTAGGTGTCCTCCCTCCTCTAGTATCTCACATACTCTCTTATACCTCTTCCAGGACTGCCATTCCAGATTCCAAGTTTTTTTTTTCCAGTTTCATTTATCCCATAATTTGGTGATTTGCTGGATTTAACCATTTAATGATAGCCAGGCAGGGTGGTATTGTAGACAGAGGTTGGATTTGGAATCAAGAGAGACCTGGTTTCAAATCCCACTTCACACACTAGTAAGTTACTTAACTTAGAGAAAACTTAATAATTGAATGACTTCTCTGAGCCTTAGTTTCCTCTTCTGTAAGGTGGGGATACTAATGTTTCCCTAACAATCTTTCAGGGATTGTTGTGAGCACTTTGTGAATCTTCAAGTGCAGTAGAAATGTGATTATTTTAGGCCAAATTCATGTAGCTCACATTTCTAAGTGCCTTAAGGCTTACAACAAGATTTCCCCACAGCAATCCTGTGAGATCGTTCATATAATTATAATTTTTAAAAAAAGTTTAGTGACATCTTTTGTTTTTATATCACCTTCATTTTTAAACGTATCCCCGTCTGATCTCTCCAGCCACCTCTTGTTACAAAGAATAAAAAAGAAGGAGGAGGGGAAAAGCAGTTCAGCAAAACTAAACACCCCATCAGCTGAATCTCACAATTATATGTGCAGGGTTCCACACCCATAGTTCCCTGCTTCTGCAAAAAAACAGAGCAAAGGTTTCCAAATTTGTTTGACCTGCTGCACCCTTTAAAAAAAATACTCAGCACCCCCTGGAAATCTACTTTCTTTAACCCTTTAGTGTTTTTCTAATTGCATCATTACAAAAAATTATTTTTTTAAAAATGATGCATCTTAAATTTAACAATTTAATGTAAATTTGTGGGTTTTTTCTTGCATTGAAATTTTGATTATGCAATATTACATCAAGTAACCATATGGTATCATATTGTAAACAAGTCGTTACATGAACATATTCCTCCCAATGCATCCTGGAATTCCTGACAATGTGGAACACACTCACCTGCTAACATTTGCTTGTTTTAAGGCCCTGAGGGTGGACTTGACCACTGACTGGTTATAACTTGCACTTTGTGTGTTTATTTGGAAAACAAATGTAATCACTATGACTTTAACTCTGTTATACAACAGATGGAACATGTACAAATGGTTTTTCAAAATTTTCTTCTCCTTTCTTATTATTCCATAGCCCCTTCTTTTTATTCAATACCCCCAAATTGTACATGAAACTACTACCATCCCCATCATCCCAGCACCCCCAAGGGGGCGATACTTGGGAACCTGTGGAATAGAGGGAGGCTCATTTTCTCCTCTTTGTCAGACCAGTTCCCAGCATCAAGTTTTGATTTTTGTTACTGTCCTTTTCATTGACTTTGTTGTAATTATTTGATTATATTGCGTTCCTGCCTTGTATGAGTTCAACTAAGTCTGCCTGTGCTTTTCTTAAATTCTTCTTATTCATCATTCTTATGGTGTAGTTTTATTCTATTACATGTCCTGTAATTTGTTTAGCCATTCCCCAATCAGTGAACATCAACTACAAAAAGTATTATTATAACTAAGTTGGTGTACCTGGGACCTTTTCTTTTTCATCTTTGACCTCCCCAAGGTATATTCCTAACAGTGAGATTTTAGTAATTTTCTTAGCATAATTCCAAAATGAGTAAAATAATGACATGACAACAGGAGGCATTTATTAAGCACCTAATATGTACTAGGTGCAGTGCTAAGCACCAGGGAGATAAGAAAAAAGGGCAAAAATAGTCCCTGCCCTCAAGGAGCACACAATCTAGAGGAGGAAACAACATGGAAACAAACATATATATATGTGTGTGTGTGTGTGTGTTTGCATGTTATATATACATATATGTATATGTTTGTTTACATGTTTCCCCCTCTAGAATATATCATATAATATATATACACACACACACAAACATATATATATGAGATAGATTGTAGATAATCTCAGAGGGAAAGTATTACAATTAAGGTAGACTGGGAAAGACTTCTTATAGAAGGTGGGATTCGTTTTAGGCACGGGGACAGGAAGTGAAAGCACACAGAGTCAGGAAATAGAGTATCTTGTGAGAGGGAAAGGGGGAAGAGGAAAGGGAATGAGTATGTTTTGGGGTTTGTTTTTTTTTGGAGGGCAGTTGGGGTTAAGTGACTTGCCCAAGGTCACACAGCTAGTTTTTTGTGTTAAGTGTCTGAGGCCAGATTTGAACTCAGGTACTCCTGACTCCAGGGCCGGTGCTCTACTCACTGCGCCACCTAGCCTCCCCGAATGAGTATTTTTTAAGCACCTATTATGTACCAGTCACAGCGCTTAACAATTTACAAATATTATCTCATTTGATCCTCAAATCAACTTTACCACAATAGATGCCATTACTGTCCTTAGTGCACAGTTGAGGAAACCAAGAGAGAGCGAGGTTGTGACTCACACAGTTAGTAAATGTCTGAGGCTGGCTCTGAACTCAGCTTTTTCTGACTATAGGCCCATGTGCCCTGACCACTCTGCTGCCTAGTGGCCCCTTGATGTGAGGGGCAGCAAAAAGGTAAGAGCCATCGGATGGTAGAGTATGTGAGAGGAGTAAGGTGTGGAGAGGTGGGGGAAGGGGTCAGGGGAGGTCATGAAGGGCTTTCAAAGCTAGACAAAGGATCTTACATCTGATCCTGGCTGTGGCAGAGAGCTACTGGAGTTTATTGAATTGGAAGATGATATAATCTGACCTGTACTTTAGGAAGATCATTTTGATAGCCGGATGGAAGATGGACTAGAGCAGTGGTTCTCAACCTGTGGGTTGTGACCCCTTTGGGGGTCAAACGACTGTTTCACACAGGGGTTGCCTAAGACCGTTATAAAACGCATATTTCTAGTGGTCTTAGGAACCAAGACACTGCTCCTCTTTCCGTCTCCAGGTGGGTCTGCCCACATGCAGATATACCCACATATGAGTATTAAAGGGTCGCGGCATTAGGAAGGTTGAGAACCACTGGCCTAGAGCAAGGAGATACTTCAGAAACGGAAGCCAACATGAAAGTTATTGCAGTAGTCTAGGCATCAATTGAGAAGGGCCTGACCCAGGGTGGTAGCAGGATCAGAGCAGAGAAGGGGATGCTGCCTAATTGGATATGGGAGATGAGAGAGTGAGGAGTTGAAGATGACCCCAAGGTTGTAACCTTCGGTGACTGGGAAGACTGTGGTATCCTTGCCAGCAAAAAGGGAATTAGGAAGAGAGGGAGGTTTTTGAGGAAAGATAGATGACTTCTGTTTTGTACATGATAAGTTTAAGATGCTCTTGGGACATCTAGTTTGAGATGTACAGTAGACAGCTGGAGATGCAACATTAAAGGTAAGAAGAGGAGTTAGGGCTGGAACATAGATCTGAGAATCACTGGCATAGAGATGATAATTAAATCCTGGGAGTTGATGAGATTGCCGAGGGAAACTGTTTGTCCTTCCTTCTCCAAGAGAATCATGACATCAGGAAGATGATGGCCATGAATTGCAAGTGAATTGGATTTAAGTGAGGGAGGGCAGTGCAAAATCACCTGCCTTACTTTCTCCTCTGGATCAATCTGGGTGATAGATCAGGATGATTGGAGATGGCCTCCTCCAAGGGAAATATAGAGGGAGCAGTAAAGAGAGCCCAGGATAGAGCATTTGAGGATTCCCACAGTTAGTGAGCCTGGGTGAAGATCCAGCTAAGGAGACTGAGAATTAGCCTTTCTGAGAAAACAGACCCTGTGAGTGACCTACTCTAGTTCATATAGCAAGTAAATGGTAGGGCCAGATTTTAGAAGCATAGAACCACATGGTAGAGCCAGGATTTTAATCTAAGGTTCCTGGTAAGTCTAGTTTTTCTCTCACTGTGTCCTGCTGCTTCTTGGAAGTCTAGCTGGGGGATATCCCAGCTCCCCCAACAGACTCCCTGCATTTCAGCAGCCTCTATTCCTTATCCTGCCCCACAGAATGAGGAGAACCTCTGAGAGGGGGTGGATCCTGTACTGGAGCTCACTAGAGGCAGCCAGGTCAGAGCTGGTAGAATCTTGAGGGTGCAAATTGTTCAGGGAGTCAGTGGCTTGTGAGAGGGCAGGAGGGGGAGGGAATTTCCTGGATTCTTCCAGAAGGGAAGAAATGGGGAGGCAGAAGCAGTGAGGAGGAATGGAGATAGGGCTAGACTTGAAGTCAGGACGACCTGGGTTCAAATCTTACCAGAAACACTTACTGACGGTGTAATCATGGGTAAATTAGTAACCTCTCTGGATCTGGGTTTCTTCATCTATAAAATGATGAGGTTGGATGTGTCCTTTAAAGCCTCGTTTTTAAAAATGCAATTAGGATTAAGTGACTTGCCTAGGGTCACAAAGCTAGTTAGTGTCTGAAACCACATTTGAACTCATGTCCTTCTGTTCAAGACAGATGCTCTATCCACTGTGCCAACTAGCTGCCCCTCAGACCTCTTTTAACTCTATATTTATGACCTTACCCAGTCAACTATGGCCTAGCCTCACCATCTTATTCTGATTCTTCCCTCTTCCCCATCCCTGTCTGTAGACTTTCTTAATCTCTCTTAAACCCATACTCTCTAGAAACAACCCCGGGCTTCCACTCACCTGAGATAAGGCCTGGATTTCTAGGGCCAGCCTTTGCCTTCCTGCCTGTAGAGATTGTCCTGAACCCCACATTCCCTTAAAGGCCATCCTACAGACCATCCATGCAATCTCCTCAAACTCCTGAGACTCTTCCTGAGACTGAGACTTTCCAGAACCCAGCACAACACCTGGTGTATATATACCTGGTGCTTAATAAATGTTTATTGATTGACTGATTGATTGACTGACTGAAAACAAACCTTATCTTAGGTGCCTGAAACAAACTGTTGATAGGGACCTCTGCATATTGGGACCCTAGGGACTGCAGGTGAAGTTGGCTTGATGAGGATGGGAGGCCTTGGGAAGGCCACAGGAAGCTGGGAATAGGATGGAGCAGAGATAATAGAATTATAGATTTAGAGCTGGGAGTGACCTTGGAGGTCATCTAGTCCAGCCCCTTCATTTTACACATGTAGAAATGAAGCCCTGAGAGCCTGTGACTTGATCAGGCTTCAAATCCAGGGTTTCCAGATTCAAAGGCCAGAATTCTGTCTAATACAATACAATGCCTCTCAAATGGGCTGAGATGGTATGGAAGGAGGGAGAGACAGTGAGAGGTGGTCTGGGGCTCAGCCTCTCCTTCCCTGCTGCTATCAGCTTGCCGTCTCATTTCCCTGGAGTGTGTCTATCGGGGCCCGGAGCCACTGCTCAATCCTACCTCTTCCTGGGCCCCCAGGTATGCCATCGACCGTGACTCAGACCTGGAGCAGATCTTCAACATCGATGCTGACACTGGTGCCATCGTGACAGGCAAGGGACTAGACCGGGAGACAGCAGGTTGGCACAACATCACTGTGCTGGCCATGGAGGCTGGTGAGTGGGACAGGGTTGGGGATAGGATGGAGGAGGGAGGGAGGCTTCATCTTGCTGAAAAGAAGCCTAAGGCTTTTAGTCCTACAGACGCCAACAGATCCAATCCTCTTAGATTCTTCCAGTCCCACCCCAACCTGCCTTTTGGTAGCAGACAGAGGCCTTCTCTGGGTTTCACTGAATGGTAACATTGGTTAGGTGCCACTCGAACCACCCACTCCTTTGCATCTGGGTCCCAAATCCTGCCAACTCCTATCCCCACCCCCCAGCTTTTGCTTGAACACTTTCTGCTCTCTGCTATTACTTACTATTTGCCTTACCTTGAAAATTCCCTCCCCAAACTCCCATAGAATAGCCCTGGGCCTCCATTTCCCCTAGGGTTCTCTCCAGAGCCCTGCATCCCCTGAGACTTGACTTACCTCTTCCCAAACCAACCAGCCACCCCCTCGTTGAGATCTGATAAGCCCAAGTGTCAGATGGAGGGGGGCCCTCTTATCATTTGTTAATCACTAATTAAACAGACCTGTCTGAAATACTTGGCCAGATTTCCTACTTTGGGAAAGAGAAGAAGGTAGGCAGGATGAGAAGGGCATCTCTCCCTTTAGCCCTGGTTTTCCTTTGATCAAGAACCCATGGGGGTGCAACTGTTTGTTCCACTTTCTCAGGACAAATCAGAGTCCTTAACCCCAAGCTGAGTCAGAGACCTGCGACAGACAGTTGTTGTCAGAGAGCAGAGGGTTGAACTGAAGAGAATGCAGAATAGAGGATGATTTAGCTGAAGTGGGTGCTAGATGTATATGCAGAGTTTGATGATGAGACTCTGTAAAGAGCTCTAATGGAATCCAGAGACCCTGGCCAGTGGGCTTGGACCCCAGAGACTCCCTGTGCTGTGCGCATGGGGCACCCTGCTGGCAAAGGGCCCAGAAACCTCTGCATGGTTAATAGGTGTTCTATTGCTGATCTGAAAAATAGCTCATATTTCTCTCAAGTTAAGGCTTACAAAGCATTTTCTCATACCAAACAACACTATGAAGCAGGCAATGCAAGGATTATTATCCCCATTTTGCAGATAAGGAAACAGAGTCCTAGAGAAGCTGAGTGACTTTTATAGGATTGTTCTAGTGATAGCATCACAGCACAGTGAAGAGGTAGCTAGACTTGGAGTCTAATGACTGATTTCAAATTCTGCCTTTTCAATGGTACGAGGATGGCGGTGTGCAAGTCATTGAGTCTTTCTGTGCATCAGCTTCCTCTTCTGTGAGATGGAGGGTTGGGGCAACTAGGTGGTGCAGTGGATAGAACTTGGAACCAGGAAGAGTTCAAATCTGGCCTCAGACACTCACTAGCTGTGTGTCCCTGGGTAAGTCACCTAAGCCTGTTTGCCTCAGTTTCCTCATCTGTCAAATGAGCTGGAAAAGGAAATGGCAAGCCACTCTGCTATCTCTGCCAAGAAAACCACAAAAGGGGTCATGTGGGACACAACTGAGATGACTGAACAAAGATGCAAGGTTAAACTAGATAACTTCCATGGTCTCTTCTGACTCAGTCTGTGATCATTTATTATTATTATTATTATTATTATTAATTATTCTTATAATTGCCATCCACTAGGTGGGCTTTGCAGTGTGCAGTTAATCTGTCTTCTTTTTGGAGAGTCCCTTGTATCCTGAGTCCAGGCTTCTGACCCTTTAGTCACCCCAGTAGAGAAAGCTTATAGAGCCCCACTTAGCAGGAAAGGCTTAAAGCCACAGTCTCCAAAGCCCCCATTTATGAGAACCAAGATCCCTGACCGATTTGACCTCCCTTCAGAGGGAGATGGAGAGGCTTCTCCCTGGGGAGGCCCAGGTTTCCTGCCCCTTCCACCAGCTCAGTCCAGCCCCACTGCCCCGGCCCTGGGCCCAGTTAAGTCCCTCTGCTGAAGTTCCCTCTGTTGCTTTCAACTCCAGTTTAAAAGGAAATACAAAGGAAGAGCAAACCTCTGGGCTGCTGCTATGAGCGCCTTTGAATCTACTCCTCCCGGGGCATGAAAGGAAAAGAACAAGCAGTAACAGAGGAAGTGGCAGACAAGCTGGGGAGGAGAGAGGAGCAAGCCCTCCTTCCAGTGGTCCCCAGGAGGCAGCTGAGGCCTCAGGCGAGAGAAGGAGAGAGAGAAGAGACAGAGAAAGAGACAGAGACAGGGTGGGAGGGAGAAAGACAGAGAGAGTGAAACAGAAAAGGAAGGGAGAGAGAGGAAAGAGAGAGAGAGAGAGAGAGGGGGAGGGAGAGAGAGAGAGAGGAGGAGGAGGAGAAGGAAGAGAAGAAGAAGAAGAAGAAGAAGAGAGACAGATGAGGGAGAGACAGAAAGGGGGAATAGAGAGAGACAGTGAAACAGAGAGAAGGGGGAGACAGAGAGAGGGAGAGAGAGAGAAAGAGAGGGAGGGAGGGAGAAACAGAGAGACAAAGAGAGAAGAGAGAGAGAGGAAGAGAAAGAGACAGAGAGACAGATGGGGGAGGGGGAGAGAGACAGAGAGAAAGACACAGAGAGAAAGAGATATTGGGGGAGAGAAAGAGACAGAGATGGAAAGACAGAGAGACAGAGACAGACAAAGAGAGACAGAGACAGACAAAGAGAGACACAGAGAGAGATCTGAGAGGTGTTAGCAACACCTCTCCTAGCCCAAAGCCCTCCCCTCTCACTCCCTTAATAATAAATTCTTTCAGGATTTTAGAATGAAAAGGAAGTAAAAAAACACTAAGTTCAATCCTCCGTTTTACAGGTGATAAAATTGCTTCAAAGAAAGAGAGTGACTTGCCCAAAGTCATACAGGAAAGAACAGAGCCGGGACTCAAACTCAGGGCTCCTGACTCTAAGTCTGTGGTCTATTAAACTACAAGAAAGAAGAAAACTAGCTTTTATGAGGCATCTACTTTGTGCCAGCCACAGGGCTAAACACTTTACAAATATTATCTCATTTAATCCTCATGAAAACCCTGGGAGTTTGGTGATATTATTATCCCCATTTTATAGCTGAGAAAACTGAGGTTAAATGAGTTACTCAGGATAACACAACTAGTAAGTGTTTGAGGATGGATTTGAATTCGAGTCTTCCTGACTCTAGGCCCAGGACTGTATCCATTGTACCACCTAGCTTCTGAACTGAAATGAAGTGAACAGAAAGGGATCTTAGCATGAAGCTAGTACTAGAACAGGAAGGGACCTCCTTAGAGACCTTCTGATCCAACTCTGCAGTTGGATAGATGGAGCATATCAGGAGAGAATTAATAATGGAAGGCTTTGGGGGGGGGTGTCTGTTGGAAGCCCAATGACCAGAGCCCAGTCTCTCTCTGGGAAGGCTCACTTCCCCCTGCATAGTGACTGAGGCAGCCTCACTAGAATGGACTGTTAGATTTGGACTTAATTTTACTGGATTCAAATCCTATCTCAGGAATACCTTGGGTAAATCATTTCACTTTTCTTGGTGGAATTGGACTTAATGGTCTCTAAGGTCCTTCAAAGCTCCAAATCTGTAATATTATTATCCAGTTACTTGGCATCACCATCTTTGCTATGCAGTTGGTGAAATACCCTGGACCCAGGGCACTGAACTGAGAATTCTTCTGGTGAAATCAGAGCTTACACAGGTCTTACTCCCCTCTCCAGAGCATTTTTAGAAATCCCAGTTTTGGGGGCAGCTAGGTGGCGCAGTGAATAGAGCACTGGCCCTGGAGTCAGGAGTACCTGAGTTCAAATTCGGCCTCAGACACTTAACACAAAAAAACTAGCCGTGTGACCTTGGGCAAGTTACTTAACCCCAACTGCCCTCCAAAAAGCAAAAAAAAAAAATCCCAGTTTTGGGGTAGCTAGGTGGTGCAGTGAATAGAACACTGGCCCTGGAGTCAGGAGGACCCTCGTTCAAATATGACCTCAGACGCTTAACACTTACTAGCTGTTTGAAACATGAGCAAGTCGCTTAACCCCAGCTGCCCTGCCTTCCTCCCTCCAAAAAGCAAAAAACAAAAACAAAAAAGAAATCTCAGTTTCCAGGAGGGCTGGATTTAAATGGATTTTTGTAAAATGCTTAGCCAAAGGGAGCTTCTGCTTTTTTTAGGGCATCCCAAAACCAGATTCACAAAATCCAAGAGGGCTGAATTACTGTATAATATGGACTCTTTATTCCATTAGAGGGTCAAATCATGTCTCCAAACACAACTCCATACAGTAGCTTCCTGATAAACTGGTATTAGTAAAACTAATCCCTTACATTTGTAGAGTTATTGATTTTCACCAGAAAGAAAAGCACAACCCCTATCCCCTTTCCCCCCTATTTACATAGCTTCATTGTATCTTCCCTTGATGCCTGGAGGTAGGCAGAATAGTACAGCTAGTATATCTGAGGAAACTGAGGAAACTGAGGCCCAGAAAGGGGGTTACATACTTGGAGGCTGGCTCAGAGCTGGGGCTCAAGGTCAGTTCTGACTGAGCAGACGCCTCTTCAGAAACATTAACATAGAGGGCAACCTTAAGAGCCAGGGGGAGATCCAGTATATTTCTAGTCCCTGCTCTGATGGTAATGTCAGACAATTCTAGCCTTGGGCAACAAATAATAATAGCTGATGTATATGTAGTACTTTAAGGTTTACAACACACTTTACATACATTATCTCATAAGAGCTAGAGTAGCACTTCTTAACCTCTTTTGCATCATGGTCCTCTTTGGCTGTCTGGTGAATTTTATGGACCCCTTCTCAGAATAAAGTTTTTAGAAACATAAAATACAAAGATTTACAAAGGAAGGCAGTTATACTGAAATACAATTATCAAGACATTCTTCCCATATAAGTACATGGGCCCTCTGAAATCTATCCACAGATTTCCATGCCTCCCCATGCCCACCAATTAAGAACCCCTGCATTATAAATATTATCCTTAATTTTCAAATGAGAAATCTGAGGTTCCTAGAAAACACATTATTTCATTTCTCTGGACCTTGATTTTCTCCTCCATTAAATGGGGTCAGTGTTGTACTAGATGACCTATGAGGTCCCTTCCAACGGTTTCATATTCTCCAATTCTTTTCAGTTCCTACAGTCTCTGTTCTGAGGTCCCTTTGAGTTTAAACAGTCCCTGTTCTGTGTTTTAGGGCTCCTTCCAGGCTACATTTTCTATGTTCTAACATTCTTCGTTCTAAGGCTCCTTCAAACCTTGACATTCTGAGAAGTCTCCATTTGCTCAGCTTCCCAGGGCTGGTGGGAACAGGGTGTGCCTGGCAAAGGGGTGGGGGGAGCTGCTCGAGACAGCAGGACCCACTGGCCTGACCTAGAGGGGGAGGCTAGCGGGTTGGGGGTGGGGGCTAGTTCAACCAGCCAAGCTTTCTCTCTTTTGGCAAACACAAGGTGACAAGAATCAGAGGGGAAATATTTATACACAGCAGCTAAGATTTCCGAACAAGTCAGTAAGTATTGCAGTTCCCCTCCAGCAGGGCCGCCTGTCATACTGGATTACCTCAAAGGCCTGTGGAGCCGCTTAGTATTCTGACTCCCCTCCCGGTAACTTCTGAGTCATCCATTCTGCCCATCCAGACGCTCCTTCCACTGACATTATCTTTAACGTTTTGTAATCATGAAATATTAATGACCAATATTGAATTTAAAGTACAATTTGTGTCTGAATTCTCTGGTGGAAAGGGCAGTTGTAGAAGGAAGGCCTTCAAAGTGACAGCGAGAATTTTGGAGGTCTAGCCAGTCCCCACTGCTGGGTAGAGAGGGATGGGGGTCAGGTCTGGGGTCCCTGCTGCCTCTCTCAGGGACCTGGGAGCAGCAGATGAACCTCTAGTAGACTGGAGGTCAGGCAACTTAAGACAACTAGCAGCTAATCTGATCGGCTCCATGAACTCTTGGCTGGGTTCTACTGCCCAGGCTAGTTAGAAAGCTAGGCTAAATAAGCCTTAGGGGACGAGGGAAAGACAATCACAGAACCACAGACCTGGGAGGAATATTAGAACATAACATGTCAGGGCTAGAAAGGATTAAAGGCCTAAAAGATTCTCTAGAGTCTAGACCAACCACAGCATTTCATAGACTGTAAAACTAAGTAAGGCTCAGAGAGAGAAATTGAAGCTGCCACTTACTAGATATATACAACTTTAGGTAAGTTCCTTAATTTATTTGAGCCTCAGTTTCCCATCTATAAAAGGAGAGTGGATTAGACTATTTCTAAGGTCCTTTTCAGTCATTACCTTCTGTTATTCTGTGACTTGGGCTGAAACCCAGTTCTTTGGTGCCAGAGCAGGAATCATACTAAAATCCAATGCCTCCCAGGTCAGGAGGGAAGAAGATCTCAGGGACAGGCTAAGGTAGGAGAGAATCCAATTCATACCGGCTGTTAAGCAGAAGTGAGAAAGGGGTAGGGAGAATGGCACGTCACCTAACTGCAGTGCTTTGACCCTCTGGGACCCCTGAGTTAAGGTTGATGACTCTTCTCAGAGGAAAGCTTGCATATCCTCAGGAATACAGGTCATTGGGCAGAGTTCTAAGCTCCTGTCTAGCTGGTGGTCTATGGTCTAAGGCCCTGTCTAGTTCTAACATCCTATGTTTGAAGCTTCCTTTCAGCTCTGATACTTTGTAGCCTAAGGTCCAAAATTTTTTGTTCCATAACTTTGGTTTTCTTCTAGTTCTGATGTTCTAAGAGAGCCCCATGATCTGAGGTCAAGGTGAGATCATGTCCCCAGAGGTGTCCAGATGTATCCCAAGGAAGGCAGGACATTTCGTCAAGTGTCTAGGATCATCTCAAGACAGCAGTGAGCATATGAGCTAGATTTGATTTCAAAGATTTGGAGACTTTGCAAAAAAAAAAAATCCCTTCCTCCATTCAGTGGGGCCTAAAATCCCTCCAGGGGAAAAAGGACTCCATAATGAAAAAATCATCATTGCTGTTCAGTCATTTTTCAGTTGGATCTGATTCTCTGGGACTCCATGTGGGGGTTTCTTGGCAGAGATACTGAAATGGTTTGCCATTTCCTTCTCCAGCTCATTTTACATATGAGGAAACTGAGGCAAACAGTTAAGTGACTTGCCCAGGGTCACTTAACTAAGTAAGTGTCTGAGGCCGGATTTGATCTCAGGAAGATGAATCTTTCTGACTCAAGGACTGGTTCTAGCTGCCCCAGAAGGAAAAACTGAGAATGTGCCAATCCTCCTGGGAGAGGAAAGACCCTTAGCTTGGTAGTCAGGAGACTCGGGTTTCAGTCCCAGTCCTGCCAGTAATTTGATATGTGGTCTTGGGGAATCCCCTTTCCCTCTCTGGGTTTCAGTTTTCTCTGTCAAATGACAGAATTGGTCTAGGTCTCTAAGGCCTCTTTCAGCTTTTAAATTATATCTTAAGGTCCTTTTCAGCTGTTTGATTTCAGGGAAACCAGGGGGACTAATGTTCACATTAAGGGGTAAATCCCTCATTTCAGGTACTCTCTGACCCCTTAATATGGTGTCCTCCTAGGAGGCATATGGAAGTTCTTCAATATTTTCCCATGAACCTGGCCTCGTTCTCTTCTTTTTCTTCCTCATCTTCAATAGTGAACAAGCACTTGGCCCCCTCATGGAAGGTGAGGGGGTAGGGGAAGAGGGAAGAGGGTAGGTTACCTATTACAGGTCTCAGCTCTACTCCTAGCTGTATCTGAGGCTGGGCTTGCCTGTAATTGAGATGATAAATCTTCCTGTCGGGAGGGGAGCGAGTCTAATCAGAGCATTGTGTTTGGACGCAATCTAATTACCCTCAGGGGAGGATAGGGAGGCCAGCAGCCAGGGGAGGGGAGCCCAGGGCTGACAGGCGTTGGCAGCCCTGTCTCCCACTGAATTCCCCCTTTCTCAATCTGTCCCTCTACTTTATCTCTCCCTCCTCCCCACTCCCACTCCTTTGTCTGTCTGTCTCTCTACCTTTCTCTGCTTTCACTCCCATCTGTCCTTTACTTCCCCTTCCTTCCTTATCTCCTCTCTCTTTTCTTTTGTTTCTTCCTTTCTTATCTTCCTCTCATTCTACCACTTTTTACTCCCTCCACTTCAGTTCCTCTACTTGACCTCTCTCCCCCCTACATTATTTCTCCCTTTCTCTCCCTCTTTTCCCTTTTGTTTTTCTACCTCATTGTTCCCCCTTTCTTCTTCTCTCTCCCTTTCTCTTTCCTTCCACTCCCTTCATTTCTCTTTCTCTGTTCTCTCTCCCTCTTCTCTAGAGGTAAGGACACCTAGCCTCAGGTCCAGTAGGGATGTTGGTATGTCTCATGGACAGTGTCTTCCAGTATTGGATCCAGTGTCAGTCTGGGCATGTCTCTCATTAAGAGAGTGGGATGGGTGAATGTGAGCAAAAGAAAAAAAAAAACATGGAGGCCATCTACCTGGAAGACTGTGTGCCTTGCATGTCTGCTATGGGAAAAGAAGAACAAACAGTGAATTCCTACAGAGGAGTGTGTATATGTGTGCCTGGGTGTCTGTGTTGACCTGTTTTGGGGAGTGTATGGGTACTCAGGTGAATGTGCAGTTGATACACAGTATATGGTTCATATAGGGCTCAGATTCTAATAACTAGGATAAGCAGGTGCACAGTGGAATATTGTGTGTGAATGTATGTTTAGAAGGAGAAATGGTAATCTGTGGGTCATGTGTGTTCACTGGATGCAGTGTATGGGTGCATGAGCAGGTTTTGGGAGGTATGTGTGTGTACATGTATGACATGGTTAGGAGGGAGAGTTGGGGATATGTGTCGGTAAGAGGTGTGTGTGCTATGCTGTGTGTGTATGTGTGTATGAGTGAGCATGTGTGCTGAGAGCTGTATACATAATAACTCATATTTTTGTAGCACTATAAGGTTTTTCAAAGTATTTTTCCCACAAAACCCCCATGAGGTAGATAGTATAAATCTAGTTATCCCCATTGTACAAATGAGGAATGTGAAGCTCACAGAGGGGAATGATTTGCCCAGAATCCCACACATAAAAGCTCTTGAAGCTGAGATTCAAAGGCAGGTCTCCTGATTCCAAATTCAGCACTCCTTTCACTATTCTACGTATCTCTTCAATAAGTGAGAATATTTGAAGACTGGAGTGGTGGAAATGGAGGTGCTTTGGACGGTAACTGGCTGTTGGATCATGTGCCGTATATTTTTGGTTTATTGCATTGGGTGAGATACATGTAATTATGTTCTTTGCCTGTATATTTCTATGGTATATTGAGGGGTCTATGTGAGTTTTGGGGTTGGGTCTGTATCTGGGGAGTGGGTGTATACCTGTGAAAGAGGTGTGATGTGCATACTACAATATAAAAGTACACTACAGAGTGATGAGTGAGGTAAATCTGAATCTAAGACCCTGTAACTATTCCATGGTCATTGAATTAAGCAATCTCCATAGAGACACATCTCATAGAATCCTCTGTACTTTTAAGATGTGTGTGGGAGACGGAGGCTTCAGGACTGCATTATATTCTACCAAATCACCCACTTTTTAAAGCAATCAGCAAATAATATACCTAGTGGACATTTACATCTTCTCTACCCCTCTCAGTCAATGTGGCCAAAAATATGATCAGCAACAGCACATCCTCAGGGAAATCATGCCTGTTCCCTCACTGGGTTTTCATTAAGGACACTACCAATGTGTGTGTAGACCATTTGCATAAAATTTGCTTACGCATGAGGAAAATAGGATGAGATGACTATCTTTAACTTTTTGGAAGGCTATGATATAGAAGAGGGATTTGATTGTTACAAAAACAATTTGCACTTGAGGAAGAGTAATGCGCTTCCCATTGAGGAAGATCTTTTAGCTAAGGGGAGATGACTGCTTATCAGTATTGTTGTAGCAGAGAGTCATGCTTGTTATGAATTGAAATAGGGGGTCCCTGAGGTCCTTTTTAGCTCTTCAGTTCTATGACTAGCTATGGTCTATGGGCTGCTTCTCTCCTTGGAAATAGCCTTAAGGGTCATCTAGTTCAACCCCTTTACTTTACATAGGAGGAACCTAAGACTCAAAGAGAAGTGATTTGCCCAAAGTTAAGTTAGTGACAGAACCTGGGATAGAGTCTACAATTCCTAACTCCTGGTATAGTCCTCATTTCACTCACTCATGCATTTCCAGTAAAGAGGGCAGAGGATGCCCTATGCCAGGTACCTTTTCTACTATGTATCAAGACTCTGCAAGGTCAATTCAGGTCAACTGAAGAAACATTTATTTGTTAAGTACTCACAATAAACATACTTAGTATATCCCCTCTACTTAAAGGAGAGGCCTTTCTATTAGTATTCAAAGACTATCTGAGGAAAAGGGATATCCCTGAGTTTTAACCTCCAGGCCAGGAGTCCCCAGCTTTAGTCTCTCTCTATGAGTGACTTTGGTAGTAGAAGACTCTTCATGAGTTCAAATCCAACCTCAGACACTAGCTATGTGAATCTGGACAAGCCATTTAACCTTGTTTGCCCCAGTTTCTCATCTGTAAAACGAACTAGAAAAGGAAATGGCAAACCATTCCAGTATCTTCACCAAGAAAACCCCCAAAATGGAGTCATGAAGAGTTGTACACAACTGAAAAAATGACCGAACAACAAATGAATGGCTCTGGGTACTGTCATCAATGAGGGTCATTCCTACCAGAGACACTCCCTGGCCTTCCCAAGCGCACCAGGGCCTCCCTGCCTCTTCCAGCTGCCTCCCCAGATTAATGGTGTGCCAGCTCTGGGAGGAAAGGAAGAAAAGCTTCGTGTTTAATTTTAATTTCGGAAACCATTTAGGTAGCAGGCCTGTGCTGCTCACTGCTGTCAATCAGGTTTCCTCAAGGCTGCATCAATTAGTTTAAAAATATTGAATGTAATTTTGCCTGACACAACATATTGCAGTCACTGCAAAATATAATTTATTTTAGAAGAAGAAATAATTAAACTAATTTGCATGTCAGTCAGCTGAGCTGAGATGCCAAGGTAGGTAGGGGGGAACCCTGCCACCGTGGGGTAGGGGTACCTATTGTGGGCAGGCAGGTACAGTCAGGTCAGGCCTGAGTTCTAACGGGACAGTGATCCAAGCTTGACTTCTCTACTTAGCATTTGGGCCTGAAGCTTCCTCTTCTTCATTCTTGGGAGCTGTCCCAGGCACCAACACCATAGAACTGGAGGGACAAGGGCAGGGATGCTAGTTTTGTGGGAAGCAGATAGCTCGTGTTTTTGTAGTATTTTAAGGTTTACATAGTGTTTTCTTCATAGCAGCCATCTAACGAAGACGGCACAAATACAATTTTTCCATTTTGTACTTAAGGGCACAAAAGCCCAGATCAAGTGACTTGCCCACGGTCCACATAGCTGGTAAGTTTTGGTGCAGGAATTTGAACTCAGATTTCCTGACTCCAAATCTATTGCTCTTTGCCACCCTGGTTATTATACCATACTGATCACCTTCATTCTAGGTTATAATCGAGTTTGTCAGAATTGGCATGAAGATAAGCTACATCTTTCTTCCCCACTTCGATTGTGTGTGTGTGTGTGTGTGTGTGTGTGTTCACTGACCCCCTCCCTGATGTTATCTATTTAATTCAGTTAAATTACACAAGCAGTTACTAAATACATCCTAGGTACAAGACCCTGTGCTAGGCTCTGGGGAAACAAAGACAAAAATAAAGCAATCTCTGCCTTTGTGAAGCTTATATTCTGTTTGGGGATGAGGGGGTTGTAGGAATACCACATGAAAGCAGGTCACTAAAGATAAAGGCAAACAGAAATGACTTAATGGGGGAGGGGGTGCCTTAACTGAGTGCCAAGAGATTTAAAGAGGTAGAGGTGAAGAAGAAGAGCATAGGAGCAGTCTTTGAAAAGGCAAGGAGGCCACCCAGGTACTCTGGGTTCAATTACCAAACACTTCTTGAGTACCTACTCTGTGCCTTATAGTGCAACAGTAAAGAGAACACCATTGCTGTCTGCTAATAGAAATAAGACTAGTTACTCAGGTAACTAAATGTCTAATTAAAACAATATCATGGGAGCACAATTGTAATATAAAGTGCTTTGAGATCTAATAAAGGGAAGATCAATTCCAGTCATGGGGGAATTGAAGGTTTCCTGGAGGAGCTTTCATTTGAGCTAGGCTTTAAAGGATGAGAGCAGGCAGAATGTGAACTCCCCTCCCCTTTGCCTCACTCATTCTTACCACCAATCCCCAACAAACAGTTTGCTGCCTGGAGAGAAAAAGATAACTGTCCATCCCAGTCCTGACCTTTGGCTCAACAGTCAGCCTGGCCCTTCTTGATCCCCCCACCATGCCTCTCCCTCATATCCTCCTCAATTCTCTAAATGAAACTATGGTTTATTTAAGGATCTAAACAACACATTCTTAAAAATAATTGATCACCCAGAGCTCTCAGTCACGACTTGAATCCTCTCTCTCTCCCAGAAAGCACCCCCTCTAATCACCAAAGAGGCAGATCTAAGGCAGCAGCCAGCCCCAGGAGAAGAAAAAGGGAAGGAGAGCTCGTGAATGAAGTCTGCCAGAGGGGTCGGGGTCCTAGTTAATTGCAGAACTTCCTCCCCAAGAGAATCTGCACCTGTCTCCCAAACCATAGCTCCTTTTTTTTTTATCAACAAGTTCACAGACACCAGCCAATTCTTGGCATCTAAGCAGGGCCAGAAAAAGAACTTAGAGTCATGTCCCTCTCCACCCCCAACCAGACTTCTAAGCTTCCTGGATGAGTGGAAATGAGGAAGCAGATTACTAGGTCATCCAGGTTAGTGGACAACCAAATAATGCCAGGAGTATAAGGGAGGCCCCTTTGCTCTTAAATATCTTTCTCACCAGGCTGACATGGCACCTGAAATTCCACCCTCCGTGCTTTCTTCCTCTCAGTTGAACGTGACCCTCTCCAATCTCCTTTGTTTAAATTCCAACCCTTTCCAGGACCTAATAAATTTTGTTTTGGGAACATTACACACACACACACACACACACACACACACACACACACACACACACACACACACACCCTACTCCACCTCCAGCATTCCAAAATATTAGAGCTGGAAGGAATTTAGAGACTGTTTAATTTACCTTTTTTTACGGGTGAAGAAACAAGCTCGAGGAGAGGAACTGATTTGCCCAAGGTCACACTGCTAGTAGTGATTAAGCAGGGAGGCAGTATGATACAGTGAAAGGAAAGAACATTGAATTTATAGTCAGAGGACTTGGGTTCAAATCCTGCCTCTGACAAATGCCAATTGTGACCTTGGGCAAGTCACTTAGCCTCCTTGGATAATCAGGTTTCCTTTACTGTAAAACAAAGATTGGACTGGGGTCATTTTCAGGTCTGTTTATGATCCTAAAACTCAGACCTAGATCTTCTGCTTCTCAATCCAGTGCTCTTTCCCCTAAGGTTCTTGCTAAAATTTCCATATGCTGGAGGAGGAGAGACCAAGACATCAACAGGCTTGTACATTGTCAGATTTGATTCCCTGAGGCTAGGGCACTGGTTGAACTGATTGAGGTAATGGTCTGGCCAGGGCTGTCTGCCTAGGGAAGACAGGTTAAAAATCTGGTCTGGGTTCTGGACCCTTGTTTTAAAAATATTTCCTGATTACATTTATAAAAAAAATTTTAACATTCATGTTTTTAAATTTTGAGTTCCAAATTCTCTCCTTCCCTCCTCCTCCTCCTCCTCTTGAGAAGGCAAGCATTATGATAGTTATTATATGTGCACAATCATGCAAAACATATTTTCATATTAGCAATGTTGCAACAAAAAACCCAACAACCACCCCCCCCCAAAACAAGAAAAATAAAGAATGCAGAAAAAGTATGCTTCGATCTGTACTCAGAGTTCATTAGTTCTTTCTCTGGAAGTGGATAGCATTTTTCATCATAGGCCCTTTACAGTTTCTGGACCCTCCATTTCATCTGCTTATTGGCTATATATAAAAATGTTTGTATCCTTCCTCTCCTCTAGTCCATTGCCCCTCTACTGGAAAGAGAGAGCTATGTTTTGTAGTCAGTCCTCTGAAATTAAGGCTGATAACTTCAACGATCAGTTTTGTTGTTTTTAGGTGCTTTTCTGCTTTTTCATATTTTCTAATTGGCTTTTGGGGGGGTTCTGCTCACTCCACATCAGTTCATGCGACCATCTCCTTCAAAATGTGAGTCCCCGAAAGTGAGTCCCATAAAGATGAGTGATCTTGTCCAACATCATACAGCTAGAAATGTAACCAGTGTTCCTAGGACTCTTATTTCCTTGTTTTTTTTCCAAGCTGCCATACTAGCCTGATGAAATGTGCTCAAGAGGACCTACTCCCCTTCCCCTGTACCCATCCTCTCTACACTAGCCCCCCCCAGGCTTAGGTCCCTCCCCCTTCCTGCTGGACAACCCAACCACTGGGGCATGGCTTGTGTCCAGAGAAAAAGGATAGAATCATTCTGTAATTGAGAGCAGCACCACCCTCCAAGCATCCTAGCTGCCTATCTCATTACTCTTCCCTTCTGGGTTACAGACAATCACTCACAGGTATCCAGAGCATCCCTTCGGATCCGGATCCTGGATGTGAACGACAACCCCCCAGAGCTGGCTACCCCCTATGAGGCTGCTGTATGTGAGGATGCGAAACCTGGCCAGGTGATGACCACCATGGAAGTAACTGACATTTCCTAGTGCTCTACTCTTACAAAACTCTCTTATTCTGAGACTCATGACACATTTCTATGTGGTACTTAGGGTAGATATCAACCTCATTTTATAGATGAGAAAATTGATATGGGGAAAATTGTAAGTGAGGTGTCCAGAATCAATGAGGTAATTAATGGTGAAGGCAGAACACAAAGCCAGGCCCTCATGGCTACAAGTCTCACAATCAGCCCCCTTCTTTTAAAAATAAAGCTTACTTTTTTATTATGAACTTTAAAATCAACAAATAAGTACAAACGTTCCAATATACAAAGAACATACAAGAGGGTGGTATATAGAACTATTAATTACATGCAGTTTGTTTTTTTAAGAATTGTATATGGGAGTGGCTAGGTGGCGCAGTGAATAAAGCACTGACCCTGGAGTCAGGAGGACCTGAGTTCAAGTATGACCTCAGACATTTATAACACTAGCCATGCGACCTTGGGCAAGTCACTTAATCCCAATTGCCCTGCCTTCCCCGATTCAAAAAGAAAAAAAGAAAAAAAAAGAATTGTATATGAATCACATGCTCTTTCCATGAACTATACCTACCCTGGTACAGAAAGGTTAGGTGAGATAGGGGTCAGGATGGCAACATTTGTGTGCCTCAGACTTCTGTCCAGGGACCAACCCTCTCCCTTGCTGTCAGTGAGGGGCTCTGAAGCTTGCTCTTTGTCCCCTCTTTGCCTTTAGCTCATCCAAACCATCAGTGTGGTGGACAGAGATGAACCACAGGGAGGTCATCGATTCTACTTCCGTCTGGTGCCTGAGGCTGTCAATAACCCTCATTTTTCTCTGCTTGATATTAAAGGTAAGCCCCACCTACTTCCTCTATCCCAGTGGTTCTCAATCTTCCTAATGCCGTGACCCTTTAATACAGTTCCTCATGTTGTGGTGATTCCCCAACCATAAAATTATTTTGGTTGCTACTTCATAACTGTAATTTTGCTACTGTTGTGAATCTATCTGATATGCAGGATATATTTTCATTGTTACAAACTGAACATAACCCACAGGTTGAGAACTGCTGCTCTATATTCCCTTCCATAGAAGGATCAAGGTAGGCATCTCTCCCAACTTTGTTCATGAACGTAGAATCTAATGGAGCCAAATTGACATCAATCAGTCCACCAATTGGTGCAAAGTCCCCTTGGACTGGAATGGTCAGGGAAAGCTTCCTTGGGAAGTAAAATTTGACCTGAGCCTTTAAAGGGAGTGAGGAGGTTGGGTGACTAGCTGGATCAAAGGTGAGAGCAGAATGTGAACAGCCTTCTAGGTGTGAGTGTCTTGGCTGGAGCAGAATAAGAATGTTTCATAAAGTTTATGTGAGGAAAGAACAGAGTTTCTCTTTCTTTAATTCTTTGCTATAAATGATGGCTCACTGGAAATGGGAGGGCAGAAGAATATATTCAGAAATGAACTGGATATAAAAACAAAAGATATTCATTTTATTTTTGGAGACAATTGGTTAAGTGACTTGCCCAGGATCACAGAGTTAAGAAGTGTCTGAGGCAGGATTTGAACTCAGGTCCTTCTGACTCCAAATCTGGCACTCCATCCACTGTGCCATCTAGCTGCCCCAATATTAATGATTTTTTAAAAATGCAAAAAAGCTTTAAAAGAAAGAAAAAGATCTAGGGATCATAATGCACTGCATTCTCAATAAGTCAACATTGTGGCAATGCCATTTCTCTTCACTGAATTAATAGAAGTGTAGTGTATCTAGAAGAAAGGAATGATAGTCCTGTTCTCTACAAATGTCACATCTCACCCAGAATATGTGTAGTTTCAGGTCTCACCATTTAGGAAGGTGTAGTTTGTCCAGAAGAAGGCAACAAAGGTGGCCATGGGATCCCTCATTATGGCATAGGAGGTGTCTTGAAAGAAACTTGGAATGTTTTCTTCAAGTAGGAAAAAAACTTGGGGAAGATGATCGTTAGCTTGAAATATGTGAGGCTTTCATTTGGAGAAATGAGTAGACTTGTTCTGTTTGGCCCCAGGGACCAAAACTGAGGTGGAAGCTGCCGAGAGGCAGAGGGAAAACTTCCTAAGAGTCAGAGGCGGAACGGATTGGTCTGTGAACAGCCAGAAGCTGGATCACCAAGTAGTCTAGCAGAGAGGTGGGAAGTTCCTTCTGAGGTAGAGGTTGGTCCAGAATCCCTCCAATGCCTTTCCAGTGCTAATACTACAAACCCACCATATCCTAACCACCCCCAGCACCTGAGAGCTTAGACCCTCTGCTGGTATTAGAGAAGGTATATATATATATAGAGAGAGAGAGAGAGAGAAGGCATTGCTCAAGCACCTTTTCTTGCCCCAGCCTAAGAGATTCCTATACCCATTTCCCTCCAAGATATAAATGTGGCATCCTCTGTGTACACAAAGATGGTGCTACTGATATCCGTAAGCTTTCTATTAGTGGAGATGGCCTTTACTGAGCTGTCCACACTCTCACTAATTTTCCTTAGGACTGAGGGAATGCATTTATAAGTGAGCTCACAGGGGTGGGAATTCATAGAATAGAAGCAAGCCAACCACCCTGGGAGAGCAAACCCATTAACCTCATACTTTAATCATTAAAACTGACCCCCCCCCCCCCCGGGATGATCTGAGTGAATATCCAGAAAGAATTCCTTGAAGATCCTGGGTTAGAGCCCTGGACTCCTCCTGGCTGATTTTCTAGGACTCTCAATGGCATCTGCAGCCTGACTATTCCCTCCCCAGAGGAACTAGGACCCCCTATTCCCCATGGGTTCATATCTTCTTCCTTTCTGCCAATTTTCCAGCCCCTGGAAACAACAGAAATGACACTGGGAGGCCATTAACTTTCTATATCAGAATGTTCCTAATTATATTTGTTTGGCTGGGGGCTGGGGAATACCCAAGTCATCTGGGGCTGTAGCCCAGAACAAATCCAATAATGATCATTGTAATAATTCACCGCCATATAACATTTTCTTCACAATAGCCCTATGAGATTAGTACAAGTAATAATGATAATGACTGACATTTGTATAGCACCTTAAGGTTTACAAAGTATATTGAGTCGACATTATCTCATATGATCCTTACAACAGCTCCCTGAGGTGTGTGCTGCAGGTTCTAGTCCCATTTTACAGATGAAGAAATGAAGGCTCAGAGGAATAAAATTGTTTGCACATGGTCATGAAATTAGTAAATGTTGGAAGCAGAATTTCAATGCAAGCTTCTCCTGACTCCAAGTTCAATGTTCTTTCTAGTGCTTTTATAGAACTTCTTTACTTTCTACAGCTGAGTAAACCGAGGCCCAGAGAGAGAAAGTGACACATCCAAAGTAACCCAGCAATCAATTAAACAGCTAGGATATAAACTAGGGTGTTCTGGCTGCAAGTCCTGTGTCTTTTCCCCCTCCACATACATTGCCTCTCAGTAATTGTTCATCTGTGTAGGTTGGTGGAGCTTGGGGGCTGGTGGGTGGCAAGTCACTCTGCTAGGAAAAATCCGTTTAGAGGAGTGGGTGGGAGGCCCTCTCCTCCCTCCCTGTCCCTGAGCACCCCTCCTTCCCTCCCCTTCTTCTTATAAATATCCACTGTGACAAACTGCTACCCCTGGCCCATCTGTTTCTTTGTACAAATTTGTAGCCAGTTTGGAAACGTGATTTATAAATATTGCTTTTGCAGCCAGGGATTGACACTGATGAATGTCAGCCCAGATGGATGCCTGCCGCTCCCTGGCTCTCTGGCTCCCCTCCCTCACCCTTTCTTTGCAGTGGTGAAAAGGGTGCTCCCCCAGTCCTCGGAGGCTTCCCTACCCTGGACCACTGGCAGGTATACTAACTCTAGGGGTTCAGAGTACCAGGTCATTCCTGGGGGAAAAGGGAGAGGAGTATTGAGGGCCTGGAGCCGTGGCCACCATCTCCCTAGGGTCTGGCCTTCTTACCTGATGCAATATAAAGTACCATGGTCTTAAGTCAGGAGATCTGGGTTCAAATTCCAGCTCTGCCATTTATATTAGCTGTGTAATCCTGGCCAAGGAACTTTCTTCTCTCAGCCTTCATTTCCTTCTCTGTAAAATAAGAGTGATAGTATTTGTACCCCCTACATCTCAGGGCCATCATAAAGAAAGGACTTTGTAAACCTTAAAGTGCCATGCAAAGGGAATTACGGGCCCAGCTCTGGAGAAGACTTCCCAATACACACACACACACACACTTCCCAATACACACACACACACACACACACACACACACACACACACACACACACCCTGAGTTCCCCATTATACAGTTTGTTCCCTCCTATTCCTTAAGGAGATGAGGCTTAAACCCAGACTTTCAGCTATTCCCCTGTCTTGCCTGCCTACTGTCCAGGCTGGACTCAACAAACATTATTCTTAGCTGACATGAGTGTCTGCCTTCTCAAAGGATAGTCAGCCAGTCAACAAGTGTTGATTGAAACCTTTGTGTCTCTACACCATACCAGTGTGGGCACTAGACTCTGTGAGAGATATGAAGAAAGAAAAAACATTAGAAAACCTGGTCTCTGCCCTTTCTGAGCTCTTGATTCAATTGGGGCGAGAAGATTCCCATTGTCAGACCATGTGTGATAAACCCCTGTGAACAATACAGATGGCCAGGGTTATGGGAGCTCAGGAGAAAGCCTATGGGTTGGGGCATGGAGAGAGGCTAAATGAGGCTTTGAATGGGAGATTTTAGCTAGGCAGAAGTAGGAGAGGCCCTTTTTATTTTAAGTGTGGATGGAGGGTGTGTGTCAAGATAGGAATGAACCTAGTGCTTTGGAGGACAGTGGAGAGGGAGGGCTAGCTTGATTTCAGCACAAGAAAAGAGGGCTGATACTCTCAGTATGAACAAAAGCATAAGGGTAGGAATGGCCTAGGCATGAATAGACAGACCAGTCTTCTTGGGGTGGGGGGGGCGAGAGAGGTTGAAAAACTATGGTCAAAATAAGGTATGAATGCTGGAAAGAACCTTTGTCTAGGGTTCTCAACCTTCAGTCCCTGTCCCAAATCACTAAATTTTTACTCACCCCCCCATTAAATATGAAATGAAACAAATTCTGGAGCTTATAAATATGAACATATAAAACAGATTAATTTTTCTTCTCTAAGGGTACACAAAAAGTTTTGTAACTAAATTGACTGGAGATCAATTTAGTGTTTCTAGGACAAGACAGCTACTTATCAAATATTTGCTGCTCCCCTTTCGACAAGTTTCTCATACCCCCTGTGTCTTGGACTTTGTGACATTGAACTGATTCAGTTTAGAGAAATCATCTTGAATGGAGGAGGAGGAGAGGAGGAGGAAGAGGAGGAGGAGGAGGAGGGAAAGGAAGAGGAGGAGGAGAGTAAAACCTAGAAGAAATTTGGCAGGGCTGAGAAGCAGACTGAGTTTCCTAAGGGCGAGGAGAGAGGGTTCAAAGCCTGGGCACACCCCCCCCAAAGGAAGCTGGGGCTGTCACTTCCATTCTGAGTACCTCTGCACCAAGGAGCTGGCAGGAGGCCAGGGAGGAGCAATAAATGTGATGGAGGGATTGGGAAGGATTGACTTACAAGGAAGATTAAGGAAGCAAATCACTGGGATGTGAGAAGGGGCAGAAACTCTAAGAGTACACTAGTGGGTAGAATCAGAGGCCCAAAGTCTTTGCCATCCC
Source organism: Pseudocheirus occidentalis (assembly GCA_028646575.1). NCBI lineage: Eukaryota > Metazoa > Chordata > Mammalia > Diprotodontia > Pseudocheiridae > Pseudocheirus > Pseudocheirus occidentalis. The sequence goes on along the minus strand of CM053595.1, from coordinate 101,908,000 downwards.
CACCTCCTTCCTTGCCTCTACTTAGATAACACAGCAGCTGTGCACACACAACACGTGGGCTTCAACCGGCAGGAGCAGGATGTCTTCTTCCTCCCTATACTGGTGGTGGACAGTGGACCACCCACACTCAGCAGCACAGGAACCCTCACCATCCGTGTGTGTGGCTGTGACAGTGCCGGTGCCATCCAGTCTTGCAACACCACAGCCTACGTGATGGCTGCCTCCCTGAGCCCAGGGGCCCTCATTGCTCTGCTGGTCTGCATCCTCATCCTGGTTGGTGAGTCTGCTATGGGCCCCAGCCTTTCCCCACTCTGGCAGGTGGCCCCCTTGCTGTGGTGTTCTCTGGTCTGGCTTGTATGGGTAGTCCAGAAGTCTTCATTTCCCAACCTCCAGCCTGCAAACAAGTCCATGCTCATTGTCTCTTCTGCAAGACCCAGCCCCCTTCCTTCCTCTATCAAATCACTGAATGTAGAACTGGAGGAGGGCTTTGTGCATTCCAGGGCTGGAATGAATATTAGAACATTGAATATCAAAAGTAGAAGGGACCTTAGAACATAGAACTCGGAATGGATGGTATTGGGAGGGACTCTAGAATTTAGAACATATACAAGGTGCCTCAAGTCTTAATGCAGTTTTAAGCTCTTGAAGCATAAAAGGAGAGTAAAGGAAGCCTTAGGGGGCTATCTTCTGCTTACCTCTCAACTCTGAGATGAGGTCACTGAAGATTCCTGGAGTCCCAGGGTCTTTGGTCTGTTATAAAAAAGGAATGAGGATGCCTCTCTTCCCAACTCACAAAATTTCGCCTTTCCTCAACTAGTACATACAGTACTCCATCTGGGTATCCCTTCTCCTAGTCCAGAGTTCAGTTCCTAAGAAACTTCCCTCAGTGTTCCCACTCAACTGGTCCCCTCTCATCCATTCCTGTTTTAGGAGGGCCAGCCTATGGCCAAGTTGACAGTTGCCTCACTTTCCACAGCACTCAGAGGCAAAGAAGACAACCTAGAGAGCCCCAAAATAGGAAGGCCAGGTTTGCCTTCTCCCCACCCTCAGCTTAGAAACCCCTTTCCCACTGGGTGCACTTTACATCGGTTTCATTTTCCAACGCAGTGCAAACAAATTTCTGCCTAATTGCCCACAAACGAATAAAGTGCCCATCAGGGCTCTAAAGGTGACAGGCAGAATAGCTGATGGAGCAGCCACATCTGCAGTCCTCGAAGCCTGCACTGGCAGCCATCTGCTCTGGCTTCCCCCTCCAGTGACTCCCCCAGCCTCCAGCTCACTCAGACCCTGCCTCTCACTTGGTCCTTGGTTGTTCAGCTCTATTGAGGGATAGCCAGCTGCCGCCTCCTTACAGAGGTGTGTGGTAGGGCCCCTGCCACATCAGCCCTTCTGTGGGAACTGAGCACGGGATCCTGGTGAAGTCAGTCACATGGGATGGGGATAGGAGTAGTGACTTTCATATGTAGGGCCATCTTTTCAATGATGTCTCTCTTTCCTGCTTCCTTCCAACACACTCCTTGTTACCCCTCATTCCGGTGGGTCTTTCCTCCATCTTTTTCCTGTCTACTTCATCTCTCCCCTTCCTCCCTTTTCTGGCTCTGCCCCCACTCATGGCTTCCCCTTGGTCCTCTGTCCTGTTCCTACCTGTTCCTACCCATTTCCCCCCTGCCCCCCTCCCCTTGTTTAAGCTTGTTCTCCACTCTACTCGATCTCCAACGACTCCCTCCCCGAAACTCGGGCGCCTTTTCCCTGCCTTGGCCCTGGCGGGGCATCCCCATCTCTGTATCTTTTCTTTTCTCTTGGCCGATCAATCAATCCCCTGTCCTCCTCTTGGCCAAACCCTTTCCTCCCCTCCTCTCACTCCTGGGGCCCTACTCTCCTTGTCCCTGCTCCTTGTGTCCTTCCCTGTCCCTGGCCAGTGCTGGTCCTGCTCATCCTCACGCTGAAGCGCCACCACAAAAGCCACCTGAACTCAGAGGAAGACGAGGACATGAGGGACAACGTCATCAAGTACAACGATGAGGGCGGTGGAGAACAGGACACAGAGGCCTACGACATGTCGGCACTGCGGAGCCTGTACGACTTTAGCGAGATCAAAGGCGGGGATGGTGTCGGGGAAGGGGGCGGAGGAGGAGGGGGCAGCGGCGACGGGGGTGGCCTCCAGTCCGGCCTGCCGTCGGAGCGCCCCTCCCTCCCGCTTCCACAGGGGGCCCCAAGCCCCGAGCTGGACTTCTCCCTCTTCAGGGACTTCATCAGCAGGAAAGTGGCACTGGCGGACGCGGACATGTCCGTACCGCCTTACGATGCTTTCCAGACGTACGCATTCGAGGGTGCGGACTCGCCGGCAGCCTCGCTCAGCTCAGTGCACACTCGCTCGAGCTCAGAGCAGGACTTCTCTTATCTCAGCAGCTGGGGGCCACGTTTCCGCCCGCTGGCCGCGCTCTATGCTGGGCACAGGGCAGACGAGGAGGTTGACGCATCCTAGCCCGCCCTTCCTCTCGGGGCGCCGTGACTCTGGCATTGAGGCAGCCCCGAAAGACCAAAGCATCCCCCACCACCCCACCCGCTCACCTCAGTTCCCACCATCTGGCCAAACCACTCGGAGAGCCTGGAGTTGGGGGTGGGGTGGGGTGGGGAGGGTCGGGGACCAGAAAGAGGCAGGTACAGACCCGGGGCCCTTCCCCAGACCTATTCCTCTTCACCCTCAACTTCGTGCCCAGAGTTCTCGGGGAGCTCAGAGCGCGTGTCTCGTGGTCTCGTTCAATCCGATCTGTATTAAAAGTCCCGCACTGAGAGTCCCGAGTGGCTAGGGGGGAGGGGAAATTCTGGAGCTTTCCAGACGGGACCATTCGAAGTGTCAGTGAATTTTGGATTTGGGGTACACTTTAACCTTAAGAGACTTGGGGAATTGGAGGGATGCTTCGTCAGGAAATGGGACCTGGGCCAGACATAAGGGAAGAGGTAGGGGGTCTTGTCTCTGGGATCTCCCCGACTCTTTAGGAGAGCGGGGGAAGAGGAAATGGGAAGCCTGTCTTATTTGAAGGACTATTAAGTGGAAGAGGTATTAGCATGGGTCCCTGAAGGCGTATGTAGGTGGTGGGGGTGGGAGTAGGGGACTGGTATAAAAGAGACAGACTTCTACTAGACGTTAGAAAAACTTTGTAACAGTGAGATGTACGAAAAGTAGAGTGGACTGCTTCAGTAGGTAGTGAGCCCCTTGTCCAATCAGATGACTTCTTGTCAGGAATAGTGTAAAGAGGATTCCTATTCCGGGAGGCTGGACCGAGAGACCTCCGAGCTCTCTTCCTAACCGTGATTATTACTGCTCTGTCTAGAGAAAAACGCCCTTCTCCGCCTTCTTCCAACCTGAGACCCCCTGCCTAAAGCCAACGACCCACTAAGATGCAGTGTCCTATATTCAGTTCAATAAGCGTTTATTAACCTATGTGCCAGACACGGGGGGATACCAAAGCAAAAATGAAAGCTTCTGACCTCAAAGACATATTCTACTGAAAGGGAAATACCACGTACAAGCAAACACAACATAAATACAGAGGGGGACACTAACAACTAGGGAGGATCATAAAGGTCTTTAGTGAGCAACGACTACACGGAGATTGGAGATTGTCCTGTAGGGGCAACACAAGTGGACTGGAAGAGTCGGTGAAAATGGGCAGAATCCAATAAGCCTAGAAAGATAGGTTGGAGCCCAATTATGATGGGCTTAAAACACCAAATATATATATGTATATATATTTTTTATGCTAGAGACAACAGGGAGCCACAGAATCTTCTTGAGCTAGGATTCTGTATCTATTGCAACCAACCACAACCACCTGGGTTGTGGGAAAAGATGTCGGGGGAGAGGGGGGCGAAAGAATCTGGTTACAGGCGGCTCACGGTGAATCAGAGACCCTGGGTGTTAGGGCATGGGAAAGTCTGAGCCATCACTTGATTCCTCAGATATCCTCTGTGCGTAGGTCTCGGGACACTAAGCAAAGTTCCTGAGCCCCGGAAACACGTGGGGAAAACCTGACCTGGAGTGGCAACAAGCAAGACTCGGGTTGGGAACTGGGCTTTCCTTCCTTTCCTTACCCCTGCAGTCCCCGTCTCCAAGGTAGTTAGTTACCTTTGGGGCTGCGCAGGCGCAGGGAGAGGCCAGGATCCAGAATGCCAGGTGCGGTTAGCGCCTCTGGGGTGTGATTCGCGAAAGATGGATGGAGCCGCCTGGCTGGATGGCGGGGGCCTAGGAAAGAAGGGTGGAGATCTTTAATCTATCCGCCCCTGGGGACTGATCCATCTCTCCCAGACGTGGTTGACTGCAAGGGAACGTTGGAGGGGGGACTGGTGGCTGCGGGGGGAGGTTCCACCACCGGGAAGTGAGAACCTAAGCTCAATGCCCTGAGCCCTGGCTGTCCCCTCCCTCAAAGATCTCAGCACCATCTCCTTCCACCCCGCCCGCCTGCTGAGAGAGGGAGAGAAACCGAAGAAAAATGCAGTGTCCTTGCCTTCGTGGAGAAGATATGAGGACTGGCATCACCGCGAGTGTCAAGGCACTGTCCTGGGCTGGAGGGAATCATTAGCTGTAAGTCTGACCAAGTGCCGTGTAGACAATCTGGGAAGAAATTTGAAGATCAAGTCACAGACTATCACAGCTGATAGGGATTTTAGAACAACATAGAATATTAGGACCAAAAGATTCCCTTAAAGAAATCAATACTGAACTAGTGAACTAAAAAATAAAAAGGTCATGGACCCCAAGTTAAGGACTCTCACCTCAAAACACAGAATACAATATCAGAGCTGGGAGGAAATCTAGAAACCATTTAATTCAATACTAGTATAGACACTGAAGCCATAGGAGAAAAATAACTCTCCGAGGTCACATAGAGAGTTAAAGATAGTCAGGATCCGAACCTAGTTCTTCCAACTCCCAGGCCAAGGAGATTTGTTCCCCATTTGGAATTTGGCTATGAAACATGGGCTCCAGTCTGTAGGATTCCCACTGTGGGCACCCTCCAGAGTTTGGAATCCTGGAGTCCCAGATGGAAGAAGCTGGGAAGGTCTTTCATTCACCTGTCCTTGAGCAGAAATCCAGTTTGCATCAATGCTAACAAGTAGTTATCAGGTCTAGAAAGCTAGAAGGCCTCTCTGTAATGGGGAACTCACTATCATACCATATACTCATTCAGTTTCTGGACTGCTCTAATTGGTAGGAACTTCTTTCCTTCCCACACCTTTCTCTCTGTCTGTCTCTATGTCTCTTTCTCTGTCTCAATCAGTCTGTCTGTCTGTCTCTTCCTCAGAGTCACCATTACTCATTCTATGCTCTAGGGCCAGACATTACTAACAGCTCACATGTATATAGACTTTAATGCTTGCACAATAGTTTACATATTTTGGCACCCCATTTAATCCTCATAACAATCCTATGAGGTGGTTACTCTTATTATCACCATTTTACAGATGAGAAAATTGAGGCTTATAGAAGGTAAGTGACTTGTCCAGGGTCATAAATCTAAGGCAGGGTTTAAACCCTTGTCTTCCTGATTTCAAGTCCAGTTCTTTACCCACTAGGCAGTGGTGCAATGAATAGACCATGGAGCCTGGAGTCAGGAAGACGTGAGTTCAAATTTGACCTCAGACACTTTATTATTTGACTCTGGGCAAGTTACTTAACCACCATCTGCCTCAGTTTCCTCATCTGTGAAATGGGGATGATAATAGTAGCACCTACCTCCTAGGACTGTAGTAAACATCAAATTATATAATATTTGTAAAGTGTTTAGCACAGTGCCTGGCCCATAGAAGTTGCTTAATAAAATATTCATTCACTTTCCCTCTCACTACATCACAAACCTCTCGTCCCCCCATAATAAGGCTTCAAATACTTGAAGTTAAATGGTCGTATTTCCTGTCTTCTCTATGCCAGGTTCCCAAACCAGCTCTTCTATAGCATTCTTTCTGGCCCCCAACCATCCTTCACCTGTCTTTCATATCCCCAGCCCCAGAGGAGCCTTCCCCAAATCTATCTCTTTAGCAAAGCTCCACTACTCTCAGAGACCGCCCACTAGAACTGTCCTTTACCTCCTCCCCTCAGGTTCTCTGCTCTTGTGGTGGGTGCTTTCCTCCAAACTCCTTACCTTTATCTCTCTAATTAAACACTTAGCCCCGGCTGAGAAAAGCTGAGTTAGCCCATAAATTCGTTGTTCCCCACAAGGCCATTCCCTTCCCCCAGTTTCGACAAGTACTTTGCCATGCCTAATTGACATCAGCTCCTATTCAATTCAAGGGAGGTTTGGGTCCCAAATCATCCTCCACTACATTTGTTAAGTACCCGCTGTAATGATAACTCACATCTCTACAGCATTGTCCTCACAACTATATGAAGTAGGTAGTGATAATAATTTCACTGACATTTATTTGACATTTATAAGTTTGTAAAATCTTTTATATGTTAGCTCATTTAAACCTCACTACGGCCTTGTGGGGTGGATACTACTGGCATACCCATTTTACAGATGAGGAAACTGAGGGGTTTGTCCAGGGTCACACAGCTAGAAAGTGTCTGAGGTGGGATTTGAATGATAGGTTTAGTGCTTTGTATTACTATCCCCATTTTATGAATGAGAAAACTGAGTCTCAGGCAGGGAAGTGATTTGTCCAAGGTCATAGAGGTAGTAAGTGTGAAAAGTCACTGCTAAAATCTAGTTCTCCTGACTAAAAGTTCATCATTCAACCCACTCACTGGTGCCACCTCTAGAGCAGAGTCCTGTGCTAGGTACTGTGGGAGATCCTTCTAAAAACTCAGCAACATCTCCTGGTGAGAAAGAAAAGGCACATATAACTTAAACTATGATGAAGAGGTTGCTGGATAGGTTGTGTTGCAGGAGAAGTACTTGAGAGCATGAGGATGGAGAGACAACTTTTAGCTAGAGAAATCAGGGAAGATTCCCAGACAAAGGGCATTATGAACTGAGCCTTGAAGGACAGTTAGGATTTCAACAAGGGACTGAAAGGGACCCCAGCTCCAGAGGCAAGAGAGTTTAGCAGACCTCCCCACAAGTCCCAGCAGCAGAAACAGGTTTGAAGTTAGCCTCTACTTCCTCTGCTCTGGCTTTGTGCCCCCCTAGAGTGACACTTGGCTTATATCCATCCCTTCCAGGGCAGAAACCCTATACCTGGATCTCTTCAACAGCATTGATGGCTCTTGGGTGAGCTCCAGGTACACCACTATGGAAGAAGGCCTCTTTAGGGCTCCTCCAATCCTCTTTTCACTGCAAAGCCCATATGGTCATAGAACAGCCCATGATCTTATTCTCTCCTGAATTCAGATCTGACTTCGTATACTTCCTAGCTCTGTGATCATGAAAAGCCACTTAAAACTGCCTCCGGTTTCCCAACTGTAAAACCTGCCTCCCAGGGTTGATGTGAGGATCAAATGAAATATCTGCAAAAGTGCTTAGTTCAGTGCCTGACACATAGTGGGTGGCATATAAATACTTATTCCTTCCGCTCCCCTCCCACCACATGTGGCCCGTTCTATATCCCCTTCTCTTCAGACTCTAGTCTACCTAAGGATAGGAATGCTCATGGGCTAACCATAGGAGCTCACCTGGCTCATTCATTTATCCAGCATGTATTGGCTTTATTGGATTATTGGCGCCCATTTTGTGCATAGCCTTGTGCTGAGTACCAGGTGCTAGACATGAGACCCTGCACTACTCACTAAACACTTGTTCTGTCTCCTTTGTGGATGGCTGTGTAGGCACTGTGGGTAAAACAGAAGACAAGACATTGCAATTAAACATTTATTCATGCGTGTTAGGTAGATGGCACTGTCAGGCACCAGGGGAAGAAATGAACACTCCAGTTCAACAACAATAATAATAACTAGCGTTTATATAGAACTTTAAGGTTTAGCCAGACATTCTACAAGCATTGTCTCACTTCCTATTTTATAAGCAGAGAATGAGGCAGAGTTTAAGTAACCTGCCCAGGACCGTACAGCTAGGAAGTATCTGAGGCTAGATTTGAACTCAGGCCTTCCTTATCCTAAGTCTGACACTCCGTCCATTGTACCACCAAGTTATCTCTGCAGATACAAGTCACTGTCTTCTATGTGGGTAAGGAGCTGTGTTATGGATGAAGGTAGAAGATGCTTGTTGTTATTCTTGTTATTGATAGTCAATTGTCAATAGGGTCACTCTTTGTGACCCTATAGGTGGTTTTCTTGGCAAAGATCCTAGAGTGGTTTGCCATTTCCTTCTCCAGTTCATTTTACAGACAAGGAAACTGAGACAAACAGGGTTAAGTGACTATTCTAGGGTCACACAGCTAGTAAGTATTTGAGGCTGGATTCAAACTCAGGTCTTCCTGACTTTGGACCCAGCCCTCTATCAACTGTGTCACCTAGCTGTCCCATTATACAGGCAAAGAAACAGGCCCAGAGAAGGAAATGATTTGTTCCAAGCGGCACAGCTGCTAAAAGGTGGATCCAGGGATCCTAACTCCAAGTTCAGGGAACCCTGTTTCCTCTCCTGCACATTTTTATGTACATAGGCATGTGTATCCACAGATACATGTGTGCATGCATATGTTCCTGGACATTCCCCTACACAAATGTACATATGCCCACACACATGAATCATTGGTCTTGTACTAATATTTGCCTACATGCTCCCCGAGAGACTGTGCTGGCTCCATAGAGTCAGGTGTTCCCAAGGAAGAAGGGGTGTTTCTCTTACACACGAAAATCGCCGTTTGGCAGAATCTGCACACATCTGCTGCAAACGCCTTCTCAGCTGCACAAATGATGATTAAATGTTATTGTGCAAGAGAAATGGCAAGGAGGGACTCATTAGCTTTATTGTCAGGAAGGAATCAGGAAGCTCTGCTGGGCTACTCCCTCCACCTCCATTTCAGTTAACTCCCCATATGCCAGGGAGGGACCCTGCTCTACCTTCAGTCTGTGGGCCCTTCTAAGAAAAGACTCCATTGGGATTATGAGACAGAGAGACTGGATCCAAATTCTGCTTCTCCTATGAGTTATTTCATCTGTGTGTGCCTCAGTTGTCCCATTTGTAAACGAGAGGATTAGACTAGCTGAGTTCCAGGCTCCTTGCCAACTCTAAATGATAACTATGATTATATGATGCTGGAGAGGGGTTCCAAGATAGCATGATGGAAAGGCCATTGAACTGGTCAAAAGAACTGGCCCTGCCACCAACACAGGGAGTAGTCTTCAGCACAGCACTTCCCCTCAGTCCCTAGATTTCATAGTGTCACAGTTGCCAGGCACCTAGACTACTTACTCGTCTAAACCTCTCATTTTTTCAGATAAAGAAACTGTATCCCAGGGAAAGAGATTTCTATGATGCTATACGGTTTACAAAGAATTTTTCTCACGCTAACCAAGCCTGTGAGGCAAAGACTGAGATATAGTCCTCTTTTGCTGATAAGGAAACTGGAAACTCAGAGATTAAGTGACTTATCCAAGGTCACACAAGTTAGCAGCAAAGCATCTAGGCAGTTATATGGCACAATGCATAGAGTACTGGTCCTTCTTAGGTCAGGCAGAATTGAGTTTGGGTGCAGCTCAGACACCTTTTAGCTGTATGACCCCAGGCAAGTTACTTAACCTCTGTTTGTCTCAGTCCTCAACTCTAAAATAGGGCTGTTGTGAGGACCAAATGAGCTAATATTTGTAAGCCACTTACCATGGTGCCTAGCAAATGGTAGGCACTTAATAAATAATTGTTTCCTTCTTTGCTTGATTGGTTCCCAGTCTTTCTCCTTTGTAAAGCTGGGGGGGGCAGTGCACAAGATAATCTCTAATGTCCCTTTAATCTAATGCCCAAATTTTCTTCGACATAAGGTCCCTCCCTGCTCTGGTATTTTCTGCCCCGAAGTCCCTCTCAGATCTAACATTCAAAGGTCAGACTTGGGCAGATCCATGGAGTCATCTTGTTCCTCCTTGGATCAGGCTTGAGAGAAGAAGATGGAAGAATCTGGGGATCATCTGTAAGGCTTGGAATGAGTCATAGGACATGTATTTATTGTATGGCTGTGATGTGAAGGATCCCACACTGGGCACCAAGGGGGATAATCTAATTGAGATGAGACTCACATTCATGCAAAGACAACTAACAATACAAGGCAGTCTGTACTAAGTGCTCCTAAATTGTATGGTTCAGATAGACATATGGGCCAAGCTATAGAAAGTCACTGGAGAGAGAGAAATCCCTGTAGCTAGAGGTGGTTAGGCAGGGCTTCATAGAGAAAGTGGCACTCAAACCATACCTTTAATGATATGAGTTGGAAGGATGGAGGCGTGGGCATTCAAGTGTGCTGGCAGTACATTGAAACCATGCCAGGAAGAACAACGGGTTGCCAAGGAGAGAATGAATCTGATTGTGGGTCATAGAATGTCAACACTGGAAGGGACCTTATAACACAGAACTTTAGAACTAGAAGGAACTTGAGAACATGGAACATCAGAGGTAGAAATAGCCTTAAGACCCTATCAGATCTAGAAAGGATTTCTGAACATAGAAAATCAGGGGCTCAGGAGGCCTTATAACATGGAATGTCAGAGCTAGAACATGAAATGTTAGAGCTGGAAGTTATCTTAGAATACATACCATTAGAGCTGGAAAGGACCCTAAAACAGAGCTAGAAGGAACCTTAGAACAAAAAAAAGTTAGAGCTGAAAGGGACTTTAGAACACAGTGTGTCAAAGGTGGTGATGTTTTATAGGAATTAGAACTGGGATTGCCACAAGAGACCATCTACTCCAACCCTCTAATTTTAAAGATGGGAAAACTGAGGCTCATAAAGAAGCAGATTATTCAAGGCACACAGTAAGTTATCATAGAACCTGAGCCTCTTTATTTACCCTGTGGGGTCAGGACAACCAAGGATGAGAAGGCTGAGGAATAGAGGGCGCTGTAGACGGCTAGTAGTGTGGTGTAGTGGGAAGAACACTTGACTCAGAACAAGGGGCTGTATTTCAATCCCTGATCCTCTACTTACCATCTTCCTTCTTGTCTCTGTTTCTGGGGACTAAAAACAGTCAAATCCCACCCAGACCTAAATCTGTGATTGGTGAGGAGAGATAAGGTGGTTTTAACTCTCCAAAGGCCCCTGTCAGGGCCCTGCACTAGACATCGGGTTCCCCTAGCTTGAGCCCCCTCCTAACCTTGATAAGGTGCATGTCTCCCCAGCTCTGGGAAGCAGTGACTTGGGCTCATTGGGGGAACGAATGAATGGATGTTGTTGAGTGCTCCTAGAATCCTCACTGAAGGAAAGGATCTTCTTTCTGCTTCTAGGCTGAGACTTCCAGCTCCCAGGAAGGAAAGATTCTCCAGCTTTGCTCAGTACATATCCCTGGCCATTTGCATATACAGGGCTTTTTAATCCAGGCTCCTTCTGGATCCACATGGCTGGCCACGGCCTGGTTTTAGCATTCATTTCAAGCAGCATACCACACCCCCCATTTACTCCCTGGGAATTGAAGGCTCTCTAATCCCACTTTCCAGGGGGCAGGCAGGTCCCCCTCCTCTGATGGCCCATTGCCTCCCCTCGAGCCCCAGCTGCCTGTAGCCAATCACTATCGCCTCTGGGACAACAGGCAGTGAAATCCTTGTTAAGGTCGAGTCTATGAAGCATGAAACCATCTCAGAGTCCCTCACCCACACCCCCACAGCTCCTCTTTCCTTAGCTGCCTTCTCAAAATCACTCCCCTCACAACCCAACCTGGAAGCCCCCACCTCACAGCACCCTGGACCCATAGTCTTGTCTTACATCTCTTAAGACCTGGCCCTAGCCTTGAAATCCCTCCTGAATGCATCCTCCACACGCTCCTTAGATCGGTTCACCAGGCTGAAGACACAGCAGGACATCTACAGACATCATTCATACAGTCACACAAACACAATGTGATAGTGCACACACAGAGAGACATCAGGACAGCAGATAGGGAGGGATGGACAGGGGCAGAATCTACATTCAGGGGGCCATACTTGTACACTACATAAACACAAACATGTGGACACACCAAGGGGCACACTGCCACACAAAGACGGGGGCACTATATTCCCATGGGCATACTGGGATACTATATACTAGATATCAAAGTAGACAGATAGCTGGGCTTGGGAGTCAAATCCTGACTCAGATACTTATCAGCTATGTGACCCTGGGCAAGTCATTTAACCTTTTTCAGGCTCAGGTTCTTCCTCTTTTAAATGGGGACAATATGTTTCCAGATTCTAACACAGGTTGTTATGAAACAAGATAATGTATATAAAGTGTTTTACAAACCCTAAAGGGCTAAATAAATTCTATTATTATTACACAGAAACATTGGAACTAATGGACAATGGATATACTTCAACCTGTTACCATGGGGCCCCCAGACCCAATATAACATCACATCCACACAGACACACTGAGCTGCCAGATGCAGAGTCTGGGGTCCACGCCTAGAATCTCCTCAAACACAGAGAAAGGCACTGCCTGAGAGTCACGAGGCCCTCCCCATGCTGAAGGGCCTGATTTCCCCAGAGAGAGCCCTGATCCGCAACCCCAGCCTGTCACTGGGGCTGTTTGTCAATCCATCAGGCCCAGGCACCGCTGACATTAAAAAACCAGGCGTAAAGATGATCACATTTAGCTGGGATGTAACACAGATTGCACTGACATTTGGAAAATATTCCACCTCGGGAGCCATTTGACTCTCAACTTTTTTCCTGGAAACAGGAGAGAGACTGAGACAAAGGAGGTGGGCAAGAAATAGGGAGACAGGCAAGGACAGAGATAGAAAGAAAAACGGAGACAAGAGCAAGGGAAGAGGGGAAAGGTAGAGACAAGGTAAAAAGCAGAGATAAAGAGAGAGGCAGAGACAGGGAAAAGCAGGTAGGGAAAGAGGCTGAGACCAGTATAAATAGATGGGGAGAGGCAGAGAAAGGAACAAAGAAAGAAGCAGGAGAGGCAAAAAGAGAGTCAACAATGGGGAGAGAGAGAGAGAGAAACAGAGATGGGAGACAGTCTTAGAGGAACAGAGGCAAGGAAAAACAGAAATCAGAAGAGAGGTGGAGAGTGCCTGAAAAAGGCAGATAAGGTAGCAATGGGGAAAGATGGAGCAGAGGTGGGGGGAAGGAGGGAGAGATAGAGATGACAGTGATAGGAGGGGAATGCTATTGCTGCTTTGATGACTCCTTAGGGACCCAACCTATGGCCAGATTCACACCCATCACTTCTGTATGGCCCTGTCCGGGACAGTGAAACAGATTGTCAATCAACATCTATACTAAGGTCCTACTGTGTTTTAGTTTTGTTCTTGGACCTGTGCCCATACAAAAGAAATGAAAGCCACACTCCCTGTTCTCAAGTCACTCAAAACTCTAGCTGGGTTAAAGAAGTCTCAAATGCTTTTAGTACACCATATGAGATAGTAAAGGGCAGGTAGGTGGCAAAGAGGATAGAGTGCCAGGCCTGGAATCAGGAAAACTCATCTTTATGAGTTTTAATCTGACCTCAGATACTTCTTAGCTGGGTGACCCTGGGCAAGTCATTGAACTCTATTTGCCTCAGTTTCCTTGTCTGTAAAATGAGTTGGAGAAGGAAATGGCAAACCACTCCAGTACCTTGCCAAGAAAATCTCAAATGGGGTCAAGAAGAGCTGGCCATGACTGAAAAATGACTGGATAGTAAATGCTGTAAAAATTCGGAGGTGAGAGAGATCCATGAGGCCTGGAGTAAGCAGGAAGTGAGCTGGAGCTCTCAGAAGGTTGAGTCTTGGCTGGGTCTTGAAGCCTGGGGTGGCTTGGAAAGGGCAGAGAAAAAGGGAAGGGAGTTCACATAGCAAGGGAGAGCTGGGGGAAAACTCTTCTGAGCCACTGACACCTTAGTGTGATCTAGCTTATCAGATCCTCAGTGGAAAGATCACTCAAGAAACCCAAGTTTTCATCCGGGTTCTGCCTGGCCTCTCACTGCGTAATCTTAGACTCGTCACACTCTCCATTCTTCTGCCAGCACCCATAGGAGAAGGGTCAGATCCTTGAGGGCACTGCAAGGGCTGCCTTTTGGGGGAGTTGTATTTCCAGGTCACACAATCCCTTGCATATAGTAGACCTTTAATAATCGTTGAATTGAATTCCATTTCTGTAAAATGAAGAAGTGGAAGAGATAACCTGGAAGGTCCCTTCCAGCTGTCTGACATTCTGTGTCCTAAGGTCCCTTCCAACTTTGACATTCTGTACTCTTCCAGAAGTCTCTTCCAGTTCTGACATTCTGTGTTCTAAATTCCTTTCTGGCTCTGACATTCATCGAAGGTCTCTTCCAATTCTGACATTCTGTACTCTAAGGTTTCTTCCAACTCTGACATTCTGTGTTCTAAACTCCTTTCTGGCTCTGATGTTTTTCAAAGGACCTTCATTTCTGACACTTAGTGTCCTAAGGTCTGTTCCAGCTCTAACATTCTGTGTTCTAAACCCCTTTCTGACTGAGGTTCTTCAAAGGACACTTCAGTTCTGACATTCTGTGTTCTAAGGTCCCTCCCAGTTCTGACATTCTGTGTCCTAAAATCTCTTCCAGCTCTGACATTCTGTGTCCTAAGGTTTCTTCCAGCTCTGACATTCTGTGTTCTAAAGTCTTTCCTGGCTCTGACATTCTTCAAAGCGCCCTTTCATTTCTGACATTCTGCGGTTGACATGATCTAATTTTCCCAAAAGAGTCCCAAGACCTGGAGGGGAAAGTTTCAAGGAGTCAAAAAAAGCCTCCTTGGATCTTGGATGACCCCACTAATCTCCTTAAATAACTCAGAGCTCACTACTTCCACCCACCCAATGCCAAAAAAAAGTTAAGTTAATCTACTCCAAATGATTCCTGAGCTTCTCTGGGGCAGTAATCAATACACTGTCTCTCTTTTCATAAGTAATTCTCAGTAATTGCAAGAGAGAGTTTTCTGTAGAAAATGACATTCCAACGGCAGAGCCACTCCAAGCAAGTGGGATCAATTAGCCTCCAGTCTGGGAACCAGACTGGCCAGCGGCTTTGGACTCCCTCTTTCTGGTGGGCTGGAGAGCCCCTGCCAAGCTGCCAGCAATCCTGTCCTGTGGGGTCATCATGAGTTTCCTGTGGAGCAGGCTGTTCCACAGCTCCCTGTGCCTGGGAGCAAAGGCTGAATCCTTGACAAGGTATCTAAAGCAGGGTGAGGGGTCACTCGATGATGAGAGGAGTTCTAGAGGAGGGGGATAAGGGCTATTAGGCTGTACTGGCACCTGAGGGTAGCCAGGAGAGGGCCTGGCAGAGATGCCTTTGGGTGGCACAGAGTTCCTTTTGATGATACTCTTGACTGGAACAGAGAGTGCCTGATGTATATACCTGAGGGTGCCAGGCTGTGATTCCCTTAGGTGGCATTAACAATGTCCTGTTGCCATGCCCTTGGTTGGCACAGTATCTAGATGTGATGCCTTTGGCTGGCAGAATGTTCCTGGCCCCCTTACCTTTTGGTAGCACAGACAATGCCAGGCCATGAAAGGACCATATTAGCCAAGCCCCTCAATAGATGGAGCAGCTGGGACTCCCCAGGCCTAATGTCAAGTGACCCAAAGGCAGGGCCTGGCCTTCCCCTCCATTCCCAGACTTGGCAGGCAGAACCTCACTCAGCTCCAGTCTCTCTCTGACAGGCAGTCAAGGGGAGGAGGGGATTATAGGGAGAGTCTCCCTAGGCATAATATCAGGGTCCCCACTCCTGGCCATTGCGGTTCAGCAGCTGGGACATAATTTCCTAGAATGTCACCAGGTCCTAGAGGGAAATCTCAGTACCTGTGATTTGCTTATAAAAGCATTGTCGGCTGGATATCAGGGGTACTGGCTCTTGTCAGCCTGTCAGCAGGGGAGCAAAGAGTGACTGCAGGGGAGAAGAATGGTGGGTCACAGTTTCAGGGTCTTCCCCCAACCCCTCCCTTTCCTGGGTACCAACAAATCACAAGCAGGAACTACACTCTCTACACACAGTGGACTGTTCATCGACAATATTATATTCATCAGAGTTCCCTTTCCCAACAGGATGGAGATCCCCAGCAGGACTCTCTCAGGCCACAAGCATTAGGGGAACCTGCTCTGTTGGCCCTATGTGGGGAGGGAGGGTGTTCCTCCATCTGTCATCGTTGACAATAACCTTTATCTTCTTCCTCCAAATTAGTCTAATTTCCCTCTCCAAGTATTTAGCCCCCACCCAAGCCCAGAAGCCTAGTCATTTTTAGCTAAGTGAAGAAGATTCTTGGCAAGGCAAATAGTGAGTGAGAATGACCTAATAAACATTTATGTTTGTCTGGTGTCATGACAGAGCCTTGGGTCTAAAGTCAAAGGACTAGAGTTTTTATTCTGATTTCAACACTTTTTATCTCTCTCTTAGTTTCCCCTCCCCAAGCCCTCAATTTTCTCATCTGTAAAATGAGGGAGGGATAGTGTTAGACTACATACCTCTTAAGTTCCTTCTAGCTCTAAATTCAGGAAGGGAAGGGAAGGGAAGGGAAGGGAAGGGAAGGGAAGGGAAGGGAAGGGAAGGGAAGGGAAGGGAAGGCAAGGCAAGGCAAGGCAAGGCAAGGCAAGGCAAGGCAAGGCAAGGGAAGGCAAGGCAAGGCAAGGGAAGGCAAGGCAAGGGAAGGGAAGGGAAGGAAGAAGAAGAAAATATTTATTAAGTTCTTACAACATTTGAGGAATTGTGCTAAGCACTGGGGATACAAATGCAAGCAAAAGGAGAGACAATCCCGGCTGTCAGAGTATTTACATTTTAATGGAGGAAGAAAACACCCCAAAGGGAACTGAAAGGTGAGATTTGGGGAGGTGAAGGTACCCAGTGCTGAGGCACAGTTTTGAAGTCCAAAAGTCAGGTACATGGCATATGAGGGAATGAAGGGTAGTCAGCCTGAGTCCCTTCACAAAATGGAGACTCCAGGGCAGACTCACCAATGGGAGAAGAGGATGGGCCTTACAAAGGGATATCCAAGGATAAGAAGGCTGAAGGTTTAGTTAAATGTTCCTGGAGGATGAAGCCTCAGGCACTGAGGGAAGTTCCGAGATGAGACAGTAGCAGAAGCATGGTTTTTAAGTCCAGAAAGTAAGGAACAGGGTGGGAGGAAAATGAAATGAGTCAGTCCCCTCTCTCTAATTACTTTTTTTTCACTCAATAAGCATTTATTTTCTCTCCCAGCTTCCCCACTCAATGGGGAAAATGTAAAAACAAAACTTGTAAAAATAGACACAGTGAAGCAAAACAAATTCCCATATTGGTCATGTCCCAAAAATGTACGACTCATTCTACATATTGAATCCATCACTTCTCTGTTAGGAAGTAACATAACTCATCAGTCCTTTGGAATCATCATGTAGATCAGAGTTCTTAAGCCTTTCTAAGTTGTTGGTTTCACAGTATTGTTATTTTAGAATAAATTGTGCTCCTGGTTCTACTCACTTCACTACATATCAGTTCATATAAATCTTCCTAGGTTTCTCTGAAGCTATTTCCTTAATTGTTTCTTATGGAACAATAGTTTTCTGTTAACAATCATATACCATAAGTTGTTCAGCCATTCCCCTACTGATGATTAGTTTTCAATTCTTTGCTACTATAAATATTTTTTTTATATTCTACAGATTTTTCTCCACCACGAATCAGTAGCTTTGTCACTCTGAAAGATCTCTCTACCCAGTTTCCTCTGATTGGTCATTTCCTACCAGAATGTTCATTTTAAAGAATCGGCTCAATCAGCTGGGTTCTCTGCTCCATCCCTCTCCTGGCTCCACAGCTAGCTCTCTAGACTTGTTTATTCACTGTTCCTCCTTTGCTCCACCCCTTTTCAGATTCCTTTTATGTGTTTTGTCTTCTTTGATTAGACTGACTGTAAGCTCCTTGAAGGCATGGACTGCCTTTCTTTGTGTTTGTATTTATAATTCCAGAACTTGGCATAGTGCTTAGCACATAGTAAGTACTCAACATTGCTTACTTAATTTGATATGTACCTATAAGTTAGTTCTTTAGAGGGGTCAGGTCTTTCTAAAAGAATCAGTCTTTGGGGTAGCTAAGTAGTAAAGTGGACAGAGCACTAGTGGGCCCTGGAGTCAGGAAGACCTGAGTTCAAATTTGATTTCAGATATTTACTAGCTGTGTGAACCTGGGCAAGTCATTTGACCCTGATTGCCTTCCCCCCAAAACAGACAGAATCAATCCTCTTTTTAGTTTGTTAACAAAAAAAACCAGAAAGTCAACCAAGAGCTGCCAACCTGGTTAGGTTCGAGACTAATTAATGTAATTTGCTGGGTGTGTGTATGTATACACACATATATGCATACGTGTATATACATATGCATATGTGTGTCTCTATGTGTTGTCCTCCTTTCTAGACCTCATTTCCTGTGTAAAACAAGGAGGATTGAACTAAATGATCTCTAAGTCCCTTCCAGGTCAGACAGTTTAAGCCACATTCTCTTTTAGGTCTGAAATGATGTTCCAAAGACCCCTTCTACTCTCACATTCCTAGTTCTTCACTCTAAAGTCCCCTCCATTCTAAGGTCCTTCCATATGTCAGGACCAATCATCATTCCATGATTCTGTGATTCCTCTGGGGCCCCAAGGCTGGGGCTTTACAAGGTTTAGAGACAGAAGGACGATATGAGTTGCCTTACTGTTTCTTCCACTGTGATACATTGATACCCTGGTGGGTCTTCAGTGGAATCAATGTGGTGCTTCCTCCAAGGGGAACGTATGCATGACTTCTCATCTGGTACAACTCTTGTACATATCCTCCTATAAATTCTTTATGAGGGGTTCCACCTAACTTGCTGGAGGCAATTCCTTTTTCTACATCTCTTGCCTATGAGTGCATACTGAGGAAGTAAAGTTTGCCTTTGGGGTTTCAAACCTCCCTTTTCTGAATGCCCTTTCATCCTTCCCTACAGTCCCACTACCCTCTTGCTCTCCCCCCCCCTTCCTTTAGCAAAACCTGCTAGCAGGAAAAAATCTTATAAACTCAGCTATATTCAGTTAAATCCAACAATTGAGTACCTCACTGTAGTGCTGGAACGTCAAGACAAAAAACATTCCCTGACCTTAAGGAATATACATTTTACTTGGGGCATGACAATATGTCCAAGGATGAGTATACAGAAAATATATGGGGTAAATACAAAGTACTTGCAAGCTGGAGAGTACCAAGGACAGAAGAGGAGGTCAGGAAGGTGTAGGAGGTGGATCCTGTTCTATGCTTTGAAAGAGTTTGGCATTCCCAGCATAAGGGACAGTCTGTGCAAAGTCATTGAGGTCAGAGATGGAAGAGTAAGGGCAGCTACAAGTAGACAGGTTTGGCTGGAATGTAGTATGTATCAGGAGGAGTACTGTAAAATCAGTCTGAAAAGATAGGTTAGAGCCAGATCTGGATGGGCTTTAAATGTCTGTAAAAGGGCTTGGTGTTTTATTCTCAAGGCAAGAGGGAGCTACTGTAGCTTCTTGAGAGGGAGTAAGTGGGGGAAAGCAGGGCTGTGCTGGGCCAACTGGATAGGCTCATAAGAACCAACTGTTAAAACTTCAGTTTGAGCATTTATCCTCGGGAACTGACAGATGCTACAGATCAAGGTTTGATTTATTATTGTCTTGATTGTCTGGACTTAAGAAAGGGATGAAGAAAATGTTTAATGATTAATCTTTAAAATGTGTCATGCATACTTTTGAGAGGAGAAGAGGAAGAGGAGGAGGAGGAAGAGGAGGAGGAGGAGAAGAAAGAGGAGAAAGAGCGAGCAAGCGAGCTGTTAACCATTTACTAGCATACTCCTATAGTATGGTTAGACTTGCCCTAGGAGTTTTACTCAGGGAGCTTTGTACAGAACTGATTGGAGAGGGGGAGACTGGAGGCAGGGAGACCAGTTATGAGGCTATTATTAAAAGACCAGAGAAAGATGCCGAGATCCTGAGGATCTCATGTGTGGAGAGGAGACACGTACGAGACATATTTGTAGAGATGGAATTGACAGAACTTGGCAACCGAGTAGACAATATGGAATGTTGGGGAGGTGGAGGAAGAAGATGAAGTTGAGGATGACTCAAAAATTGAGTGGCTGTGGGTAGTGGTGCCAATGAGACATTGAAAGACGTTGGTGGAAGCTCTGTACATAGTGCTTAATTAACATTTGTAGAATGAAAATCAAAACAAAGGATAGTGGCCCCATTCAGACATAAACTGCAGACCTCATACACAGGATCTTGAAGATCATATAGCCCACCAGTGTCATTTTATAGACCAAACTGAGGCCAAAGCAAGGTGGGAGGGTATGACTTGCCCAAGATCACATAGTAAGTGATAAGACAGAGACTGGAATCTGGGGTTCCACCTCCATTTCTCTCCAGGCTAAACTCCAGTCTTTCTCCATCATGAAACCTCTTCATCCTGGAAGTTCCACCTTTAATTCACACATTGGAAGCACAGCCTCTCACTCTGGTTGGATGGCTTCTCCCAGAAACTCCATGTAAAGTAATGAGGGGCACTCTTCTCCAGACTGCACTCTGGAGTTATCACACCTCCCCACTTTTCCCAGCTCCCTTTTTTCTTTTTCTTTTTTTTTCTTTTTGGGGGGGTTAAGGTCACACAGCTAGTTTTTTTGTGTGTGTGTTAAGTGTCTGAGGCCGGATTTGAACTCAGGTCCTCCTGACTCCAGGGCCGGTGCTCTATTCACTGCGCCACCTAGCTGCCCCAACTGGCTCCCTTTTCACTGCCTTTTCCCAATAAGTGGAAAACCCTACCACTTAGTAAGACAAAGTTCTTTGGGCCTATGGTTGAAAGGGTCTTGGAAGAATCAGAATATTAAGGCTAGAGGGAAGTCCTTATAAGTCCAAATCCCTTACTTTGTAGGAGAGGACCTTAAGACCTAGGAAGGGGAAGGAGCTTGCCAAATGTTACACCGTACTAAGTGATAGGACTTCCAGTCCAGTCCTTTTTAGCACTACACAGAGCAAAAGAACTGATAGCAGTTTAGTGTGAGACCCTTCCAAGGGAAAGTTGCATTTGTACAAGGATCAAAATTTAATGCCAAAGAAATGAAGCTTGAACGGTGAAATTTCAGGCATCATAAAACTGGTGGGTGAGGGTGTTTGGGTAGCTTGGATGGTATTCCTTTTAAAAAAAGACTGAAAAAGAGGTAATGAAATAAAATATGCCTCTTTCTTCATGGTAAAGAAGTGGGGGGCTCCTAGGATAGACCACTGTATACATTGTAAGACAAAATTTCTGTATCAGATGTTTTTACTTAATTTTCTTTGTCACTAGGGAAGCTTCAATCTAACACCTATTTTAAAAATAAGCAAAACAATCTAAAAAAGGATCTTTGTAACCTCCAACTAATCAAATTCTGAGGGTCCTCAGCTCTGCCCCACATCAGTAGGAAGGGAGGAGAAAGACTGTTCTTGTCTGTTTACCTGTTCTGCAGTTTATCCAACCAGCTTCCTGGGCCATGGATAGGAATGAGCAGCCGGCCCGAGCTCAGCCCTTCTACATCTCCCTGCACAATAGGGCTTCCCCAGCATGGTGTCAGCTCCACAAATCATTTCCATTGATTTCTTGGGCTTTAAATCTAAGTTTATTCTCAGTGCCTTAGGTGAGGAAGGGGGGATTTCTGGCAGGTGTCTCCTTTGCTCCTCAGTGATGGGCAGGCATTGAACTGAACCTTGTTTGTGCTCCCCTGGGAAGGGAGAAAGGGTAAAAGGGGAGAAGTGGAAACATCTGGATGCCAGCAACTCCACTCCTTCCCTGGAGACTCTGAACTCTGCTTATGCTGATTCAGAGATGTATAGAACTTGTGAACTAGAAAGGAGATTAACAATCAGAAGATCATAGAGAGAGACTCGGAATGAATTTTGTAGGAAATCTAATCTACCCTCCTTCTCCCCCCCCCATATTCCCCCACTTTTTTACAGATGAGGCACAGAAAGGCTGAGTGATAGTCTCAAGATCACACAAATAATAAATATTAGAGGTAGGATTTGAACCCAGGTCCTTTGATTCTAAGCTCAATGTTCTTTCCACAATACCTTGCTCAATCACTAGCTATGTGACCATGGGCAAGTCACTTAACTTCTGCCTCAGTTTCATCGAGTGTAAGATGGAGATAATAAGAGCACCTACCTCCCAAGCTTGTTTTGAGGGTCAATTGAGATAATATCTGTAAAGCTCTTAGTACACAGCACTAAGTACATTGTACTTGGCACATAGTAGCTACTATATAAATGTTTATTTCCCTCCTTCCCTCTTTACTTCTTTCTTTCCCCTAGTCCATCCAATCCTGCTCTTCCCTCATGTCAGTACCAGGCTGGGTAGCAATATCAACATCTCACTGCCCACTGTACTCTCCGTTTGTTATCTGTTTGACTATAAAGAGCCAGGCCAAGGGGAAAGGTACTAAGATTATTGTTCCCATTTTATTCAGTCGAGAAAGCTCAGCATCCGAAGGCTGGAGAGACTTTTTCCATAGTCCCATTCATTGGAGCTAGGGGTAGAGCTCCAGTCTTTTGACTCCACATCTGTTTTTCTTTCTAAGGCACATTCTGTGGGCCAGGCGTGGTCTTCTATAGGCAGGGCTTCCTCCCTCTGTCCCTTTAACAACCAGATCTGGATGGAGTGCAGCTGCAACACTCGGCCAGGCGCTCAGCAACGACCCAGCCGGGACTGTGCTGATGGCTTCTTAATTTCTGTTGGAGTTCTCTTCCAGAAGCTGACTAATTAGGGCTAATGTGGAGCTCTCCCTCTCCACAACTCCCCGTGGTTAGCCCCTCCCAGCCTTGGCCTGCTCTCCTAAGGCCCCCACCTCTTCCCATGCTCATCAAAAGTGGCAGAGGAAGGCTTCCTGCCCAATTCTGAAGACTCATCACTTTCCAGCTTCTAGGAGCTCCCTTTCTCAGCTCCTGACTTCTACTCCTTGATGTAGGGAAGGGAGGGTACTAGAGAAAAACGTAGTGCAAGGTAGGCACGTAACTTGATGTTGGGCCTTGAATTTAATCTCTGAGGCATCCTGACATAGGAGAAAGTATTGGTATTTGATGTCAAAGTACCTGGACTCATTATCCTAGCTCCCTTACTTGCAACCTGTGTGACTTTCAGTAAGGTACTTAATTTTTCTGGGCCTCAGTTCCCCAATTCCATAAAATGAGGGAGTTGGAGTAGATGGACTTGTAAGTTCCTTTTAGTTCTTTATAATCTTGCTTTTAGCTCCTCCCAGTCTTCTCCACCCCCATTACCTATTAAAGGTAATATGGAGTATAATGGAAGGAACATGCTATAGTGGCTAGAGAGCTGGCCCCAAAGTCAGGAAGGTCTGGATTCAAACTCTGCCTCTGACACATATTGGCTGTGTGATCCTGGGATATCTCAGTGTGATCCTGAGACATCTCAGTGTGATCTCAGTGTGATCCTGGCACATCTCAGTGCAATCTCAGTGAAATCCTGAAACATCACAGTGCAATCTCAGTGTGATCCTGAGACATCTCAGTGCAATCTCAGTGTGATCCTGAGATATCTCAGTGAGATCCTGAGACATCTCAGTGCAATCTCAGTGTGATCCTGGCACATCTCAGTGCAATCTCAGTGTGATCCTGAGACATCTCAGTGCAATCTCAGTGAGATCCTGAGACATCACAGTGCAATCTCAGTGTGATCCTGAGACATCTCAGTGCAATCTCAGTGTGATCCTGAGACATCTCAGTGCAATCT
>CM053595.1:101848081-101883741 GCA_028646575.1 Pseudocheirus occidentalis | reverse complement strand
ATCACAGTGCAATCTCAGTGTGATCCTGAGACATCTCAGTGCAATCTCAGTGTGATCCTGAGACATCTCAGTGCAATCTTGGTGTGATCCTGGCACATCTCAGTGTGATCCTGAGACATCTCAGTGCAATCTCAGTGAGATCCTGAGACATCACAGTGCAATCTCAGTGTGATCCTGAGATATCTCAGTGAGATCCTGAGACATCTCAGTGCAATCTCAGTGTGATCCTGGCACATCTCAGTGCAATCTCAGTGTGATCCTGAGACATCTCAGTGCAATCTCAGTGTGATCCTGGGCATATCTCAGTGCCCCAGACAACTCTTTCAATCAATCAACCAACCAACAAGCATTTATTAAGTTTCTATTATGTACCAGATCCTGTGCTAGCTATTGGAGATACAAAAGCAAAAATGGAGCTTAGATTTGATGGAAGAGGTGAGTATATACAAAATAAATAAGAGGTGATGGGGGTGGGTAGTGGCCTAACCAATGGGCGAGCAGGAAAGCTTCATGTAGAAAGTGGTGTTTGAGCAGAGTTTTGAAGAAAACAAGAAAGTCTGGGAAATGGAGCTAAGGAGGGAGTACAGTCTATGCCTGGGGAATAGCCAATGAAAAGATTCATTTTCCTTCGTTCAAATCTGACTTGAGACACTTATTGGATATGTGATTCTGGGCAAGTCACTTAACCCTGTTTGCCTCATTTTCTTTTTTCTTTTTGGAGGGCAATTGGGGTTGTGACTTGCCCAAGGTCACATGGCTAGGCCCATGCTCTATTCACTGCACCACCTAGCCGCCCTGCCTCAGTTTCTGCATCTGTAAAATGAGCTGGAGAAGGAAATGGCAAACCACTCTAGTATCTCTGCCAAGAAAACTCCAAATGGAGTCATGAAGATTGGACAGGATTGAAACAACAACAGTTGATAGAAAGATTTGCTCACCGTGAATTTCCTATAATGACGATATCACAAGTTAAGACCAAAAAATAAAGTATAGTATAGAGCGGTCTGGATCTGAAGTTAGGGCACCTTTGCCACTAATAGGCTATATGAATTAGACAAATCCCTGAAGCTGGATTAGATGGTGCCTAAAACCTTTCAGAGGCTCTAAGAAAGGCTCAGAGAGGCAGCCAGAGTCTCAGGAGGCCCTGGGCCCTGCATCTCCAGCCCAGAACCCCAAAGGCAAAGAGCTCCATCCCCAGCACAGGTGGGCTCCCTCCAGTTTCTTCACTTCTTATCCCAGGAGAAGGAAGCAATCAGCAGAGGCCCCAGCTACAGCAGCCTCTTCGACAGCATTTGCATATTTGTTTAATAAAAAGTTATGGATGTACAGAGACGGATAATTAATTATCCCCATATTTCCCTGGCACTCCCTCCCCTCCCCTCTTTACTACCATGATACGAGTTTCTCTTTTTTTTTCTTGCTTACTCAGCAAAATCCCAGCCTTGTCCCTGGGGCCCACCCTGGCAATAAATATGTACTTATTAAGTGTGCATTACAGCCAGCCAGGCCGAGAGAAATAATAACAGCGCACTGAGCCTGAAGTATTTATGCCAGTACCGAGGGCCACTTTTAGCTATTTATTTTCACAAAGAAATTAAATTAGATAGTTTGATAGTGTTCGGTATAATTACCAAAGAAATTTACATGGGGGCATTTATGGGGAGAGAGGGGGAGCCTATTAGCCTATGGGAGGCCCAGGCTTGTTGGGCGGCCCCCTTGCTAGCCTTATTCCAAATTTAGAAATGGAAACGTAGCACATAATAATGTCAGAGGTGGAAGGGACTCTGGAAATAATTTAATCCAATCACCTCATTTTACAGATGTGAAAACTGAGACCACAAAAATAGAAATGACTTGACTAAGGTCACTGGGCTATTTAGACCAGAGTTCCATTCGAAGCCGCTGTACTGGCCTACACGCGGCCCCTCCTCTCCCCCCTCCTCCTCCCATCTTCTAATTACCACGCCCGGAGGGTTGCAGTATTATCTCTCCCATCTAGCTCTCCCGCAGAGGAGGCGAAGATCTTTCCAGGGAAAGTCCCGCGTCTCCTGGCTTCCTCCGTGGTCGCTAGGCAGTCAGCTCCGAAGCTCAGCAAGGGACCTGGGCCACGCTACTCGCCCCGCGGGGGCTCCATAATTACAGCTGATTAATGCTGATTGCAGCCCCCTCATGGGGTGGGGGGAGGATAGGAGCCCAGAGGCTAGGCTGGGCTGGGCTTCTGAGAAGGAGAGCGCAGGAAGCTAAGGATTCTCTGGGGCCCAGACGCCAGGATGCTAAACTTCGGCCGCCCGCAGCCTGCCTCCACTTCCAACCGAGATCGAGGGTCCTGAGGTTGCCAGACTATCTCTGAAGACCAGCAGATAGACCAGCCTGACTTTTTGGTTCCATAGTCCCAGCAGGGGGCATGAGCGCGCTTTGGGATCCTAGCGAGGAATTTGTGCTGTAGCGTCGGTTCAGAGATTTCGGGTTCAGGGGAGGAAAAGGGAAAGGGGACGATTAGGGTACATTTTAATCATTGACCCAGATCATTGAGGAAGGGAGTGGGGTGAGAAGGAGGCAGGGAAAGGGGGAGGAAAAAGAAGACTGGGGAAAGGAACATAGAGGGAAAGCAGGAAAGCGAATAGAGAGGTAGGAGAGAGAGAAGAGGAGGGAAAGGAGGAAAAGAAAAGGAAGGGAGGGAGGGAAGGAGAGAAAGAGGGGGAGGGAGGAGGAAAAACAGGAGGAGGAAAGGGAAAGGAGAAGGTGGGAGGAGGGGAGAGAAGAGTGAGCAGAGGGGTGGTAGGAGAGGGGGAGGGGAAGGAGAGGGGAAAGGGAAAGAATGGGGAAGAGACGGGGAAGGAGGGAGGAGGAGAGGGAGCGAGGAGGGAGAGAGAGAAAGAACGGAAGGAAAGGAGAACTTGAACTCTGTTCTTTCACTTACCTCCATGCCAGATTAGGAATTTGGTGGGGGCAGTAACAAAACATACATGTTTGCAATGTTTGACAATTTTGTTTTTCAATAACTCACATTGCCAGGAGCCTTCCTCAAAGAGTTAATGGGCAGTATGAGTATTATTGTGCCCGTTTTAGAGATGGAGAAAAAAACCAAAACACCAAACTGAGATCCAGAGAGCTGAAGGGTCTTGCCTTTGCATTAGAGAGCCCAGGTATGAGCCCAGGTATGAGCCCAGGTTCTCAGAGTTCACATTCAGCACTCTTTCCAGTAAACAGCGCTGATTCCAGCCCTGGAAGCTGACTTGCAGGAGTCCCCAGGGCCCTGCGCCCAGAAAGTTTCAGAGATCCCTGAATTTGGAGCTGGAGCTATCCTAGGACTTCGGACTGAAGATCCCACCGTACCTGGCTGCAGGGCAGCCCCGCCCCAAGTCCCTGGAGGGCCTCTAACTCCCCCGAACCTAGCCTGAGCTCTCAGGCCTGGCCCCCTCTTGGGAGGTGGGAAGGGAGCTAAATGATGCGAAAATGATTTAATGGAGGCAGCTAATCAAGGAATTCTAGAGAGACCTGGGCTCCGGAGCATCGACACAAGATTCAATTAAAATGCAGCCTTTGTGAGTTCCCTGTTTTAATTTTCCACAAATTAGCTTAAAAGGGGGGGATGGAAATGAAGATATTAGATTTTTTTAAGCCCCAAAAGAAAGTCCTTTGAGGGTTATATTCACTGTTTCCCTGAAAATTTTTCCTTAAAAACCCACCCCATGGGATTTATTTCACTGCCCCAGTCTGACTGGAGAGATTTCCTGACCCAGGTGTTGGGGGAGGACACAGGCAAGGGAACCCCCCTTTGGAGCTTAGCTTCCCCCTTCCCCACCACCACTTTGGGGCTGGAAGGCCTCAGCTCCTCCTGTCCTATCACCACCTGGGGGCTGGGAGACCCAGCGGTCCCTTCTTTCCCTTTTTCTACAGGCCTCTCCCAAGCTAAGTAGTGTATTAGTGTTCACTACTTAGCAAACATGAAGTATATATTATTGTATAATAGAGTTATCTCTGGATCTACCGTAAAAACAACTCTCAATTCTAAGGACCTTTAAGATTTCCTTTTAAGTACTTTCCTTACAACAGTCCTGAGAGGTAGGGATGGATGGGGATGGGACTGGGCCTGTGATTTCAGTGGTTCAGGGAACTTTGGGATGAGGAGTCTTCCTCCAAGAATGCAGGTCAGCAGCCCCTCCTCTGCAGCTTATATATAGCATCTTCAAATGGTATCTAGATCCTGGAAAGGTTAAATGATGGCACTGGCAGAGCACAGTATGAGATAAGTAATGTTTAAACAAATATTGCCATCATCATTTTAAAGATGAGGAACATAGAAGAGAATTAGGAAGGTGATGTGACCTTCCCAAAGTCCTGTAGCAATGTTGGAACCACAACTTGACCCCAGATTTTCTGACTCCAAGTCTAGAGTTCTTTCCACCTACCAGGTTATCATTTACTAGACTGTGTCTACCAGGATGTCAGGGATCATGGTCTGATCTGTACTTTATGTCTCTCCCAGTATCCAGTATAGGAGGGACATCTAGTAGGTACTTACTATTTATTGGGGGTGGGATGGCAGTGTAGGTATCTACAGGATTCTGGTTACACTCCCAGTAAAGTTCTAAAAATTCACCGAGGGATCCATGACAAAATCAAAGCTATACATGACAAAAAAAAGCTATAAATCCCCCCAACTCAGAACTGTACCAAAAGATGACCAGAATCCTGTGGAAACACCAGGCAGAGAAAAGCTAGGGTAAGTAGAAGAAGAAGCAAAACATCCTGCTCCTACAGCAAGAGAAAAGGCCAGAGCAACCTCAGGGTCCCATCCCCATCCGTGGCAGGAGATAGGGCTAGATCAGTATCCAGGCCCAGCACAGAGTGAGTCAAGGGCCCCATCCCCATCCGAGTCAGGAAACAAAGCCAGAGAAGTGCCTGGGAACGGTGACTCATCTATAGCAGGAGACTGGACTATACCACAGGCAGCCCAAACCTGACCCAGTATCCAGACAAACTGAGCCTAAACCACAACAGGAAACCAATCCAGACAATTCCTCCAGGAGGGAGGGTCTAATCTTAGCACCAAACTCAGGGTCAAGCCATCTAAGAGCACAGGAGAGGAATTTAATCCAAGCACAAGGCCCAGTCAGAAACCGAGTCTGAAGACAGGAAGAAAAGGAAGAAAATGCCGAGCACAATGAAGAAATGCCTCGGAATGAGAGAAGCCCTCCGAGTCAAAACCCAAAAGAAGAGAGTGATTCCCTAAGTTCAAGCAGAGGCTCAGAGAAATGAATTGAATTTTAGAGAGTTAAACTAGTTCTCTAAAGTCTCTTGAAACTCTCAATTACAAGAACTAAACCTTTTTAGACAATTGGAGCCATTAAGGATTTTGAGCAGGAGACCTAACATCCCACTACCATCTGTAAAATACCGCCTCCTACAGGAAGCCTTACCCAGTTCTCTGGTCCTTCCGTTACATGGAGTGCTTTCTTTGGCTTGTACCTTTCTTATGCACTAGTCAGGCTTCGGTTTGTATTCTCATCAGATTTGTACCCTCATTACTAGGCTCTTTGCTCCTTCAGGGCAGGGACAATGTTATATTTATCTTTGTGTCTCCCTCAGCAGAGAGCACAGGGCCCTGCATACAGCAGGGGTCTAAATATTTGTTAAATTAAATTCCAACAAGTAAACAGGTCAGGCACACAGTATTGTAAAATTAGAGTTGGAAGGGAAGTCTAACCTGTATCAGAAAATGATTCTCCTACAATATTCCTGAAGAGAGATTATCCAGCCTCTGCTTGGAGATTTCTAGTGAGGATAAGCCTTCTACTTGGAAAGGTATCCCCATGGGGTGGTTAGGTGCCACAGTGAATAGAACACTGGCCCTGGAGTCAGGAGGACCTGAGATCAAATTCGGCCTCAAACACTTAACGCAAAAAAACTAGCAATGTGACCTTGGGCAAGTCACTTAACTCCAATTGTCCTACCTTCCCTCCTCCAAAAAAAAAAAAAAAAAAAGGAAAGGTAAACCCTTCTACAAGTCCTTCTCTATTTTGACCTGAAATCTGGTTCTTTGCAAGATGTATCTGTTGCTCTGGCTTTGTCCCATGGAGACAAGCAGAACATACCCTATCTGTAATTTCTTTCAGACTCTCTCGTGTTCTCTCTGTCTCCTTTCCTCCAAGCTAAACATTTGCAGTTCCTCCAATTAAATCCATTGATGGCTATGGAGTGTTATCAGAGCCCCAGGAGGCTAGAGCTGAGAGTCACTGATTGCTGGACTCTTAGAGCTCAGAGGACCTATGAGGACCTCAGATGTCATCCTTCTGCCTCTGATGTTTAGACCTTCTTGAGCCTCAATTTCTTCATTTGTAAGATGAGAGACTTAGACTAGAGAGCCTCTGATATCTCTTCCAGCTCTAGAGCTTTGAGCCAATGGTCCCCATGCGGAACTAGACATCTACCCCACCTCCCTCTCATTTTACCGATTGGGGGAAGGCTTGCATAGCCAGTTAGTGGCAGGAATAGATGCAAAGCTGGGCCTCTGAGCTCTCTTCCAAAGACACATCGAATTTTCACAGAATTCTCCAACTTTTTCTTCCTCCCTCCCTTTGCATGAAACTCTCCTCAAGTCTCTTCTGCCTTTGCTCAGAGCCTTGCCCTCTCCATTCCTTCCTTTCCCCTTCTTTTTATCCTTTTCCCTAATCACACACAGCCTGTTCCTGGGTCACTGCTGTACCTCAGTCTGCCCCATCCCCCAGCTCTGAGATCAGTCCTAGTGAACTACTGTGCTATTGAGTTTGACCTTCAGGGCTCCCAAGCGTCAGGGCCCCAGTGCCCAGCTCTTCTCCTGAGCTCACAGCCACTGCCACTTCTAAATTCAGTTCCATTCATCATTTTCTTCTCTGAAAGGGGGCTGCCCCCACCCCTCTCTCCTCAGTGACCATCGCTGACAGCCTGTGCCCTTGATCTCATCTCAAGCTCTTTTACCCACCAGCCTTCTCATGGATAACTCTTGCCTCCCCCAGAGTACCCCCTTTACTTCCCCCCTTTCTTTTACTGAGATGAGAAATAACCTGCTTAACTAGTGCATCAACAATCTGGGCTCAGTCCTGTGCAAGAGATTTAGGCTCTCACCCTCAAAGGGACCCTTCCTCCTAAGTACTGCGCAAGGATTGTAGATTGTAGATTTAGAGCTACTGGAGACTTCAGAGATCATCTATACTAACACCCTTATTTTACAGATGGGGAAACCGGGACCCCCAAAGGGGAAGTAACTAACTCAAGGTCACCTGTGCTGTAGTAAGTAGCAGATCTGTCTGTGTGCTTTTCCCTCTATCCCATACTACCGATTCGGAGTCTTCTCAGAGAAAGAATCCACTACGACTACTGTGGCAGAAGGGACCCAAAAGAAGTCTCCTCAGAGACCCCTCCCCTCATCTCCTGCCCTCTAGCCTTGGCAGCCACTCTTCCAGAGAAGAGGTACCTTCAGATTTTAGAGCCAGAAGCAATCTTAGAAACATCTAGTTTAAACCTCATTTAGCAGATTGGGAAACTGAGGCCTGGAGAGAGGAAATTACTTACCAGAGGATACACAGTTATTAAGTGTCAGAACCAGGATGTGAACATGCCACGGGGGCGGGGGGTGGAGGGGTTATGCCATGACTTAAGTCCAAGACTGATGCACATTCTATTGCCCTGGACCTAAAACCACCAGACTGAGTGAACCGAGCCCCTGTGTGTTTTCCTTAACCACCTAGGCTGGGAAAA
This sequence comes from Pseudocheirus occidentalis, assembly GCA_028646575.1. Classification (NCBI taxonomy): domain Eukaryota; kingdom Metazoa; phylum Chordata; class Mammalia; order Diprotodontia; family Pseudocheiridae; genus Pseudocheirus; species Pseudocheirus occidentalis. The sequence goes on along the minus strand of CM053595.1, from coordinate 101,876,001 downwards.
TGATCAGCAAACTCTGAGGACCAGAGAAGCCGCATAACCCAGCCCAGGAAGACAAGAGCTTTTGGCTGAGTTTCTCCCAGCATCTTCCGCTCTTTGACTCCACTCCTTGAATTGTGAGGCAGTTTGGAAAGATCACAAGAGGCAGGTGATGTAGGCTCTGCCATTAACTCTTTGGGTGCCCTTAAACAAGTCACATTCTTTCCCTGGGTCTCACTTGATTCCTCTGTTAAATGAACATACTCCAATAAAACAATGGAGCTGTGACTAATCAAAGTGGGAATGTCCTCCGGTGATACAGATGGTAACTCCTTGATACTTTGCATATTGGTGCAGTTCTTGTCCATGCCTTCCCATAAGTTTACCACATGGGATCCTTCCTCAAAGTCTCTTTCCATTGAATGGATATCAGTTAAGTTCCTAGATTATCAATTATCCCCAGCTCTTGGTATGTGACTGGTCCATCTTTTTTCCCAGTCATAAATTTATTTGATGACAGCATTTTTAGCAGATCTCCTGTATAATTCTTTGTTTGTAATGTATTGCAGCCTGCTCACACCCAATATGTAACTCCCTATTGCCCTTTGGGTAAAACTCCACTTTACTTCTTCAGAGACTGTGATATTCTATATGTATGTCAAAGCCATGGTGACGTTGACTAGAAGAATATTGGTATTAGAGAGAAGAGCCTTTGTTTCAGGGAGAAGCTTGGGGGACATTGTGCTGATTGCAACAAATCTCTCATATCTCATATGAGAGGGCAGAGGCAGCCCCCTTTCAGAGGAGAAAATGATGAATGAACTGAATGTATAATTGGCAGCCTTAGAGAAGAGCTGGGGCCTGGGGCCAGGTTCTCAGGAGCCCTGAAGGTCAAACTCAGTAGGTTCTCATATTTGCTTCTGCATTCAGTCTATTAAGATATTTTAGTTTGGTTGAAGTGTGTGTGTGTGTGTGTGTGTGTGTGTGTGTGTGTGTGTGTAAAGAAAATCCAGCCTCACACAAATATGTAGTTAGAAAGGGGAGGAGTTGGGTGGCTGGGTGGCACAGTGAATAGAGCACTGGTCCTGGAGTCAGGAGGACCTGAGATCAAATCCGGCCTCAGATAAATGACACACTTACTAGCCATGACTTTGGGCAAGTCACTTAACCCCAACTGCCCTCCAAAAAGCAAAAAAAAAAGAAAGAAAAAAGAAAGAGGAAAAGAAGGAAGAAAGAAAAAAAATTTGTTTTAACAGACAAATGACATTTTAACATCATTATGAAAATAGTTTTGACCACACAGATGCCCTAAAAGGGTCTTGGGGACCCACATGGTCTTTAGATCATGCTTTGAGCCTCCTAAATTAAATTATAATCAAAAGAGTATGGCCTAGCTATCCACACAGCAAAAACCAAGTGGATGATGGACTATTTTCCAGACTATGTTACTCAATTGAATGGACAATTATAAAACTGGTACATAAGTGTGTGTGTATGTATATACATATATATGTATATATATATGTATGGATAAATATTAAAAGTGAACAAGGAACGAAAAGATGGATTTGAAGTCTAGGTCTCTGGGTTTGAATGTCAGTACTTCCATTTATTTCTTTTAGCTATATTACCACAAGTTAGCCCCATATCCTTTCTGAGTCTTCATATCATCCTCTGTAAAATGGAGGAAATAAAATCTGTACTACCTCCCTCAGGGGGCTGGTATGAGGAAAGTGCTTTGTAAACCTTGCAATGCTATAGAAATGTGGGTTATCATAATGATTAATATCCTTATCTCTCTGCTCATCTCTACCCCTAGCAATCCTCCCCATCTCCAAAAGGTCTTTTCTTCTTCTCCACTCCCAGCACTTTGTACCTCCTTTAATTTTGTTCTGGCTAGCTGCGTGGATCACTGGATGACTATAGATGGCAGACTTCCATCTATAAATTATTCCTAATTTATAGGTAAAGAAACTGAGGCTCAGGGGTGTACCTTTCAGTATCAGGATGCCCATTACTCACTGAGGCAGCTCATTCTATCTTAGACAGCTGATAGTGAAGACACTTTTCCTTACGCTTGGACCAAAACATGTCCCCTACTCCCATGACATCCCCCACTGACCCTGTCTCAACCCTCTGAGGCTGTGCTGTGCTGGTAAATGTTTAACAATTTGCTCTCTGAAAACCAGAACATACTTTTAAGTTAATGCTAACATTGTCTCCATCATTTTCTTAAGTCTATACAATCAACAAAACAATAAATCAAGTCCTGATTTGCAGCATTTGCTGACTCTGGAGTATAAATACTCACAATGGAAATTTAACACTTGGTGCTCAGGAGCCAGAATAAGCTGACTTCAGCTTGGCCTTGCTCGGAGGCCACGAAGGACACTGAAACCTCTCCTCAGGAAAAGCCCTTTATATATATGAAGAGAGCCCTTATGCCCCTTCTACTCAATCTGTTAAGATACTTTGTTCTGACTGAAATAAATGAAGAAAATCTGTCATCACACAGATATGTAGTTGGAAAAGGACAGAGTATTTTAGTAGGCAAGTGGTACCTTAGTATTATGAAATTAGTATCGACCTCACGGACTTCCTGAAAGGGTCTTGGGGACCTCTGTAGCACATGGACCATGCTTTGAGACCCACTGGACTAGAGCATCAGGAATATTCATGGAAATTTAATGGAAAGAGCTCTGGGCTTAGAGGCCAAAGGCCTGAATTTGAGTCCTGTCTGTTCTGTGACTGCCAAGTTTCTCACTTGCTTTTTCCTCTTTTAGTAAAAATGTAAATAATTACCCCTGGTTGGCTGGCTTCACTGGGTCATTGAGAGGATCAAATGAAATAAATGGTGGGAAGCATGATGGAAATGAGGGATGGTAGTTATCACAAATGTTTCCAGTTTGAACCTTTTTTCCTCAAGGGCCTGGATATGGACATGATTAGGAGTGGGATGAGATGTAGTGGAAAGAATAGGGATAGAAAATTCCCTACGAATTCACTGATGAAGGGAGCTCCGCCTCTCCCTATGGCAGTTGACTACCACCCCCCCATCTCAAGATAGTGGGACAGGACTGTTTCCTAATGACTCAAGAAGCCCCTCCTATCTCCTCTCCCTCCCTCATTCCCCTGGGATTAGCTGCCTTTGGGGAGCCCATCCCAGATTGCCCCACAGAAGCCTTCCCACTCAGAGCAGCCACCTCCTTCCCCCATGGCCAGCTGAAGAGCTTGGCACCAAAGTGTGGAGGAGAGATCACTGCCTGGGGACTAGGAGATATGGGGGCTGGTCTTAGCTCTGCTCCCAACTCAGACAAGTTACTTCTCTCTGCCTCTGTTTTGTCATCTATAGAACAAGGAGCTTGTTCTCCAAGACTCCTTCCAGCTCTAACAGTCTTAGTGATCTCTCTGTCTCAACAGGTTTAGATAGTGCTTAGCTCTGCACCAACCCATAGGTCAATCAGAGGGACTGGGACTGGACATGTGCTTTCACTGATATAGGGAACTCCTGTATGAGAAAACTCCCTCTACCAGTGCAGGTTAGCACTTTTCTGTGCTACTTAGAGTCTTAGAGAATCCCCTAGAGGTCAAGTGACTTGCCCAGAGTCACACAGCCAGTATGTGTCCGAAGCAGGAAATGAACCTAGATCTTCCTCTCTTTAAGGCCAACTCTCTAGACCATGCTATCTGTCATTTGAGAGAATACTGAATTTAGATTCAGAAAACCTAGCCCAGCATCCCAACTTTGTAATTAGCTACATCTGTGGCCTTGTGACTTACCTCTGTTGATTCTGACTGCGGACTTGGTTGCCATGCCTTCACACCCTGGAATATCCTTCCACCTTGCACCCCACTTCTTCCATTGGTGAACCCCTTCCAGAAATTGCATTTGGAGGAAGAGCCGAGGCCAGCCATCTTTCATTCCTCTCCTGTCTCTGTTTCTGACTCTCTAGTCTTTTCCACCATCCCCATTCCCCCTGCTTTTCAGCTCCCTTTTATATGCTGTCTTTCTCCATTAAAATATAAACTCCTTGAGGGCATGGGCTATCTCCTTTTTTTGCTTCTATTTGTATTCTCAGCATGTACCATAATGCCTAGCATATAGTAAATACTTCTTGACTTGACTCTTAGGGCCCTTATATAGGTAGCCAGGTGGCATAGTAGATAGGGCAGGGGACCTGGAGTGTTTGAATCCTTACTCAGGCACTTACTAACTGTCACCCTGGGCAGATCACTTAACCCCTCTGTTTCTTAGTTTCCTCATCTATAAAAAAGGGATAATAATCGTACCTACTCTCAAATCTCCTAGAGTTGTGAGAATTAAATGAGTTAACCTCCAAAGTACTCTGTAAATACTATCCATATCTATCTATCTATCTATCTATCTATCTATCTATCTATCTATCTATCTATCTGTCTGTCTGTCTGTCTATCTGTCTATCTACATATCTACATGTATATGCTAGTTAATATCATTGTTGCTGTTATTATTGGGACTGCACAAATTTTTTCCTTAAAATGAAGGGATTGAACCAGTAGCCTCTGGTTCTAAAAGACTTTTGTTATGGAGTCAAGAAGAGCAGAGGGAGATAATAGCAGGGAGGTAATTATATACTCAGAGGAGAGAGAGGAAAGGGTGATTGGCCCTGGTCTCTAAAAACAATCCCTGATGTCAGGACTTCCCTATGAGTTTCAGGAAACCCCAAGAGAATGGAAGAGTTAGTCTCTCTGTACCTCCTGGCCCTTGCAGGAGGGATGGAAGGGGGGAAATTAAGATAAATGAAGGTGCCGTGAAGCCCTGAAATAATGCCAGAAAAAAATAGAAAACCACCTGCTGCTGAACTAATTTAGCATCTGAGTGTCAGTCCCCACCCCCTTGTGGTGTGGGAGTCCTGGGTGGTTTCTTTCCACTGTGTTGGGGAGCTGAGGATGGGTCCCTGAGGGGCAGAGAGAGTGAAGACCCACTTGGGCTCAGTCTAGATTCTTTATTCTTCCCCAAAGTCCCCAGTAGGCCAAGGCACAGGCACAACAGCATCATCTTCCAGATGTTTCATCTCCCTCCCAATCCCTAATTGTTCTCTCTCGTTCCATAGCCCCTGAGGTAAAGTAGAAAGAATAGTAGTTTTGGAGTCCTTGTTTGAAATCCAAGCACTACTACTAACTACCTGTGTGGTGACCTTAAGTAAGTCCCTGAAACCTCTCTGGGCCTCAGTTTCTTTATTTGAAAACAGTCAGGAGGTTGAACCATATGACTTCTAAAGCCCCTTCTGGCTCTAATTCTGTGGTCTTATAATCCTCGAAATTATAGGACATCTTAGAAAGTACGGGGCTTGCTGAATGATAAGCTTGGCTGATTCCTTTTTTTCAGTGGGCAGAGACCTTTGGGGGAATGGAGGCAAGGGAGGAAAATCATCATCCCTGCCTTCCTGGTCCTGGAAACTTCTCTTCAAATCGTCCTTCAGGCCCCAAGCAAGGCTGATCAGATTCCTCAGCTCTGGTGCTGACTCCCTTATCTACCTCTCTGGAACAAGCCTTTGCATTTACTCCCCCAAATGTGCTGCAGAATTGTGTTCCAGCCCATGGCTCGAAGCCATCTGCAGAGAGAAATCCAGTTAGACCTTGTATAATAAGTTCCTGACAATCTTCCCGAGGACTCTGGGTCATAAAAGTCTCCTGGTTTTATCGCCGGTAACAGACACGGAGTGAAATTAAGTTGTCTTATCAAATTTAGATAATATATATCCCTCTGGAGTGGAAGGCTCTGGACGGATCTCTCCTGGTATGAGCTTGGAGAGGGGGAGGGAAGAAGACTGATCTGCTACTGGGCTTGTGGGGGAAGGCAGCGAGAGGTGGGGTAGGCCTGGGCTGCAGGTCTCTTACACTGATGGCTGAGTAGCAGTCGAGGGTCATGATTGACTTTGAGCCCCAGTCTGACTGAGTGTGAAATTATTTACACCTTAGTAGATTTGGGGCAGGAGGAGGAGGAGAAGGGACTGTCCCTCTGAAGAGATCCAGGAATATGGAGCATAGGCTGTTAGATAACTGGACAAAACTTTAGAACACAGAAAGTTAGGACATGGTACAGATAAAACGTTAGATCAGGAAAGGACCTTGGGACCTATGGCATAGAATATCAAAGTCAAAAGGGGGCTTAAAGCTCATCTATTTCTGTACTCATTTTTCAGGCAAAGAAATTGAGGCCCTGCAAGTGGAAGTGATTAGCTCAGGGTCATATAGGTGGTTAGTGATAGAGTTGGGATTCAAACCTGATTTCCAATGGTATTTCCACAATGGTGGGAAAGATTGAAGGCAAAAGGAAAGGGGGTAGCAGAAGATGAGATGGGTAGAGAGTATTATGGAAACAACAGACATGACCTTGGACAGACTTTGAGATATAGTAGAAGACAGAAGGGCCTGGCATGCTGTGATCCATGGGGTCATGAAGAATCCCACACAAAATGAACAACAACAAACTTTCCGTAGCACTTTGCTGTCTCCTGATTTGGGATCCCAGAGTTACACACCTAAGGATGAACTTATTCAGTCTCTTATCCTGGGCATTGAGTGAGGAGTTGGAAAGTCTCTCTTCTCTACATTCTTTGTACCTTTCTTGCTGTAGCTCATTCTTTCCCAGGCTCCCAGATAGGCCCTTTCCCATGTGGCAGTGGGCCATATATCCATGTGTATGTGCTTTGTTTCTCCTTTTGTGGGGCCCTGTGTATAGCTAGCTATACATCTCTCCCCTATATATATATATATATATATATATATATATATATATATATGGGCAGTATAAGTGTGTTTGTACCTTTGGGGGCAGGGAGTAAAAGGGACAGATGGATCAGGTCTATAGATTTATGTATCTGGCCATCTGTCTATGAGGGTCAGTGTGTGGTTTTGTGTCTTGGGGTGGGGTGGGGGGGGAGAGAATTGTGTCTAAGGTGTTTCTAGTAGCTATCTTTGTGTTTATGTGTGTGGTTGTATGTACCTTTGTGTGCCTTTCTCTTCTGTCCCCTTGCATTCTGAGCTGGCAGCTCCCTGTCTGCTCCTGCCTTCAGATGCTTCCAGAGCTGGATCCCCTGGGGACAGATTCTGGGGGAAGAGCCATCAGCCTGGCCCAGACTGTGGTGATAACTGCTGATGTCGGGTTTGCAGACAAGAGAGTGAGGGCCAGGGTCAGCCATAATTGGTAAATATTTGTCTATCTAATCAAAAGGCCTTTTAATTAACAATTTCATCCTTGTGACTGGTTTATTTTTTTTAAGTTCTGTGGGAAGTCAATTAAACATAACAGATGGTGGAGAACATGGGGCTTCTGTCTCTCCCACCATCTGTCCCCCCAGCCTCAACCATGCCTCGTTGGCTGAGCAGCCTGTCATTCACCTGAGGAGAATGGGAGAAAGGAACCCACTTGGCTGGGCCTAGGACACCCTATTGGGAAGACTGGTGACCTCTCTCTCAGGGAGTTGCCAATTGGTGACTGTCTTCTCCACTAAAATGCTCTTTGGGCAGTTGGGGGATACTGCCTAGGTCTCTGCTGTCCTCTCCCCTGGGTATCCAGAGAGGCGGCTATGATGCCATGGGAAAAAGCCCTGGATTGGGAGTTTGGAGGCCTGGCTTCTTATCTTAGCCCTTCCAGCTGTGTAACTCTGGACAAGTGTCTTCCCCTTCTGGGTCTAAGTTTCTTTATAACATGGAGAAATTGGTTGGACTGGATGGAAGGCCCTTACCAGTTCTGATAGTTTATGTTCTAACATTATATAATCTAAGGTAATGAAACACATCTTTATGAAGTACCTACTATATACCAGGCTCTGTGCTAAATGCTTTTTAAGTATTACCTCATTTTATCTTCATAGCAACCTAGGAGGTAGGTGCTATTATTATCCTCAGATAATGGTTGAGTGACTTGTCCAGGGTCACACAGGTAGGGTCTGAGGTCAAATTTGAACTCAGCTCTTCCTGACTCCAGGCCCAGAGTTCTACCTACTGTACCACCACTAGTTGCCTCCTTTGCATATGATCACTGATGACTCTCATAATTCAAATATATTTTGGGGATTGAGGTTCCAACTTTCACATTTTTTTAAACCTGAGTACCAACCTTAGGGCTTCTCTTTGAAGTGTTCCATTTGGGACATCTCTGGGACCTGGCAAAGTCTAAATCCCCAGCTCTCTGGTCTGATGCTGCATCTTGAAGGGACCCATTATGTTTCCTCACTGCTCTTTTATTTCTCCTTCTTAGCTAGGCACCCCCTTCCATTGTGGAACAACTTTAATCCTTAGGAAGTTCTTACTCACGTGAATCCCAAATCTCCCTAGCCCCCTCCCTGCTCCCGGTTATCTCTCCCTTCCCCTTAATTTCTTCTACTTTTTCCTTCTGTACCTTCCATCTGAGAGGTCTTCAAATAATTAAAGAGATGCTATAAAAAGTAATAGGGGACAAGGAGTGGTGGAAAGAGCTCTAGTCTTGGAGTCAGAAGAGGCCTGAGTTTGAATCCTACCTCTGACACTGATTAGTTGTGTGACTGTGGGAAAATTATTTCATCTTTGTGAGCTTCAGCTTTCTCATTTGTGAAATGGGGCTCACAGTCCTGAGGTGTTTCCTACAGAGGATTGTGGTGAGGAGCAAATGAGATGATTTATGTCAAAGCGTTTTCTAAACCTCATTGAACTATAGGAATGTTATCAATTCTTATTGAAGACATTTCTCATGCTCTCTGGGGGAAGTTGAATACATTAACTCACCTCCCTAAGCCTCAGTTTTCTTACCTGTAAAATGATGAAATCAAAGGTCTCTAAATTCTATAGATCCTAAAATTTCTTTCAGCCTAATACTTTGAGTTCATTTCCCCTTCTCAGTTTCCCTTTCTCCAGGATAAGCATCCTCTATTCCTTCAACTACAGGCAGAGCTTCCATTCTCCTCTCCCCCCCCCCCCCGACCCTGCTTCACCTTACCTTTGGCCACTGTGTCCTTACTGCTGGTCTCTCCCTCAGCCAGATCTCTCCTTTGGCTCAGGTGAGCCACGTTCACACCTGCTCCACTCTCTTAATCAGGATGTGACAACCCCTGGAGCTGTTGCTGGGCCGCAAGAGACTTCTTGCTAATTCCTCTTCCCCAATCAGGGCTTTCCACCTCCTGTCCCCACCCCAATGTGGGCCCACTCCACTGATTGCCTCTTTGTTTCCTGCTAGGCAGATGGCACAGGCCTCCAGCATTCTCCTCTGCCCCTAGCTCTCCCCAGGCCACCGATGCGTTACTCTTCCCTGTCTGTCTCCAGGGGTCTGTCTATCTGTCCTACCTATCTATGAAAATCTGCCTTTGGGCTTCTATAAAGGTATCTGGCTGTGTCTTTGATACATAGACACACACACACACACACACACACACACCACTCTCTCCTGGGAAACATGCACATTCTGGAGCAGGATAGATGCCCCACACACACACTCCAGAATGGCACATGCACACTCCAGAGAGTATACCTATTTTCTCTATGTTTCCGTCTCTCTCTGTCTCCATCTCCCATTCTCTATGTGTCTTTGTGTCTCTCTGTGTGTATTTCTGTTGATAATCCATTCTCTCCCCCCCCAACACACACACACACACACACACACAGACATTGGGTTGGTGGGAGCAGATTGAACATACTGTGTTCATAAGTTTTAAAGCTAGAAGGCACATTAGAAATCTTTAGTCTAGCCTTGTTTTACAGAGGAGAAACTGAGTCTCAGAAAAGAAATGTGACTTGGTTTAGGCAAAACAGGTTGGAAATGGTAGAGATTGAAACCCTTTGCCTCCAATTTAGAGCTCATTCTCCACATCATGTTGCTGCTTCTCCAGCTACCTCTCAAATTCTCCAAAGCTTTGATCAACATGTGCTCCCCCAATCTCTCTCTGCCCAGTAGCATGATGGAGGTGGGGGAAGGCTAGTGCCTAAGGCCTTGGGCCTGAATGAGCACAGATAACACAGCCAATCTTATTTTTCCCTAGCTGAGTTAGCCTTCTAACTCTTCAGGTCAGCTACTTCCTGTACAAAGAACCCAACACCCAGCACCACTTTTCCCTTGACATATGGACCCACAGCCTTCCCCCAGTCTCTGTGCACAGAATGATGATGAGTTATAACTTATATTTATACCTAGCACTTTAAGGTTTACAAAATGCTTTCTAACCAGTTCCTATCTGTTGTTGCCCCTTCTTCCCCTCACTTCTTTCCTAGCCTTGTCTGCATCTTAAAAATGGGTATAATCTTCCTTGTGAAGACCAAGCAAGAGGATGTGCTTGAGCAGTATATAAACGTGAGCTCTACTATCACAAGAAGACTGAGGCTCTCCCTGGCTGGAGGCTGGGATAGATTACAGAACCTGAGCAGGCCAGGAACAACCTTGGCCTCTTCCTGCTCTCCCCCTTCCACCCTTACCCCCATAACCTTTACACAACATCCTTCTCCCTGAGGCTCTGTCTCCCATTACTTCCTTCTGGTTGGCGCTGCTCCCGTGCAGGAGGCGGAATGATTGGATCTGGGCTTGCTGGCTGACTCTACTTCCAGTTCAGTGCACCTGTTGTGTGTGAGGGAATGTAGGGGCCAAGGTTCTGCTGAGACTTAGGGGGTTGAGGGCAGCACGGGAGCTTCCCTCCTTCTCCACTGGGGAGGCCCTCTTGGCCCCTTCTTTGGCTCTCTAACCCCTGTGCTTCATAAGACTGGAGCTAATAGTCTGTGCTATTGGCTCCCATTGGGAGGGAATAGTGAATTGAGCTGCTGACTTCTGCCTTTAGCAGACAGGAGAGAATGGAACCTTGGGGACTCTGCCTGGGACTTTGGGCCCCTAATCTTTTTGATTGCCTCAGCCTTTTCCTTGATCCCCTTCCAACTGCCCTTGGTCAGCCCAGGGGTACAATATCATTATGTGGGGAGAGAGGAGATTGGATATCAGACCCTCCTGAGCCTTACCTCTGGACATATTTCTGACTTTGAACTAAATGTGTCCCTGACTTTATTCTGGTCTTTGATTTTATCCTTGGTCTTGGCAATGAACCTGTCTCTGTCTCCATTACTTGTCTCTGGCCCTGGTTCTAGCTTTAACTTTGTTTCTGTCTTTAATGCTATCACAGAAGGTCAGAGTCTCAGGCTCTGAAGAGATCTCAGAGCTTGCAGCCTAAACAAATCCCACTTCCAATCATGGCTCTGTCCCCGGTGCTGATCTCTCTCTGCCTCCCACCCAGTGCCACATTCAATCATTATTTCACTCTTATGTCAAGCCTGACTTTGTCTCTGATCCTACCTCTAACCTCTGATTCTAAACCTTCCTTTAACTCTATTTCTGATCTAGATCCTGTTTCTAATCCTGTCTCTGACTTTGGTTCTTTTTAATGATTTTCCCAACCCTGACTGCCCATGCTTCTATCTCTTTTAAAATTTGGGATCCTGAAATGGCTTAGGTTTAGGAGCTAGGGAACATGCCTAAAATCTGATCCAAGAAAGGAGGGCTTTTGAAGGTAGAACCTAAGATGGTGGGGGTTTGGAAAAAGAAGACAGTCCTCCTTCCTTTAGGGTCAGAAAAATGCTAGAGAGAAAAAAAGAAATCTCTTGTTTCTCTTCCCCAACCTGGTTTCCACCCCCACTCTCCCTTTTGGAACTGAATGAAAAGTCTGACTACTAGCTCCTAGGCTAGCATCTCTCAGTGTCCCCCTACCTCTGGGGATGAGAGACATTCTTCCCACCCATTCTGGTTCAGCATACCCCCACCCCCACCCCTCCATCATCCACACAGATTTATTTCACAATAATTTCATTTCATCCCTAGCCACGGGAAGACGGATTGGCGGGTGAGATGATTGGGGATTCAGCACTGGGCTCATAAATTTGCTTCTTCTCCATGAAGCTCCCCTGAAGTCCTGGGCATTGAGGGGGGTGGGGGTGAGGGGGGCAGCCGTCCATCTCCCTGCCATGCAGAAGAGAGCCAGGAGGGAAGGAATCTCCTTAGCTTGAGCCCTGAGTGAGGGATTTCTTTTCTCTCCACCTCTGTTACCAACAAGTCTGTTTTTCATTTTTCTGTCAGGCAGCCCCTCCTTCTACCTCCCCCTCCTACCAGCCTTCAGCTTCACTCAAAGGTTGGAGGCTGCTTCAGGGGTTGTTGAATTGGGGCCTTGGCTCCCACAACCTAGGCTGGGAGCTCCAGATGTAAGTCTCAGATTTCTCTTCCCTGTCAGTAGGATGTACTGTGTGTGTATATGGCTCCAGGCCAGCCTGAGTTTCTGTCATGGCAGACCTTACCCTATCGAAACAGGAGAAGAGACTTGGGCTCCTTTTCACTCCAGCCCGAAGTCCACATTAACTCTAATATATCACCCAAGCACACGAGGAACAGAGTAGTAGCATACCTATACTAACACCTGCTAGAGGAGAGAACACACACACATTAGGAGTACATTATCATGCTCAAAGGTGCACACACAGCATCACACACACTATAAGGGAAATATAGAGTATCCAACACACAGCCTGACCCACCCCACACACGTTTACACACATTTACACACACAGAGTTCCCCACCACACATAGAAGAGTTACTGTACATACATATAATTCACACACATACACAGAGTGCTGGATTAAGTATTAGAGAAGCTGGGTTTGAATCCCAGCTTTATTATTTGCTACTTGTGTGGCCTTAAGTCAAGTTGATTTATTTCTCTGGACCTCAGTTTCCTTATCTGTAAAACTTGGATTAATAACATACTATAATAATAAAGTAAATGTATAATATATAATTATATATAATATAATATAAAATAAAAATAAAATAGTATAATAATAATAATTCCCAACTCCCTGGGAAAGTCATTTAACTTTTCAGAGCATCCTGGTACCTCTCCAAAACAAGGGTTCTTAACCTGGAGTCTAGGAACTTGTTGTTTGAAAAATACTTCGATATTTGTTATTTTGACATAATTGTTTTCCTTCGTAATCCTGTATTTTATTTTATGCATTTTAAAACATTATGCTAAGAAGGGGTCCACAGGCTTCACCAGACTGCCAGGAAAGTTCATAGCACAAAAAAGAATTAAGAACTCCTGCTTTAAATATATCCACTTAAGAAAAAAAAATTCTTACTGGTAATTCCATGCACCAATGAAATCACAAGTCAGGTCATCATCATCACAATCCTTGACACTGCCCACCTCATAGAATTTTTTTCGAGGAAAATCCTTGTCAAACTTAAAGCAGTAGAGAAATAAGAGATATTATTGATTATTATTATCCTGTAACTGGCACCTCTTGTATGAGAGTAGGATTAGGTTTAAGATTCAAGTAATATTTGTGATAAAAGGTGGTGTCACAGTAGTAAGGAAGCTGGGTTTGGAATCAGAGAATCTGTGTTCCAATCCTGACTGTGCCACTTACTCCCTATATGAACCTTGGGCAAATCAGCCTTTCTGGGCATGTTTCCTTACATGTAAAATTCAAGGCTAGACTAGATGACTTCTAAGATCCTTTTGGGTCCTAAATGTATAATCCAATCCTAGTGGATACAGGGCTGGCCTTGAAGGCTAGAATCCCAGAGTTCAAGCTTAGTTTTTTACTGTGAGACTCAGGGCCAACAGTCACTTAAAATTACAGTACCCTAAGTGACTCTCCAGGAATATAAATTGTGGTATAGTTCTTGATTTGCATTTGAGTGGGGGAGGTTTCTCACATCAATTAGATCAAAAGTCTAGTTCTCTCCCCAATTCCCAACCACCCCCAGTTCCCACCATAGTTATAAATAGGATTAGGTTAAAGCTGGTTTTAAGGGTGAGGACTGCACACATTGGGGACAGGACAGTGGGAGAGGCAGTGAGGGTTGAAAAGGATCAGAAACTTGAAAACTGAGGGCAAGATGGTTGGGACCATCCCTGGGAAGCCAGGCCAAAGATGCTACTTCTGCTTTTCTTTTCAGGAATGACCAAGAGCACATGCCCTGTTGCCCTTGAAGGGAAAGAGGGCTATAAACAACATCTCACCATTGGGTCATCAAGGCAAAGAGGCTCAGTGGCTATGGATACAGAGAACAAAGGAGGCTGGAGGGAGAACACTCAGAACTGAGCTCTACAAGGAACTCTTTCCTTTCCATCTGGCAATTCTGCCTGTCCCATCCTCCTCCTATCTGGTTCCCATGACTAACCTTTCTCCCTTTCATCTTTCCTAAGTCCCAGAGTCCATCACCACACAGGAACCTCTCCTTGCCCCATATTAACTCTTTTCCAGCTTGACAATTATAGGACTAGATGAAGGAGAGGGGAATTTAAACTAAATTAAAATAAGGACTTGGGATATAGTGGAAAGGGATCTGAGCTCAAAAAACCTGCCTTGACTATTTACTACCTAGAAGATCCTGAGTAAGTCATTTCCCTTTTCTGGGCTTCATTTGGCTGCTGGGTGAAAAGAGGAATAGATGGTGTCTAGGGTCTCTTCTAGTTCTGACCTTCTATGTTCTAAGGTCCTTCCCATGTCTGAATTCTATAACTAATTTCTCAGCTCCCCCCCCAGTCATCAGCAGCACTAGTGGTCGCTCCACCTAGCTTGGGGCCGTCTTACTACTGTAGCTCTAATTTATTCCAAGGGAGAACAGACTCTAGAGGCCCCTGGCCTGTTTGCACTCTGGGCAGCTCCCTCCCTCCCTCCCTGGTTCCCCAGTTCTAAGTGAGTAATCCTGTCCCCTCACAGGCTCATTTATAGGAGGGTTGTCGCCTAGTGAATAATTAGTTACATTCAATTAGGCCTCAATGCTATCCCCTCACTTGGGGGGACAGGCGGACTAATGAGACAGCAAGTCAGATGACAGTAGGGAGTGAGTGTTAAACACCGAAGCCCCCAGGCTGGGAGGAAGCAGTATGAGATGGTGAGAGAGAGATTTAGAAGACAGAAAAAAAAAGGCAGGGAATCATAATCAGAGCTAATATGTCTATAGATCTTTAAAGTTTACTAAGCACTTACCTCACAACAACCCTCTAAGGTGGTGAGTGCAAGAGGCATTATTCTTCTTTTTACAGATGAATGGGACATTGAGAAGTGAACCAATTTGTCATTGGTCCCAAATGGAATTAAAGCCCAGGTTTCCTGACCTTATTTCCAGTATACTTTGCTATGCCATTATGACTCTCAATATAGCCCTCTCATTCATTGATCTTCTCATTTGTATATTTGTAACCCTAATTGTCAGCAATTCTCATTGACATTATTCATTGGATTTAAGACTGGGGATGGTTTAAACCTTGGAGATTCTCTTGTCCATAACCCTGTTATGGACATAACGGCCATAACCCTATTTGAGTCATTTAATATCTCCAGGCCTCCTTCTCCTTAACTGTAAAATGAGACGACTAGACAAAACAGCTTCCAAGGTCCCTTCTGGTTTGACATCTACAATTCCTCAGCTCTCCTGCCATTATACTGCACTGACAGGGCCCAAGAACATTTTCAGGGGGTTTCTTTTCCTTCGTTTGGCCTGAAGCCCTCATTTCCCCTGCTCCAGGATACTGAGATCTACTCCCAACTTGCAACCCCACAGTTGGCATTATTGAAGTTGGTTTTTAAAAGGAGAAGAAAACAGAGAGACCACTGAAAGAATAAGTCTAAGTCCCAAATATGTGCATAAATCACAAGTCACTTACAGTCTGGGATCTGAAGGCCATAATTCCTACTGTTCTTTGACAGTCAAAGGGAGTTGGGGACAGAAGTGTTAATTTTGTTCTCTCTTTCTAGATTTCTGCTATTCCTCATGGCTTTCCCCAGCTCCTTAGTCTAACAGTTGACAGTTTTGCAGGCAATGAGGAGGCAAGTGTTTAAAGTTCATCGGCCTTTCAATGTCATGGCCCATGGGCTCCTGAGTCATCTTTTTGCTGTGAGTGACATAGCTTTTCTTTCGAGAGAGAAAGAGAGGAGAAAAGAGAGAGAGAAAAAAAGAGAGAGAGAGAGAGAAGAGAGAGAGAGAGAGAGAGAGAGAGAGAGAGAGGGAAAAGAGAGAGAGAGGGGAGAGCACCTAATGTGTATATTTATCTGTGTGTACAGACAGCTAGAGGCAGCTAGGTGGCATGGTGGCTAGTGTCAAATCCTGTCTTGGACACTTACTTAACTGTGTGACCCCTGGCAAGTAACTTAGCCTCAGTTTCCTCATCTGTAAAATAGAGATAATGATAATACCTCTTAGGATTGTCATGAAGGTCAAATGAAATGATATATATAAAGCATTTTTGCAAACTTTAAAGGAATGTTTTACTATTACTACTACCATAATAATAATCATAATATTATTTCACTGTCATATTCCTCTCACTAGATAGCAAGTTCCTTTAGAACAGGAATCCTGTCCTTTTTCATTTTTGAAGGCACAAGTGCAACTTTGCATATAAAATATGCACCTAATCAATGATGAATTGAATCTATTTACATATATATATATATATATATATATATATATATCTTATGTCTAGACTACATACACCTTGATGGCAGGGACCTACTATGTACTCTGTACTCTATACATGTAGACACTTAATATATTTGCTTAATTAAACTGAATTTTTAATTTTTGTATCTCCTAAAAATAGCACAGTAAAGTGAAGGAAGGAAGAGAAGGAAAGAGAAGGGAGAGGTTGAGGGGAAATAGACGGAATAGGAAAGAGAACTGGGAATTAAGTGAGTAGAGAAGAAGGAAAGAGTGGAGATAGAACTGAGTTAAAGCAGATAAACATGAGAAACCAGGGAAAACAAGAGATGGGATAGTAATAATAATAATTCACATGTCTATACTGCTTAGTGATTTTTAAATAATAACCCTCTTAGCTAAATAATTCATACAATGCCACACCCATTTTACAGATGAGAACATTGAGGCTCGAAAAGTCTAAATGGCTTGCTCAGTTATACAGATAATACATATTAGAACTAAGACTTGAACCTAGATTTGTGATGCTCAAATACAGTGCTGTTTACATACTTAATAAAATCATTCATTCATCTATAGCTATGTTTCCACATAGATGTTTTCCACCAGAAGCCCTTCCTGGTCTCCTCCAGTATTAGTGCCTTCCCTCTGAGATTGCCTCCATTTTACCCTCATATATCCTCTATATACATGGTTGTATCCATGTGGTCTTCCCCAACAGACTGTGACCCCCTTGAGGCCAAGCACTGTTTCTGCAGCCTTTCTTTGTATCTACAATGCTCAGCTAAACACTTGTAGACTTGACTTGCTCATCCATCATTTACTGAGTCCCTTCCATGAAAGTAAACCAAGAATGTCAAGGAAGAGAAGAGCGACGCCAATCAACAAAGGAAGAAAAGGACTAACTGAAGAATGCAGGAAGATGAGTAGAGCGACGACGGGGAGACGAGCAGGGAGACTGGGGGTGGGAAGAGTGAAGCCCCGGCAGACAGAGGCCCAGGAGGCAGGAGGGAATCACAGCCAGTCAACTGGGGACGTGCCTTGAAGGGAGGCGTGTGCCACGTGTGCAGACAGCGAGAGGCAGCTAGGTGGCACGGTGGCCCGGGCCAGATCCTGTCTTGGACATTTACTTAATTGTGTGCCCCCCAGGAAGCTACTTAGCCTCAGTTTCCTCATCTGCAAAATAGAGATTATGATAACACCTCTTAGGATTTCATGAAGATCAAATGAAATAGGAAGAGAGAAGAGGGACCAGGATAGAGCATTATCCTCTCAAAAATCCTTAACTAATGGACCAGTCCAGCCTTTGCTTTTAGTCGGGGGAGAGTGCAGAGGATTTGATTCTGAACCCAGAGGAGTCAAGGACCTTGGCTGAGGCCCTGCATCTATTGCCAGAACAGATGGTGGCGTCTGACTTGGGCTAGCCTCCCTTGCTGTACCACCGTACAGCTAACCCATCCGAAGAAGGGAAGATGGATGTCTGCTCTCTTCGATTGGCTGTCACTCAGCAACTTCTTGTTCCTGCCCCTCCTTCTTTCCTGCTTCCAGGTTTCTTTATCCCAGTTCCCAAGCTACCTGCCTCCTCTATATCTCTCCCTTCTCCACAGTTTTACTTTTTCAGGTTTTTGCATTTCTCTCTCTCTCCCACCCCACCACCCCCCAGCAAGCAAATTCCTAATTTTCTGTGTCTGAGCTGCTTGGGCAGACAGATCCCTGGGAGCAGAGTCTTTAATAAGTGAGGCTGCCCTAGGAAACCAGACATAGTGCCAGAGGGCCCAGCTGGGACATATATTTTAGAAGGGAGGGATTCCTGAGGTTGTGAAGGGAAATCATCAGAAGTTAGCTTCCTTCCCCTCAATGGACTCCAGTTCACCCAGCTCCCATTCCCACTTGGACCAAACTTCTGCCACCAGTTTTTTTGGGAGGAGGAGTGGATAGTGGGAGGATAGGAAGAGAAAGGAGAAAATAGGGGTTGGAGGAGGAGGAGGGTTATTGTGGGATGAGGATAAGCTGAGGGAAGAGGAGGATCAGTGGGACCTATGACTTCACACTGGAAGGCACCATAGAGATCATTTGATCCAACTTTTTTATTTTACAGAGAAGGAAACTGAGGACTAGAATGCCCAAAGTCGAACTGATAATAAGGAATTTGAAACAATCTCTTCTTATTCAGAGAGAGAGGAGCTCAAATGGACACAAAAGATGGGCTAGTTGAGATCAAAGGGGAATTAAATCATTGAATGGCAAGAGATAAGAAATTCCATAGATAAATAGAGAGACAGATAGACAGATAGTCAAATAAGCTTTGGACTTAAAGTCAGAAGCCCTTGTTTGAAATATTGGCTCTGCTACTGTTGTCCATGTGACCTTAAGCAAGCCACCCCTTTTCTCTGGGACAGTTTCTTCCACTGTCCAAAGAAGAGATGGGATGAGGAGGTCTTTAAGGGCCCTGCCCGTTCTAAGGCCTATGATGCTAAGGAACATAGGGAGACTGAGACCAGAGCAGAGTGGGGGCCCTAGGAAGCAAAACTGATATGGATGTGACCTCAGTGCCACCTTCTGGCTGCTGTTCGCTTTACAGCCACCACTTCCAGGACAGTCCAAGACCCAGACCAGAACCCAGAAAAGAAGTATTGATCGGGATGGAGTCAGTGGCCCTAGTTTTGCGTGAGGGTCTTCACAGCTCCCCCCACCCAGTACTCACTACATACCACTCCCTATCCCTTTCACTTCCCCTCTCCAAACATAGGCTGTAATTCCAGGTCTGTAAACACACTTTATTAAGCCCCATATGGGTCTGGACCCTAGAGTATAAACCAAGATTTCTCAATTAGAAGATCAAGACCTCTGATTGGACCTCAGAGTTTTATTTAATCAATCTCCAAACCACTTACAGATGCCAAACCTAATACCATTCCAGGCAGTGTGTACACATCCCAGCCCCAATCCCACCTTTCAGGGATCATAAATAACACTCAGAGAGACAAACTGACTCTGGCCTGACTACCACCTCCACACCTTTCTTGTATCTGTGCCCCAGCCAGTATGGGCTAAGGCAGTCTTCCCACTCCCAACCCCCCTCCCTTCCCTTGGCTCTTGTTCCATCTGCTGCTCCTGTCTGGTCTCCCCCTCAGCTGGTACTGCAGGAAGATAATGGGATGTTATATTTTTATCCTGATGTTCTCCTTGAAGGTGAGGATCAGGGCACTACTGCACCCAGCAGCAACAGCAACAGCCACTCGCATCATGGCTAAGATGGAGAGGAGATAGGGTGGGGAAACCCCTGGGCCTTGAGGTGGATACTAAAGAGTAAAACTTCCCCTGCTGTGCATGGAAGGGATCAGAAGGTCCAGCCTTAGGGTCAAAAGTGCTTTGTAGGCAATGTGTATTCATATGCCAGGAATACCCTCCTGTGGCTTTGGGCGAGAGGTGGGGGGATTGTGCCAGTGGAAATTCCTTTTCTGACAACTGGACCATTTTCTCTTTTCTTTTGTCCTTATGCAAAGGCAGCAGGGCCAAGAGAAGACTGGGAATGTTATTACTATGGGGAAAAAAATCTCAGGACCCTCCATACCATGCACTTCAAGGGTCATACAGGAAGCAAGCAGCCCCCCAGCCCTTCCTCCATCCGTCCCTCTGCCTCCAGAACAGGAGCTTCTGGTAATGATGTTCTCAGTATTCTGGAGCTTGCCCCCCCCCCCACCTCAAGATGCCCTGAGCCTCAATACCTGGCCCCGTTCTGGCCGTGGCCGCCCCTGAAACCCATGGCTTCTCATTGTCCCTCTTGTTCTGAAATGCGGCTCTCTTTGCCATCCTCCTGGGTCACTGGTTGACCCCGATGTAAGGTTTCCTGCACAGGGAGAGGCTCCTCTTCATCCTCCTGGGGCTTTTTTCTAACTACTTCCTCTAGCTGGAGAACCTGTTCAGGAAAAAGAGTCATGCTGAGAGCAATAGCCTTTACAAATAGAGTTCTCCCCCTGTGAGACAGAGAAAGAGCATCATGCTGAACATTCTGGGGGAAAAAGAGGAGGAGGTGAAGGTGGGAGGGCCATGCATACTCCCCTCTGTGGCTGCTCCCCAGTAGGCAGTGAAGGTATCCGGAGGAACAGAATTCTACGCTCCTTTCCATGGGTTCCTCCTGCCCTCTGCTGGTCACACCATGAATCACAATAGTCTTTAACCCTCAAAGGGAGGGGGATGGAATGCAAGGTCATAATTTCTAGACTTATAAAGTACTTAGAGATGATCTAATGCAACCTTTTCAAGTTGAAGAAGAGAAAATTGAAGCCCCCAAAGGTTAAGTGACTTGGTCAAGGTCACGCAAGTGGGACACAGCAAACCCAGGACTGGAACCCAACGTTTTCTGCCTCCAAATCCAGTCATTTTACCACTAGCACAAAGCCACAGGCCCTCTCTTCTCTCCTCTTCCCACAGATTCTGCCTTTGCTGCCACCTCTAATGCATAGGAAAGAAACCCATAAGCACCTGACTGTTCAGAAGACTGGAAAAAAGCCAGGTACATTAGCTGCCAGACTTTGACACCTGGATTGCCACCAGCTGTGTAGGGAGGTCAGGTTTAAGCCCCAGGAGCAGGAATAAGTAGAGAATCATAGAGTTACAGAGGATGCAGTACAACCTTTTCATTTTACAGAGGAGGATACTGAGGCTTGGAGAGGGGAAGGGACCTGCCCAAGGTCACACAGAGCCCAAATTCAAACTCAGTTCACCCAACTCCCAGTCTAGTGTGAGCTTTCTGCCCCACCAGAAGGGTGCCAACAACCAGGTTCTGAAGTACAAGATAAAAAATAAGCCTCCATGGGTGGCCCCTATCCAAGTAATGAGAGGACACAGGCCATGACAATGGAAAGGGAAGCCAGTTCTTGCTGTCCAAATGTGGATGCCAGTGACTCACTCTTTCTTCTTCCAGTCTGCTGAACCCTGTCTAGATTTCAGGAAATAAAACTAGCTCAGGAAATGACCTACCTTGTTCTTTGACTCCTTGAAACTGAGGCCTGAATGGGAAATTGGGAGGAGAGAGATGTTAAGGTCAAGAAAGAGAGACTTCACCTTGTGCCCTTTCCTTTATCTCCTTTACCCACCTCTCCCCAGGAGAACTTCCCATCACCCAGTCCAACCCCAGTTGGGTTACCCAACTTAACTACCCAGTTACCCACTCACATCTCCAGTGCAGCAAGCCAATGAAAACAAAGAAAATTCCTGCCATGATAGGGATCAGCACCAAGAGACTCATTCGGGATTTGGAACCTGGAGACAACTGAGTTTTAGCAAAACCTCCTCCAAGCATCTCTCATCCTCCTAGAATCTTTTGTTCCTCCCACTTTTCCCATCCTTGATCCACTGTCCCATCCCTTCCATATATCCTCACTCAGAATCTTTTCTTTGATGCATCTGATCTCAAAAGTGACTTAGTGATTATGTGGTCCAAAACCTCATATTACTATAAAGAGGTGAAATGACTCATTTACAGTCACACAGCTAGTAATTGGCAGAACCAAGGAGTAGAACCTAAGTCTCATGACTTTTAAGTCAAATGTTCTTTCTGCGGGCTCTATCTTTCTATTCTTTGCTGATACATCATGCCAATGTCTTATCTCATCCCTTCCACTCCCCCGCCCCAAATATGACTTTGTCCATCCATAATTACCATCTAGGCAGAGCACATCACTTTTATCGGTTCCCTCCTGAATTTCCACCAGTCCTATGACTTCACACCTGGATAGACATGAAAGAGCAAGCTCAAACACATGGACACAAACACAGAGGGATTCAATTTTTCCAGCTCATGGGGCTTTTCAAGGCCAGAACTGGAGGAATCAGATCAATCAAGAAGTCCCTGCTCCTCTGTGCAAGAGACTACGGGAGATCACAAAAGAGAACTATGGTCCCTACACTCACGGAGCTTAAAACTAAGTAGGGAAAGCAACCTTAATCAATGCATGATTCAATTCATTAACAATGATAATGCTACTCATATGTACGGTTTGCTGGGTATTTTCCTCACAACAATCCTGTAAGGTAGGTGGCGCTGGGATTATTGTCCACATTTTGCAGGTGAGAAATCTAAGTCACAGAGACTTTAAGTGACTTGCCCAAAGAGCAAGGGTCAGAGTCAGGATTCATAGATGAATTCTAGGTCTTTTGACTGATTCCAAGTCCAGAACTCCTCCTACTAGACCATGCCACACAGAACAGCGCATGATCTAAGTGCTCATGTATAGACTGTGAGTGCTAGAAAGTTCAGAGAAGGGGGGAGAGGAAAAAGAATGGTGTCGTCAGGGAAGGCTTTCAGAGGAAAGTGAGATTTGATCTACATCTTAAAGGATGGACAGAATTTGGACAGGTTTAGGGAAGAAAGTGTGTTCTAGGTCAGGACACTTCATTAAATTATAGAATCACAAATTAAGAACTAGAAGGGACCTCAGAAGTCATCTGGTCCAATCCCTTTATTTTACAAATAAGGAAATAGGTCCAGAGAAGAAGTGAAAGGCAGAATGAGGACTTGGATCCTCCAATTTCAAACTGAGTGCTCTTCTTACTGCACCATAAACAACATTAACAAAAGTAGGCTCCTGTCTGCAGGATGATACTGCAGTGAGCAACTGTGTAGAGAGAAGGCAGAGGACAGAGGAAAGAACACCAGACCAGCATTGATATTTGTGAGGTCCATTGACTCTCCCCTCTTAGGGCCTCCTTCCTCCTATCTGTGAAATGGGTACAATCATATTTGCAGACCATGCCTCCCAGGATTTCGTTGAAAGAAAAATGTATTGCAGACCCTGCAAGAACTGCAGGGATTCGAGCTGCTGTCATTAGTGTTCTAAGTGCTGGAGAGTTATGGGAAATAAAGTTGGGCAGGCATTATTATAAAGGGCCAGGCAGAACAGTTCAGACTTGATTCATTAGGTAACAAGGAGCCCCTGGCAGTGTTTGATCGGTTTCATGATAAAAATGAGTGTTTTTCAGAAGATGAATCTTGGGTTTGTGCAGAATAGAAGGGAGGAGGACAAGGAAGGCAGGAAGACTAGTCAGGAAACCATTCCAGCAGTTTGTCTATGAACTGATGAGAATCTGGCCTTGAGAGGGATGGGGGTGGAAAGACAGGGAGAGAGAGAGGAAGAGGGAAAGGGGGAGGGAGAGGGGAGAGGGAGAAGGGGAGGGAGAGGGAGAGGGGAGAAGGGAAAGAGAGAGGGAGAGGGAGAGAGAGAGGGAGAGGGAGAGGGGAGAAGGGAAAGAGAGAGGGAGAGGGAGAGGGAGAGAGAGAGGGAGAAAAGATGAGATGACCAGCTGCCTTGGGGACTGACTGAGCTTGGGGGTGAAGGAGAAGGAGGAATCAAAACAAAGAAATCTGATGTCATTGAATAAGTACTGAATTTAGACTCAGAAGACCCAAGTTTGAATCCCAACTTTTCTCCTACATGTCTGGTCCAGATTGAAGCCTTACAATCTCCATGGAAATCTTATAAATCTCTGTGATTTCTGCCCCTGCCCCTCCTCAAGGGTCATAGGTGATCGTAGTTTAGGAAATTTTAGGAATTTTTTAAAGGGGAAATTCCAAAAGAAATTAACCAGGAAGGTTAAATGCAGGTGCCCTAACTCTAAATCCAGCACTTTTTCCACTTAATAAGCCCAGGATAAGATGTTAGGAGGGGAGGCAGCTAAGCTAGACTGACAAGTGCAAAAGACTTAGGATTAGGAGGTGCTTCCTCACTAGAGACTGCTGCTGTTTTCTGGACCACTGTTTCTCAGTCAAAGCACTTGGAAACATAGGTGTGTCATGGAGATGTGCTAGATATATTCTGAATGTCTGAATTACTCTCAAACTTATGCTACTTTGTGACCAGAAAACTGAAGGGTAGGCAAGGGGGGGTGATCATGGTGAAGAGAAGGGGGGGAAGGAAAGGAAAGGAAAAGGAAAGAAGGAAGGAAACACAGAAGAAAGAAGGAAGGAAGGAAGGAAGGAAGGAAGGAAGGAAAGAAGGAGGGAGGGAAGGGAAGGAGGAGAAGAAGGAGGGAGGGAAAGGAAAGAGGAAGAAATGGAGGGAGAAAAAAGAAGGAAGAAAGTTTACATAAAAAAAGTAGAGTAGAAAATGTGAAGAGAAGCAATCTGGTATAACTGGACTTGGAATAAAAAGACATAGTGTCAACTCTATTAGACTGACTTTGAGCAAGTGCGTCATTCAACCTCTTGAGACTCAGCATCCACATCTATAAAATGAGTAGAATCATTCTCAGAAAGGTACTAGCTGCAAGACCCTGGGCAAGTCACTTAACCTTTCTCTGTCTCAATTTCCTCATCTGTAAAATGGAGATAATAATAATACCTGTATAGTTATTGTAAGCATTAAATGAAATAATATATAAAATGCTTTGTAAACCTTAAGGAGTTACAGAAATGAACTGTTATTCTTTATATCATTGCATTATTATCCTTGTACAAATTGCTTCACAAGGGAAAGTTCTTTATAAACCTTGAAAAATGAAGATGAGCTATTAGTCTTCTAATTGAAAGTAAGGGTGTGCCAAAGGACACACACCTGCATCAGTGGATGGCCGAGAAGGGTGGGAAAGGCACAATAGAAAGGTACAACAATGTGCCGTTTTGGTTTCCCAGGCATGCCACGGACACGAGGCCTAGGAAGCATGGTCCCAAGGGAATGAATGAGTCCATGGGCCCAATACCTGGTCCAGGGTTGGCACTTTTCAAAAGTAGAGGACATGTTGGAGAAAGAGCCTTTCTTGCAACGTTCACAGATGGTATCATTAGAAACTGTGCCTGGGAAAAGAGAAGAGGTCAAAGTGGCCATCACAGTCACTAATAACCAATGAACATTTACTAAGTGTCTACCATGTACCAGGCACTGTGCTAAGCACTGGCTCTCAAGGGGCTTACTATCTAATGGGGGGAAATAATACATAAAAAGGAAGCTGAAACATGGATGGGGGACACAGCATACTCAGCACAGGTGAGTATGATGTTCTTGGAGTCAAAAACCAAGCAGAGCAGTTGATGGTAAATGATGTTAGCTGGGAAAGTTTGAGCCCTTTATATATGGAGGCTTTGAGAAGAGTTCATTTCTCTGCCCTCCAGCCCTTCAATCAGAGGGGAAAGGTTGTCACCTTGAGGTAGGCCTGGAAGGCTATTAATTCAGGCTCCTACAGCTATGGAAGCAATGGCCATTAACGAGTAAGGGTCAAGAATAAGCTTGACACCAGTTGACCTAGCCCTGTTCTCCCATTGTATCCTGCAGAACTTCTAATCCTCCCTTCCTCCCCCTTTCCCTTCTCCTGGAGCTGGGAATGGCTGGAACCTCTGTCAAGGGAGACAAAAGAAGACATCTAGTCCCTGCAACTGGTGTCAATTTAGGGTGTGAGTGAGAACTCACTGTCCTCACCCCTCCCCACCCATATTTCATTCCTTTCTTTGGAAGAAGTAACAGGAATGGTAAGTGAAAATTGCCCGGCTAAATGCAGATAGAAGGGATGAAGAATACCTTTTCCCTCCTCAGCTTTGGCCCTGGTCTCCCTTATTCCCCCATACTTCCTAGACTAAAATCTTAGATTTGAAAGAGACTTTAGAACATAGAATATCAGATCTGGAGGAGACTTTAGAACATAGAATATCAGATCTGGAGGAGACTTTAGAATACGGAATGTCAGAGCTGGAAGAGCTTAGACACCATGTATAGTTTGGCCTCCTTATCTCATGAAGGAGAAAGCTGAGGCATCCCTGAGGAGGGCTACTCACCAGTCACCTTGACGCCAAAGCCTGGTGGGCAAGGCCTATGGCTGCTGCAGCTCTCACACTCTGGGTTAGTGCAGTAAAAGCCATCTGCACAGATGCAGATTGTGTCCATTTGCAAGGAACCTTCCATCTGAATCTTGAGGTGCAAATCTAAGCAGAGAGGGCAGTGAGGCGCCAGTGATGAGAGGAAAAGGGTCGGATCTCCCTGTCCAGCTCTTTCCTGCCCCAGAATCCACTCACCCACAAGCGTCAGTGTAGTAGGACACATACCCTTTCTCCTGGTTCCCCACCACCACTACCCCTCATTTCCCCCCCACCATCATCCCTACCACCACCACCACCATTACCACCACTACCACCATCTCCTCCCCCATCCCCACCATCATCATCACTACTGCCTCCGCCACCACTACCACCATCTCCCCCCCACCATTCCCACCATCCCACCACTACCACTATCACCACTCTCTGTCAACATACTGGGATCACAGTATTTGTGTTGATGGCAGTATTTATCATGGTTCCAGGAAGATTGAAACTCGCCCTCTTGGCAAGGCTCGCACTGGGTTTCACTGCCCTCACTGCAATCAGTGACGAGCTTTGTTCCTGGAAGATGTCAAGAGAAGAAAAGAGTTCCAACCAGACCAGAACTTTACTTTTCTATTACATGCTAAGGGTTACAAAGCACCTTTCTCAAAATGGGCCCTGGGAGTTAGCATTTAATCAGTCCACAAGCATTAAGTGCCTACTCTGTGCCAACCACTTTACTAGACATATTATTGTACCTACTTTAGAGATGAGGAAACTGAGAAATGGGGTGTGGAGGTCACATGGTTATCACACATTACAATGTATGCATATGCATATGCAAAGGCGCATAACTAGTATGTATTAGAGCCAAGACTTGAATCCAGGTCTTCTAATTCCTAGCCTAGTCACATTTTCATATACCTGGAGAGCACTTCTCACAGCAGATCCCATTCACCAAGTACTGGCTTTCCTCACAAGAAATGGATGGTTTCATATGGACCTGGAAAGAGAGAAATCACAAGATTCCCAAATTTGGAAAAAATCATAAGAGACAGCTGCCTGCCTCTAGTTAAGTGAATGACAATTATCCGGCCTGAATACTCTAGATCAGAGGTGTGAGCAATACTCCTGAAAGCCACCAGAACTAGATTAAAATGCAATTGGGAAATATTTTTAAAAATAAAAGTGCAATAGAACACAGATGTTAATAGTTGGTTTTCTAAGTCAAGAAATGCCTGTGAGGATCCTTATGTACAATTCAGTGACCTCCACACACAAGAACTATTCAAGAGACTTAAATAAGTCTGAATCATGAGGCTGAAAGTGGGAGTTACCCTCCTGATTCAGTCTCTGAATTCAGTCACTGCAGAGTGACCCCAGCCAAGGCTCTGAACAACCTCCGGGTCTCAGGCAGAATTCAAACCAAGGGTCAGAACAGCTGCTTATCCACATGGACAGAGGGAGAAGGGTGCTGCTGACAAAGTTAAATTTTCAGTGTGACCATAGATCTACCCAAAATCAGCAAACTATACAGGAAACCTCAGAATCTGACCTATTGTTCTGATATTTGTCTAGACTTAACAAAGTGATGGGCAAAGGTTACTGACTCAGATGAAACTTAAAAGTACATCCTGTGTTTCTGTTTACCAACATGCCCCCTAGTGTTTCATTATCTGGAGTTCTGTAAGGCCCAGCTCCAAAATACACTCTCTCTCTCT
>CM053595.1:101818419-101847581 GCA_028646575.1 Pseudocheirus occidentalis | reverse complement strand
GTGTCTCTGTCTCTCTCTCTTTGTCTCTCTCTCTCTCTCTTACATTGCAGCTTCAACCACTGGTAGTGGTAAGAGTCAAAGAATCTATGTTCAGATTCTGGTTCTGCCACCTGTGTGACCATGGGAAAATCACTTAATATCTCTGGGTCTCAGTTTTCTTATCTGCAAAGTGGAAGAGGTTGGGTTAGATGATCTCTTGTGTTTCTTCCAATCCTAAATCCTATTCTCTTAAAAATACCAAATGAATTGATCTAAATTGTAACTGAGCTCTTCAGTGTGGAGTTAGAGGACTTGAGATTCTGACCTAGCTTTGCCACTTATTCAAAGTCAAATCCAATTCTCCTAGTTGTTGGTCTAGTAGCTTTCCCCCTGCACCACACGGGGCCTCTGCTTAGACACTTCCAGTGACAGAAAACACACTCCCTGGTGAGGCAGTCTATTCCTCCTCTACCCCCAATCTATGAGGGTGCCTCTCACACGACTCTTCTCTTCTCCCCATTTATTATTTTCTTCAAGGTACGTCTTCCACACAAACTGTTGTCCATTTTCACTATGGCTTCCTACCTCCTCCTATTCTCTGTCTCTATCTCTGTCTGTCCCTGTCTCTCTGTTTCTGTGTCTGTGATTCTGTATCCCTGTCTCTGTCTTTGTCTCTGTGTCTCTGACTTTGTGTCTCTTACTGTCTTTGTCTCTGTATCTCTGTCTGTGTCTCTCTGTCTCTTCCCCTTCTCTGCTTGTTTTTGTCTCTGACTGTGTATATCTGTCTCTGTCTTTCTCTCTGCCTCTGTCTATCCCTGCCACTGTCTGTCTGTCTTTGTCTCTGTGTCCCTGTTTCTGTGTCTCTGACTCTGCATCTCTGCCTCTGTCTGTCTTTGTCTCTGTGTCACTGTCTCTGTGTCTCTGTCTGTCTTTGTCTCTGTGTCCCTGTTTCTGTGTCTCTGACTCTGCGTCTCTGCCTCTGTCTTTGTCTCTGTGTCTCTGTCTGTCTTTGTCACTGTGTCACTCTCTCTGTCTTTGTCTCTGTGTCCCTGTTTCTGTGTCTCTGACTCTGCGTCTCTGCCTCTGTCTGTCTTTGTCTCTGTGTCACTGTCTCTGTCTCTGACTCTGTGTCTCTATCTTTGTCTTTGTGTCTGTGCCTGTCTGTCTTTTCTCTATCTCTGATTCTGTCCCTGTCTCCATCTGTCTCTCTTTGTCTCTGTGTCCCTGTCTCTGTCTCTATCTGTCTTTCTCTTTGCCTCTGTGTCTATCCCTGTCTCCGTCTTTGTCTTTGTGTCTCTGTCCTTCCCTCTGCCTCTGTGTCTGTTCTTTTGTCTGTCTTTGTCTCTGTGTCTCTATGTCCCTGTCTCTGTCTGTCTTTGTCACCGTGTCTCTGTCTTTGACTTTGTGTCTCTGTCTTTCCCTCTGCCTCTGTGTCTGTCCTTTTGTCTGTCTTTGTCTTTGTGTCTCTGTCTCTGTGTCCCTGCCTCTGTGTCTCTGTCTTTGTCTCTGCCTCTGTGTCTGTGTCTGTCTTTGTCTCTGTGTCTCTCTGTCCCTGTCTGTGTCTCTGCCTCTGTCTGTCTTTGTCACTGTGTCACTGTCTCTGTCTTTGACTCTGTGTCTCTGTCCTTCCCTCTGCCTCTGTGTCTGTCCCTTTCCCCGTCTATCTTTGTCTTTGTGTCTTTGTCTCTGTGTCCCTGTCTCTGTCTCTATCTGTTTTTCTATCTGCCTCTATGTCTGTCACTGTCTCTGTGTCTGTCTCTGTTTCCCTGTCTCTGTCTGTTTTTGTCTCTGTGTCTGTCTCTGTTTTTCTCCCCACTTTCTACACCCCCCAATACTACCTACTAGGCCCAACCAAAGTTGGTCGAGTTTTTTGCAGGTGAGCTATGGCCTTCAGGAAAGCTAGCAAGACAATACATATGTATGGCAATTAATTACATTTTGCAGCCAGTAGCAGAAACCCCAGTGCCTTATACAGCAAACTTGAGAGGATTGACTCAGTAACAGCTTACAAAGCAGATGAGTGCACAGCAGATGTTTGTCCCCCTAGCAACATCAGCTTTCTCCCAGTGCAGACAATCCTGAAGGGGGGTGGGTGAGAATGTGGGTGGCTAAGTACAGCCATCACAGGATCCCTGGGCTGGAAGGAAACTGGAAGCTCATCTAATTTAAGTCTGTATCCCATCCTTTATTCTTCAGTCCAGCAGCCATAGGCAGAAAGCCCCTCTGAAGCATCCCCACAAACACCAATCACTTTCTGCTTGAAAACAGCCAGTGGCAAAAGCCAGTCCTTTCCATTGCTGGACAGCTTTTATGCTAGGAAGTTCTTCCTTAGGTGGAACTAAAATATAAGAACAATAATAATAGCTAGCATTCATATAGAGCTTTAAGGTTTATATAACACTTTATAAATATTATCTGTTATCCTCACAACAACCCTGGCAGGTAAGTGCTATTATTATCCCCATTTTACAGTTGAGAAAACTAGGGCTGAGAAATTAAATGACTTTCTCAAGCTCACATGGATACTAAGTGTCTGAGGTCATATTTGAACTCAGGTCCTCCTGATACACTCTAATCACAGTGCCACTCATTGAGTTTAATCCCTCTTTACAATGATGACACTTCAAGTACAGTATTTAAAGAAAGTAGTCATGGTCCTAATACAATACACTCTCCATCCAAGTCTTTCTCCCCAGCTCTCTCAACATTAAGAGCCAACTGGTGGCTCGGTGGGCCTGGAGTTCAAACTGAATGGCCTGAATTAAACTCAGCCTCATACAGTTACTAGCTTTGTGATCCTGGGACATATAATATTTGTTTCCTTCAACCATAAAAATGGAGGAATAAGTAGCACCTACATTGCTGCCCGGCATATAGTAGGTGCTCTATAAATGCTGATTCCCTTTCCTCCATCGACACAGTCTTGAGTCTTTTCACGGTGGTTGCCTTCCTCTAGACACTCTCAAGTTTACCAGCATTGTTCCTAAAATATGACATAGGTGTCCTAGGGGACAAAACACAATGCTCCAGATGAGTTCTGACCAGCCAAGCAAGTGGGATGGACATGACTTCCCTGTTTCAGAATGATACTGTCGACTCATATCAAGCTTTCAGCCAATTAAAACCCCCAGGTAATTTTCATGAACAAGAGTCTGCCCCCATATCCCCCATTTTATATTGGTACAGGTGAGTTTTTGGACCTAAACACAGAATTTTACATCTATCTCGTGAAACTAAAAAATGTAAATTTAAAATTTTAAGACATGCTATACTTAGTATTAAGAAATGACCCCAATAACAAAAACCCCATACAAACAGATGGTCTTGGATTGTAGTAGATTGGAAGGTAGTAATTCAGTAATACTCCAAGCCTCTGAAATTTAGGAAAGTCACAACCCCAAATGGGAAAATGGCTAGTCAAGCCTTCCAGCCTAAGTAGGTCCCCTAAAATACAACAGCCTGTGGATCTGACCATACAGCGGTCATTTCAGCTACACACACACACACACACACACACACACACACACACACACACACACACCATTAGATTCAGTTAGAAGGGACTTTAAGGATCATTTAATTCAACTCCTTCATTTACAGAGAAGGAAACTAAGGTCCAAAGAAGAAACTGAGGTCCAAAGAAATCAAGTAGTTTGTCCAAAAATGGGGACCCCTGTTTTCTAACCCTTAATCTACTTCTCTTTCTATTGTAACAGAGGGAAATTACTGCTAAAATAATAGGTCACAGTTACATAGCACTTAATACTTCACAGTTTTACAAAGCCCTTTAGTGCCAGTGCTAGTGTCCCCATTTTACAGATGAACAAACTAAGACTGGAAGTGGGGATGTGACTTATTTAAGATCACATAGCTGGCAAGTTTGGGAGCTAAGAATGTGGGACTTCTGACTCCACGTCTAGTGCTCCTCAGTCCAGTAACAAATATCATTAAGTCCATTATAAAACAGAAAAGAAATCAATCTACAATGAATCTGTGACCAACCATGAACTTTTAGCTCTGCTCCTCCTGTCACAAAATACTCTTAAGGTGAGGGCCCATGGCTAAAGAATTCTTCTCCCTATTTTGGGGAGTTCAGCCCTTGCATGGTGGCAGAACTTGGAATGGGAGGTTAGTGAGCCTGACCTCACAGTTCACCTCCTTTATACCAGCTTCTTCCTCCCATGTGGTCCCTTCCACAAAGCCTCTTCCTTCCAACTCTCGCTGCACCCTCCCTTCTCTCTATCTCTATTTGCCCTCTTCACTTTTGTACTCAGTGAAAATGAAAGTGAGGGGCAGAAGTGGCTTTCCCCTTCTCGTCCCACCAGGAACTCAGCTCCTTCCCAGCAACCCTCCCAGATTTGTTTATTCCTGTATAGCCATCACTCTAGAGTTTTACAGCTTCACTGACAACCTCCCCCCTCCGGTGAAATGGAGTGGGGAAAAGGGGGGTGAGTTAAAACAGATCAGGTACAAGGGGGATTCCCAGCCTCCAAAATGAGGAACTATCCAAAAAACTGAGAGGGGTGTGGGTCTTTATGAATTCCCCAGTGATATGCCTGGGCAATTCTGAGCTTCAGTGTGTGTGTGTGTGTGTGTGTGTGTGTGTGTGTTATGACTTCAGAGAGAAACCATCATCCCAGGGCAGTATTCTAGCCCCCTCTGAGAGACAGTATGGTTGAGAGGAAGAAGCCTGTGTCTAATTCAATATGAGCAAGTCACTTCATCTCCAAGCCTCAACTTCCTCTTATGTCAATTGGAAGAGTTGAACTAAAACAGTCTCTAAGGTCCCTTCCAACTCTGCCATTTCATAAGTCTTAGGTCCCTTGCAGCTCTGTCATGGTATGGTCTAAGAACTAGGAAGTTCTGGTGTTTTATGTTCAACAGGTCCTTCCAGCTCTGACATTAGATGTTCATAGGATCATAGATATTTGACGTGGATTTTAGAAATCTATCTAGTCTAATGCCTTCATTCTTATGAAGAAATTGAGGACTAGATGGGGTAAAATGATTTGCTCAAAGTCACACAGGTTCTAAGTGACAAAGCAGGGATTTGAACTTGGGTGTCTGATTCCAAATTTAATTTCTCTTCCACAGATTTTGCACTTCCCTCTAAAGTCCCTTCCAGTTCTGATATTCTCTGTTCTGTTGTTTCTCTCCAATTTTACTATTGTTTCCTGAACCCCTTT
The DNA here is from genome assembly GCA_028646575.1 of Pseudocheirus occidentalis. NCBI lineage: Eukaryota > Metazoa > Chordata > Mammalia > Diprotodontia > Pseudocheiridae > Pseudocheirus > Pseudocheirus occidentalis. The sequence continues at coordinate 101,842,416 of CM053595.1, read as the reverse complement.
CAAATCAAACATTCCAAGATTGCCAATTCAAAAAACAAATCCCAATGATTTTATTTCATTTAACCCGCTGGTGCCATCCCTGAAATTGTGTCCATTTCTTTGAGTTACAGAGTCATGGGATATTTCCCTGGGCATTTCCCCTGAGACCAGACCAATGGTCCTGTAAAGATGTAGTAGCCTTGCCTGTTGTGTCTCCCCCTTGGCCTTCTCTAAGGAGTTTCAACCCTTCACCTATCTTTCTCTCTATCCACAGAAAGGGCACAGAAGGGAAGCAATGATAAGACTCCCCCAAAGTTGTCGAGGATCCCATGACCATGCAGAGGGGTTGTTACAAGATGCAACAGCATCCTGTAATATGAGAAAAGGCCAGGAAACTGTCCTTTTCCCACCTCTTCCTATTCCATTCCATTTCCTTTCTGGCCTAGAGGCCAGCAACCTATCTGTAACCTCCTCAATTCTTTAGTCAGTCAGTGCCAGGGGTTTAAGGCTGAACACAGACTCCTGGGGCCTAGCTCTGTGCCAACTGAGAGGCAGTCTTACCTTTCTCCTTGAAGTGCCAGTGATAATATTTCCACAAAAACTCTGGACTGCATATAATACAAACTCAAGGAATGTGGAATGAATTGAATCAGCTCTACTAAGGCACTGGTTGCCTCTTAGACCCTTAAAGCTGGCTTCAAGGAGCAGCCCTTGCATGAATTTGTTGCCTGGCAGTTAGCCGGGTGACCCCCCAGCTCATTCCCCTTAAACTGGTAATAAGGAGAGTTGTCCTCTGCCCCCAGGTCGTTCCTCTTCTCCTACCCTCTCTCCCTCTTCCCTTTTGTTCCACTTTCAGCTTCTCCCTCTCTTTCATTAGTTGATCTCTCCAAAAAAAGTAAGTCAAATGTTAGATTTGATGAAGGAGAAACCTCACTCCATTATCCTCATTTCACAGAGGAAGAAGCTGAGGCTTAAACAGAGTAACTTTCAGGATGCCCTAAGATCCAAACTTGGGTCAGATGAGTGAGCCCTTTCCAAAAAGCCCTGCTTTTCTTTCCATCCCATTCCAAATTTTAGACCCCAACCTGGCCTCCCTGGAAGGAGTAGGGGGATGAAGGGGTAGGAAGTCAACTCACAGCGGTGAAAACGCAGGCCCACAGCAGATAGAACAGGATCATGGCTGCACTGAGGGAGAGTTCCAAAGGAGGTGAGGATGGCCGGGAAGCGGCCTTTTAACAATACCCTGCACACCACATGAAAGCTCCACCCATAACATGGGCGGGGCACCTCGAGTCCTTTGCAGTTACTGTTGGCGGGAGAGCTAGAGCCCCGAGAACCCCCTGGCCGCACCTCAGCTAGTCTTTTCCGTGGATATTCCGGGTTTGAACAGTTTTCCGAGATCCAGTTGACTCTTTTCCTAGCACTCCAAGCTTCTGTCCCTCTTACTTCCAACCCCTTTAGTGGAATCCTTGAGGGCAGTAAAGGCAGGTAAGAAAAAATCCTGTCTGTGCTCCAAGGATCATAGGAAGGGTGAACCGCGTCGCGCCCGTGGGGCTGGAGACCCTCTGGTTAGGGGCGCAATCCTGCTCCACCCCTACCTCCATCCACTGAACCGACAGAATTGAAAGTCTATCTTCCCCCCCCCCCCCCCCCCGCCCTCTCTGGGCTCTCTGCCAGCTTTTCTAGAGGAAGTCCCCTGGGAGAAGTGCAGCTTGAGAGGAGAGCGGGGGTGTTTGCAAGGAAAGGAGTTTCCCAAGCTGAGTTTCTCTTTCATTCCTAAGGAAATTCCAGAGTAAGTGAGAGACCTGGGAGGATGGGGGAGAGGCTGATCCATACGCATCTCCGGCCTAACTCTAAGACCGAAATTGACAGGAAGAATAACCATACTTCAGGTTATTTCGTAAGCACTTAACAATCCTAGTACCAAAGTTACTGCCCCAATTTTACAAAGGAGAGAAGAAACTGACTTGTCTAAGGTCATACCAGAAGTCTTCGGCAGAACCAGGCCTGGATGCCAGATCTTCTGACTCCCGTTTGGGTGTAAGCTCCTCAGAGAGCAGGGACTGTTTCGTTTTTGTCCTCATATCCTCAGCTCCTAGTCTGGTGCTTGACACACAGTAGGTACTTAATACACACCTGCTGGAAGATTCAGAAGCTTTTATAAAGAATAGATTTAACCGTTCTTTCTTCCTAGGATTATGAGGGTTTTGAGGGACTTTTCTAGTCACCCCTCCCTGTTCCAACTCTAGGCTTTCTTTTAACCATCAAGAATATAGTGATAGTTTGTATTTCTATAGCAGTGAGCATGCAAAATGTATTTATCAACTTCATTTTAAGGAAAAAAATGGAAGCCCTGAAGGGAAGGGATTTTGCTTGAGGTCAAGAAATCAAAGCCAGAACATTTCATTTTAAATCTAGTGATCTTTTCATTACACACAAAGTTACAAAATCTCCACTCCCCACCTCCCCAAACCTGCGGTTTCAAAATCTTTTAGGAACTTATTATTCCTACAAGAATACCTCAACGGGAGTCAGCAAATGTGGGGTCCAGGCCTGTTTCTGCTGAGGACTTCTTTTTTTTTTCCTTACTGATTGATCGATTGATTGATTTGTTTGTTTACTTTTAGTTTGCATGATTTAGTTCCAGAATCCCTTGAGTTTCAAATTTTCTCTGCTCCCTCTCCCCTCCCCCCACCCATGGTGGCAAGCAATCAAGTATAGGATCTGCAAATACTTTCGCACTGGACTTTAGTCTGGTTGTATAGAAGGGTTGTAACCAATGGGGTGAACAATGGGAGAAAGGAAAACAAAACCAAACATGGAAAAGAACTATAGCATGTAGATTGCTTCAGTCTACATTTAAACTCTGTTCTCTCTAGATCTTTCTCTGAATGCAAATATCTCCTTCCCTCCTGAGACTTGTAGAGTTGTCTTATATCTGTGTTGTTGAGAAGAGTCCAGTTTATCAAGGTTGATTGTCACACATACAATGTGTCTGTGATTGTGTACAAATTTTTCCTTCTTCTGCTCTTCTCACTTAGCATCAATTCGTATAAGCCTCTCCAGGTAATTATGAAGTCCATCTCCTTCCCATTTCTTATAGCACAATAGTATTCCATTACATTCATATACCACAACTTGTTTAGCCATTCCCCAATTGATGGGCATCCCCTTAATTTCCAGGTTTTTGCCACCACAAAGAGAGCTGCAATAAATATTTTTGCCTTAATTTCTTCTTTAGGAATGTAGATGCTATACCACTTGGTGCATAAATGTTTAGTAATAATATTGCCTCATTTTCAATGGTGCCTTTTAGCAGGATATAGTTTCCTCCCTTTTATCTCTTTGAATTAGATCTATTTTTGCTTTTGCTTTGTCTGAGATAAGGACTGCTACTCCTGCTCTTTTTTACTTTGGTTGAGGCATGATATATGTTACTTCAGCCTTTTACCTTTACCTTGTGTGTATCCCCCTGTTTCAGATGTGTTGTAAACAGCATATTATAGGATTATGGTTTTTAATCTATTCTGCTATCCACCTCCCTTTTATGGGAGAGTTCATCCCATTCACATTCACAGTTATGATTACTATCTGTGTCTTTCCCTCCATCCTATTGTTTATGCTTTTGTTTTTCTTCTTCTCACTTCCCCTTCTTAAGAGTTTTCCTTTTGACCACTGCCTCCCTCAGTATTCCCTTCTTATCCATCCCCCTCCCTTTTCATACCATTCTCCCTTACTACTTCTTCCCTCCCTTCTAAACTCCTCCCTTTCATGGCCCTTCCCCCCTCCTACTGCCTGTAGGATATGATTGATTTTTATACTCAATGTTGTATGTTATTTCTTCCTTGAACCAAGATTAATGAGAATAGATCTCATGCAATGCTTCTCTGCCTCCCTTCTTTCCCTCTATTATGATAAGTTTTATGTCTCTTCTCGATAGAGTCCTATATTTACCTAGTTGTGTTATTCCCTCCTTGCACCAGAACCAGTGAGGGAGTAGCTCATATAAAGGTCATCTCCCTCCCTTCTTTCCCTCTACTCTATTGTTTTTATGCCTCTTTGTGTAGCATAATTTACCCTTTTCTGTTTCATTCTTTCCTCTTCTTCCATTACAGTTCCTTAATAAGGATTTTTATCATCATTTTGCATAATTTATACCCACACCCTCTATTTATCTATATCCCTTTTAGATCCCTTACCTATGCTGTAGGTATAGAGTTCATGATATTAACAGGTATTGGCTCCCCATATGGGGATGTAAACAGTTTGCTCTTGTTAAATAACAAATTATGTGTGTGTGTTTTTTCCTTATGTACCTTTCTAGGTCTCTCCTGAGTCTTGTAATTGGAGGTTGAATTTTCCACTGAGCTCTGGCTTTTCCATCAGGAAGATCTGGAATTCTGTTATGTCACTGAATGTCCATCTCCTTGCCTGGTAGATTATGCTCAGTCTCGCTGGATAGGTGATCCTTGGTTTTAGCCTGAGCTCTTTTGCCTTGTGAAAAATCATATTCCAGTTCCTCCAGTCTTTCAATGTTGAGGCTGCCAGATCCTGTGCAGTCCTCAGTGTGGTTCTGCAATATCTGAATTATTTTTTTCTGGCTGCTTGTAGTATTTTCTCCTTTACCTGATAGTTCTGGAGTTTGGCCGCAACATTTCACAGGCTTTTCAATTTGGGATCTCTTTCAGGAGGTGTCCAATGGATTCTCCCAATTTCTATTTTGCCCTCTAGTTCTAGGATCTCAGCTGCTGAGGACTTCTTTGTAACCTTAGACAAGTCAAAGAATAGAACCCTCTATGATTTTTCTGAGAAAATATCATCCAAAAACTGTCACCCACAAGTTCCCTGTCTTGTTAAACTTTTAAAAAATTATTCAAAATTCACAAAATTCAATAATCATCAAAGTAATAGAAGTAAACTTTCCAATTACATTTTCATAAGTGTTTAGCATTTATACTTCTGAAGCTATTAAAGTTTTAAATTGTACTAAGACTTCTGGGACATGCTGTGTATATATGTATACATATATTCATAGGTACATTGATACACATACATGTATACAGAATAACTATGAGGTAATTGGGAGCACAGGCATTAGCAATAGTGGGGATCAGGAAAGATCCTATGTAGGATGTTGTGCTTAGGCTGTGCTTTGAAAGGAATGAGGGATGCTAAGAGGCAAAGATGAGGAGAAATGACATTCTGGGAATGGAGGAATGGCTTCTGAAAAGGTTCAGAGACTGGAGATGGAATGTTGTCTGTAAGAGACATGAGAAAGTCCTTGAGTTTAGACCAAGGAGAATGTGAAAGGAAATAATATTTAATAAGACTGGGAAGGGAAAGAACTATAATACGGGTTGTAAATACTGAACAGAGGAATTTGTGTTTTATTCAAGAAATTTTAAGGAACCACAGGAGTTTATTGAGCAGGGGTCTTGGCATGATTGGAAGCATGTTTTAGTAATATTCTATTTGGCATCTGTGTGGAGGTGAAATTGGAGAAGAAAGAGACTGGAAAAGGGGAAACCAAGGAAGTTATAACAATAGTCCAGAAGAGAGGTAATAGAGCACTGAGCTAAAGTGGTAGTTATGTGAGTAGAGAGAAGGAGATGGATGCCAGAGATGTCACAGAGGAAGCATCAACAGGACTTGGCACTTGACTGGATATGTGAGGTGATGGAGAATGAGGAGTTAAGAATGACTTAGGGATTGGGACAGCTAGGTGGCACCATATTGCAGAAAGGGCTGGGCTTAGAATCAGGAAGACTCATCTTTAAGACTTCAAATCCAACCTGACCTTGGGCAAGTCATTTAATCCTGCTTGCCTCAGTGTCCTCATCTGTAAAATGAGCTGGAGAAGGAATGGCAAATCACTCCAACACCAAGAAAATCCAAAATGGCATCATGAAGAGTTGGACACAACTGAACAACAACAAAAGAGAGAGAGAATCTGGGTAATCTGTAGGGTCTTTGTGCCCTTAAGAGAAATAAGAAAGTTGGTAAGAGGGGATGGATTTAGGGGGAAGGTAATAAGACCTGTTTGGGACACATTGAGTTTGATATGCCTATGGGACATCTAGTTTGAAATATCCAAAGACAGCTAGTTGGTGATTCAAGGCAAGAGATACTAGGGCTGGATATACAGATTTGAGGATCATTTGCAGAGAGATGACAAACCCATTTGGAGTTTATTAAGTAACAAAAGAGAGTGTATAAAGAAAAAGTAACACCAGGCAGAGTCCTGGGTTACACCTATAATTAGAAAACACAATAAGGGTGATGATCTAGTAAAGGAAATGAAAGAAGAATGATCACAGAAGTAAGAGAGCCAAAGAAGAGCAATTAGATATTTACTGTGTGACCCTGGGCAAGTTATTTAATCTCTCTTTGCCTTAGTTTCCTCACCTGTAAAATGGGGACAATAATAGTTCTTGTTGTACATAGTTGTAAGGATTAAATGAGATAATAATTTTTTAAAGTGCTTAGTACAAAGGCTGCATCCCAAAGAGACCATACAAGTGGGAAAAGGACCTGTCTGTACAAAAATATTTCTATCAGCTCTTTTTGTGGTGGCAAAGAATTGAAAATAAAGGGGATGTCCATCAATTGGGGAATGGCTAAACAAGTTGTGGTATCTGAATCTACTGGAAATCTATCGTGCTATAAGAAATGAAGAGCAGATGGACTTCATAATAACCCAGAGAGACTTATATAAACTGATGCTGAGTGAGGAGAGCAGCACCAGGAGAACATTATACATAATTACAGACACATCGTATCTGTGATGGCTAATTTTGATAGACTGGGCTCCTCTCAGCAATGCAACACTATATGACACTCCAAAAGACTCATGATGGAAAGGGTTACCCACATCCAAAGAAAGATTTACAGAGTCTGGATGCAGATTGAAACAAACTACTTGCTCTCTCTTTTTTGTTTTGTTCCTTCTTTCTTGTTCATTCCATTGGTTATAATTCTTTACAACTTGATTAATGTTAAATGTGAAGGTGTTTGTAAAACCTGTATCAGTTTGCATGCCACCATGGAGAGAGGGGGTGAGAGGGAGGGAAGAAAATTTGGAACTCAAAAGTTTGTGGAGCTGCATGTTGAAAACTAAAAGTAAATAAATAAATAAATAAATAAATACATTTTTAAGTGCTTAACACAGTACCTTACACATAGAAGGTTCCATGTGAAAGATTATTGCCTTCCCCTTCCCCAGTGTCATGAAAACCCAGTGAAGAAAGAGCAACCAGGAAGAGAGGATGGTCAATAGCATCAAATGCTACAAAAAGATCAAGAATGATGAGGACCGAGACATTAGTTGTGTTGGCAAGTTTGTCATGTTGTGAAAGAAAAAACAGAACAAAAGGGGAAAAAACCCCAAAACCCCAAAGAAATAGTATGCTTCAATCTGCATTTGGACTCCATTAGTTCTTTTTCTGGAGGTGGGTAGCATTTTCTATCACAAGTCTTTTGTAATTGTCTTGGATCACTATATTGCTGAGAAGAGCTAAGTCTATCATAGTTGATCATCACACAATGTTACTGTTACTGTGTACAGCATTCTTTTGGTTCTGCTCACTTCACTCAGCATCAGTTCATATAAATCTTTCCAGATTTTTTTTGGAATCAGCCTGCTCATCATTTCTTATACCACAATAGTATTCCATTACAGTGAATAATATATTTTTTAAATGTGGTGTGGTCCTGTAAGAATATTTTAAGAGTACTAAAGCCTAAGATGAGCTGAATTTGTTAAGGAATCCTAAGAATACCTAAGAGTTTTATTAGCTAAATTGGGGAGAAAGAAGACTCAAAGAAGGTCCTGTCAGGTTGGATGGAAAAAATTATGATGGAAGAGAGAATGAAAACAGAACTACTCATCTCTCTTATTTTGCTTCTATTTCTTCTATCAAGAAAAATGTTTTTTTCTACTGAAAAGAATGAAACATAATTGTCTAATATGCTATTAAAAGTAAAGATAAACGAGGAGATAGTAAGAGAGTACTTTGCTGCCCTAAAGGAGTTAAATCACTGAGGAAAGGCCCTCAAGAACTACGTGGATTAATGAATGAATGAGTGAGCATTTAAGTGCTTTCTACATGCAAAGTACTGTGCTAAATGCTATTAATTCAAACAGAAAAACAGGATTGTCCCTGCTCTTAAGGAGCTTACATTCAAATAGGGAGAGATAGTATATATGGAAGTTAGGTAGGAAAGCTTAATGGTCCTTAGGGTATAGCAGCGAAGCAATTGGTGATGCCTCTTTTTAAATTTTATTTCCTCTGATAAAAATCAGACTTCTTTCTGATACTGAGTCATTTAATAATGCTGAGGACTCTGATGGTGAGAACTTTCTTGAGGTCTTTCCTTTTTTTCTTCTTACATAGCTATGACCAAAGATGAGACAGGGCAGAAGCACCTGCAGAGGCTAGGTTCATCTTTAGAAGGCTTGATCTCCTAGATGACAGCTGCAGGGACTGGGCTAGAAGCAAGCCTGGAAGTGCTGCTATTCCCAGTCCTCTTGGTCTGTGGGTCTAGGGGGAGATGGTAGTGGTAGGTTGACTCACCCTTCCTGTTTCTCCCCCAGGGGACTTTATTACTTCAACTAAGTAGCTGGACTGCCCCAAGGGTTTCAATTGGTCAGGACGAATGGCCCCTTCATCACAAGAGATGCTCCCATGAATAATGACCTCTGGGACTGGGCTGGAAGTACTGTCTGGTCTGGGAGTGGGAGGGGTTATTTTCTTTCCAAATCTCTTAGAATCAGGGTTCTGGGTTGTCTCCTCTGAGATCTGAAAGAAAGTGATGAACAAGATGGAGCTGGTGGTTTGATTTACCTGGCAAGACTCCAAAAACTGTAAAAACAAAAGCTATTTAAAAACTGTGTCACTATCAGGAACCTCTGAGTGGCTATAGAGAACAGAAAAGATGCCATAACACTAAAGAAAGGTAGATGTTCCAATTTTCACAAAAGGAAGTGAAAGGCTAGTGGATTTAGCTTTAATTCTTGACAAAATTCTAAAATATTTGTAGCCTAAGTGCATTACCTGGTCACTTTGATATATTTTGCCCAGGATGATAATAATTCAGAGGGGGTGGGGAACTGACAGAGACTCATGATCACCCTTCTGCCCCCACCCCCACCCTTACTGAAATAAATTGTAAGATTCATATACTTAAAATGGCAGGATGTTGCACAATAGGACAAAAGGGATGAGATCTGGACATGGGCATCCATGATTGACTACCTTTGTCTTTTGCCTGTGTCCCCTGAGATTCAGATTTCCTGATCACTATATAGGCCATGGAGATCAGGGGATGTTGCCATTACACTGAGAAATATTAGGCCTCCATTAAATGATGGGAGGAACCTTGGGCAGCTATTGTTGCATCCAAAATCTCAAGCTGCCCACTGAAGGTCCTGAAGACCAGGGCTGCAGAGGCAATTTAGATCAATCCCAGATCCCAAGATTGGCAATTACTATGGCTCCTACCAGGCTGGTGAGCTGGATGAGATTACTCTGACTCTCTAATCACTCTTCCCTTAATTTTCCCTCTTTTCTAAAGAAAAGAGCTGGGGCATATCCCTCTTTTTATTTCCTGCCCATGAACTCCAGGCACAAGTGGTCTGGGAATTTCCCCCAGCCACATCTGGTAGAGCTGAAGAACAAGTGGGAGGAAATTTTGGGAAATGACTGCAGGCAGATGACTACATGCAGGATGGCTTGGCCTATTTCCTTTCAGTTCTGCATTGTTCAGTAAATTATTTGATAATATGTTGAGCGCCTTAGTCCTGTGACTGTGGGAAAGTCATAACCAGAGAAAGGAGAATCCTGGGTGAGAAATCTAGAGCTGTAGATATTTCATATTGTTGATATGTTGAACTCTATCCTTTCATCCCCAGATTTAATTTAAAAACCAACCAGTGCTGCTGTCTTGAAACTGTGAACTGTGATGGTGGGGTAGTAATCTAGACTTCTGTATACCAATTGCCCTCTGGTGTCCAGGCAAGACACTGCATCCTCTTGGAAGGTTGAACCCAGCATACCTTGCTTGCTTACTGTTTGTTCTTAGTTCTCCAAGAGGACTGTGATATCATAAAGGTGATGTCATGACATGTGCTAGAAAGGAACTGAGATAATTTGTGAGATGGTGGCTCAAGAACAGTGCCGCAAGATGAACAACTCATATATTGTATTCCCATGCTAGATAATTCACTATGCTCCGCTTTTATAGGCTTTAGGAAAGTGGCACATTAGCCAATTAGCTTACAATGCCATGATTGCCACACGGGTATCACATATTATTAAAAGGAAGGTTTCTTAGCATTTAGAAAGGGAAGTAATTATCACTAAGAGACAGCAGGTCTTTACCAAGAACAAGTCATATCAAACTAACCTCATTTTTCTTTTTTAATAAGGTTACTATAATGATACCATGGGAGTGCTATGGATATAGTATAACTAGACAGAGAGAGGTGTCAAATTATAGTTCAGTTAGGTAGAATTAGGACAGGCTAAATGAATAGACCCGAAAAGTAGGCAATCATAAAATTGGTTGATGTCCATTTGAATGGTGGTCTCTTGAAGAGATCTGTGTTTGATCTTGTGTTATTCAATATTTTTATCTATATTTGGATGAAATGATGCTTATCAAACGAAGATGACATGAAGTTGGGAAGAATAGATAATCATTTTATGAAAAAGTCAGAAACTAAAAAAATCTAGAGAATCTAAACAGATGAATCAAATACAATAAAATAAAATATAATAGAGATGAATGTCAAGTACTTCACTGGGGTCAAAAAATCAACCTCACAAATTGTTTTAGGCATCACTTAGAATTCTCTTACAAAAAATATCTGGGGTTTTACTAGACTTCAGTATTAATAAGTGAACATTGCAATTGAGCAGCCAAAAAAGCTAATACAATATTACACAAAGAGAATCAACATGTCGAGAACACTGGTGGTGATCATGCTGCCATATACTGTCCTGCTCAGAACATATCTGGAACAGCATGTTCAATTTCATGAGCCACATCTTAAGAAGGACTTTGACAAACTGTAGTGAATCCAAAGAAGGGGAATCAGGATGGGAAGGGGAGAAGAGACCATGCCAAACAAGGAAACAGGGATATTTAGCTTCAAAAAGAGAAATGCTCATTTTCTTTAAGTTTCTGAAAGACAGTGAGGTGGAAGAAGGATTAGATTTGTTCTACTTAACCCAAGAAGGCAGAAATAAGAGCAATATATAGAAGTTACCAAGACAGATTTAATCTCGATATAAGAGAAGACTTCCAAACAATTAGTTTGAGTGAAAAAGGAAATGGATTACTTTGGAGATAATGGATTCCATCTCACAGTGGCTACTTGTTGGGGATGTTGATGAGAGCATTTTTTTTTCTGGTTCCATTTGAACCAGAAGTTCTCTCAAGTCCCTTACAACCTTGAGATTTTGTGGTTTTTGTATTCTGCTCTTGTCAGATTACATCTGGAATATTGTGCTTAACTGTGGCTACCACATTTTAGAAAAGATATTGACCAACACAAATCCCACCTTCTATAGGAGTTCTTTCCCAGTCTCCCAATCTGTTAGTGCCTTCCCCATTCAGATGCCTTCATCCTCTCTCTCCCTCTCCCCCCACCCCATCTGTCTGTCTGTCTCTTTCTCCATATATGTGTGTGTACATATATATCAAGATATGTGAATACACACACACATACATACAAACTTATATTACTTAGTTATCTGCATGTTGTTTCCCCCATTAGAATGTGTGCTCCTTAAGAACAGGGAAACTTTTTTGCCTGTGTTTGAAATATGACACATAGCACTGTGCCTAGCACATAGTAAGTGCTTACTAAATGTTTACTAACTGACTGATTGACTGACTGGCAACTGAAGAATATCTGGAGGACAATGGCCAGGACAATGGCCAGGACAATGACTATTCAAGGTAAGGATTAGTTGAAGGAGCTGAGAGTGGTTAGCCTCAAGAAGAGATTTAGGGTAGCTAAGGTAGCTATCTTCAAATAGTTGAAAGACTGTCACATGGAAGAGGAATTAGATTTGTCCTGCTTGGCAAGATGGGGCAGGAATAAGAGTCATGCAACAAAGAAGATTGCAGAGGGGTAGATTTTAGCTGGCAATTAACGACATCCAAAAGTAAAATGGGCTTCCTTGGGAGATAGAAGAACTTCATCAGTGGTTATAGGACCACTTGTTGGGAAATGTGGAAGGGGATTCCCTTTCAGGTATGAGTTGAGTTAAGTGGTCTCTAAGGACCATTCCAACCCTGAGACTCTGGAATTCCGTGAAAATGACCTTTACAACCCTTTCTGACTTGTAGATTTGAAAGTTCATTTTGAAGAGGAGGAAACTGTTGCTCAGGAAGAACATGTGATTTGCCCAAGCTCAAATAGCCAGTAAGTGGCAGAGCCAATGCTAAAATCCAGGTCTTTTGATTCCAGGTCCAAAGCTTTTCCCACTCTACCATGCTTGACTAAACATATCATTTCTCTTTTCTTGACTTCAGTTTTCTTTTTATTTTTGTTAGGAGACATATTTATTTTATTTTTATAGCATTTTATTTTTTCCCCAGTTATATGTCAAGGAAATTTTTAGCATTGATTTTTACAAGATTTTGAGTTCCAAATTTTTCTCCCTCCTTCCCTTCCTCTCTTCTGAAAATGGTAGGCGGTTTGATATAGTTTATATATGTACTATCATGTTAAAAAATATTTCCATATTAGTCATAGTTGTGAAAGAAGAAATAGATTTAGAAACATGAAAAAATAAAGTAAGTGAAAAAATTATGCTTCCATCTGCATTCAGAGTCTATCAGTTCTTTATCTGGATTTGGATAGTATTTTCCTTTGTGAGTCCTTTGTATTTGTCTTTGATCATTGTGTTGCTGAGAAGAGCTGAGTCATTCATAGACAATCATCACACAATGTTGCTGATACTGTGTATAATGTTTTCCTGGTTCCACTAATTTCACTTTACAACAGTTAGTACAAATCTTTCCAGGATTTTCTGAAATTTGCCTGTTCAACATTTCTTATTACAAAATAGTATTCCATTACGTTAACATACCACTTGATGTCCGTTTTCTTGTCTTTAAAATGAGGGGGATGTATTAGTCTCTGAAGCCTCTTTCAGGACTAATGTCCTATGTTCTGAGGTTCCTCCCAGTTGGATCCAGGTTATGAAGGGCTTTATATGCAAAACATAGGAATTTGTATTTAATTTGAGAGATTATAGTCACTGGAGTTTATTGAATTTATTGATATGGTCAGACCTGTGCCTCAATTTAAAAAAAATTATTTATTTAATATTTCCCCCATTACATGTAAAAACAATTTTAACATACATCTTTCTCAAAAAAACCTTTGATTTTCAAATTCTCTCCCTCACTCCCTCTCTTTTCCCCCTCATTGAGAAGACAAGCAATTTGATATGGATTATACATGTACAGTTATGTAAAACCCATTTCCATGTTAGTCATGTTGTAAAAAAAAAACAGACCCCACATACACACAAACAAAAAAAGCAATGAAGAAAAGAAAGAAAAAATTTTGAAGAATGTTTCAATCTTCATTCAGATTCAATCAGTTCTTTCTCTGGAGGTAGATAGTATTTTTTCATCATAAGTTCTTTGGAACTATCTTAGGTCATTGTATTCCTAAGAATAGCTAAGTCATTCACAGCTGATCATTGTACAATGTTGCTGTTACTGTGTACAATGTTCTCCTGGTACTGCTCACTTCACTTTGCATCAGTTAATGTAAGTCTTTCCAGGCTTTTCTGAGAGCATCTTACTCATCATTTGTTATAGCATAGTAGTATTCCGTCACAACTTGTTCATCCATTCCCCAATTGATAGGCAGCGCAGCTCTGGGTCCTCCTACCCAGACTGACTCCTCGGAGGTCCCTTCCCCCCCCCCCAGGCGTGTCATAGCCCTCGTACCTGAAAATGGTGGCAGGGGGCAGAAGTGGTACGCAGGCACTACCGACCCAAACTGACCATACCTGAAGTCCCCTCAAAATGTGGTGAACTCAAAACAGAGCTTCTGGGGCTGAAAACCAGACAAGAGCAAGATCAGATTTCTCAGCAGCAGTGACCTACACAGTCAGCGGTTCACACAGGGACTTTTACTCTGTTTTAGGGACAGACATTTTGCTTATCCCAAGGCACTCAGGGTTCTTCATGAACATCAATAAATTCGGCTATAATTGTGGTTTCACTTGTGTGACCTGAAAATTATTTGAATGAACTCTCTCTAGCCTTTGGAATGTAGTTTGGGAGTGATTTAATTTGGTTCTGGATATAATGTAAATTACATGTAAAACATTTTGGAATTAAAACTCTTGTTTTGAGTTCTCAGTAAAAGAAAAAAATCACTTGGACAACTGTATGGAGCATAAAAAAATGGAGAATATTTGAGGCAAGGAGATCAATTAGTAAGTGATAGCAATAGTCCAGGAGAGAAGTGATAAAGGGCCTGAAAAAGGATGGGGGCAATGTGAGTGGAAAAAAGAGGACAGGTGTTGGAGACATTATAGGTAGAATCAATTAGACTTGATGATTGACTAAATAGGAGGTAAGGAAAAATGAGGAGGCAAGAATGACGCCAAGGTTGGGAATAAGAGTGACTAGAAGGCTCCATGCATCTTTAGCAGAAATAGGGAAGTTGGGAAGAGAGGATGGATTTGAAGGAAAAGCTAATGAGTTCTGTTTGGGATGTATGAAGCCTGAGATAACTACCAGACATTCACTTTGAAATATCCAGTAGACAGTTGTTCATGTGGGACTGAAGCTCAGAAAAGAGACTAGATGTAGAATTTGAGATTTGGGGCTCAAGAAAAATACAGCCCAAGTAGCTGGAGGGGATTAAGAAAGGCCTCATATAAGAGGTAGCATTTGAACAAAGACTTAAAGAAGCTAGGAATTTTAAGAGGTAGAAGGGAAAAAGGGAATGTGTTCCAGACTTGATCAACCATCTCTACAAAGGCTAACTGATTGGATTTAACATACTGGGCCAAGGTATTCAGGAAAAAGGACAATGTAGCTTCTGCATTGATTGAGATATCTGACAGTATGGAGGCTCCTTAGGTCCTCAGAGGGATTTCTTGATTGGGCCTACAGTTCATTGTTCTTTAAGGCACCCTAATTAGCTAGAACTGTCCTTATGAACTCAAAGGAGAATGCAGATGATGAGTCTAGTACAATCCTGGTCTCTTAACTCTTTGTTAAGAGTTAATACCCCTGGGTATTTGTCGGTCTCCTGCTATTATATTAAAGATTATTTACTAACTAAAGACCAATTCATACATCTTGAACTATACCCTTAAATTTGGGCTTTAAAATGAGGGAGACATACAGAAAGAACTAGAGCTAAGGGAGAATCAAAGAGAAGAGAGGCTGCAATGATTGGACTTAGGTTCCTGGAAGGGAAGCCCAAACATCTACAAGGCCCCTCCAAGTAGCCGTGTGATGACAGAGATGGCAGTGAATAAGCAGTGATGGAGTTCCTGGGCAAGAAGAGAAACTCCAGGACCAAGCATCCTAGAGAAAAGATTATGAGTTCCTAGAAAACCTAGAGTCCTGAAATAACCTGCTTAGAAATAAAAGGGTATGTTGTTGGACAATAATGAATTTTTGAACCAAGTAAATTAGTTCCAAGACTATGGACTCCCTAACTCTATAAAGGAATAAGGAGAGATGTCATCTCATATCCCTTTTATGGGACAAGGTTGTACTTTTGTGGTTGGTTTTTTCTGTTTATCTTCTAGTTACTGTATATATTGTTTTCCTGACTCTACTTATTTGACTTTGCATCACTTTATGTAAATCTTTCCATGCTTTTTTGTATTTATCATATTTGTCAGTTACCAAACTTTGTCGGTTCTATTTCTGTAATATTTTTGTCAGTTACCAAATCTTGTTGGTTCTATTTCCGTAATATTTTTTACCTCTTCTCTCCATTCGTGTTTTCCCATAGCAAAGTAATATTCCAGTACATTCATCTATGCAAATTTGTTTTGGGGTTTTTTTGCTTTTTTGGAGGGGGGAAGACAGGGCAATTGGGGTTGACTTGCCCAAGGTCACACAGCTAGTAAGTGTGTCAAGTGTCTGAGGCCAGATTTGAACTCAACACTGTGCCATCTAGCCCCTTCTATAAAAATTCATTAAGCCATTTCTCAAACATCAGGCATCCATTGGTTTCCAATTCTTCACTATTTCAGTTATGTTCAATTCTTCATGACTCCATATGGATTTTATTGGTAAAGATGCTTGAATGGTTTGCCATTTCCTTCTCCAGCTCATTTTACAGAGGAGAAAACTGAGGTAAACAGGTTTTAGTGATTTGCCCAAGGTCACACAGCTAGTAAGTGTCCGAAGCCAGATTTGAACTCAGGAAGATGTCTTCCTAACTTCAGGCCCCCAACTCTATGTACTATGGTACCACCTAATTGTCCTACTTCTAGAAATAATTTGAGATGTATGGGCCCTTTCTTTTTATCAATAATGAAGAGCATTATTTTGAGTCTTTATGGACTTGAGAGCTATTTTGTGTTTTTTTACCTTTTTCCCTTGGTAAAATAAAATCCATTCAATATTTGATGTATTAATCAGAGTACTTGTCTGGTTGCCATGGGTTCTCATACCTTTTCTACTTAGACCTAGAACAAGCCATGCTTCTTTTGGGGGAAGCCTGGGCTATGGGTCAAGAGCCAAAGAGAGAGATTTTAGAGTAACAACCCCAAGATTAAACCAGGTCTCTATAAAACCAGAACTTTGACTCTAAGCCGTGGGTAACATTTCAACTTTCTAAGACCCCTTCTACCTCTGATAATTTATGTTTCTCTTAACCAAAAGGTCCAAGTCTCTGGCTGCTTGAGTCTGACACAATGTACATTGTAGATAGCTAGGTGGTGCAATAGATAGAGTGCTGGGCCTGGAGTCAGGAAGACCTAAGTACAAATCTGGTCTCAGACACTTCCTAGCTGTGTGACCCTGGGAAAGTCACTTAACCCTGTTTGCCTCAGTTTCCTCCTGTAAAATGAGCTGTAGAAGGAAATAGCAAATCACTCTGTTTCTTTACCAATAAAACCCCCAAATGGGGTCATGAAGAATCTGACACCACTTAAAGAACAATCGAACAGCAACATGTAAGCTGGCTGAGTTGATTCTGCAGTTGGCATACAACAATCTCAATTCACTTGGCTCATACCTCTCAGAGTTCTTTGGCATCACTTCAGCAGCAGAGAGAGCAGCACTACCAAGACAAGAAAGAGCAATAAGAAAAAACACCCTCTCTGAAGCAGAAAGTTGGGAACTTGCATCATAAATCACAGGTCATAGTGTCATAGAGTTGACAAGGAATCTTTAACATTTTAGTACAGTCCACCCATTTGAGAGATGATGAGTCTAAGGCCTTGTAACAAAAAGATTTGCCGAAGAAGAGTCTATTTCTTTAGGTAGTAAGCTTTCCAATCCTAGGAGTCTTCAGCTTGAGGCTAGACAGTCACCTACTGAGGGTCATTGACACATAGATTTAGAGCTGTAAGGGACCTTTCAAGAGCCTCCAGTCCAACCTCTTCTTTTTACACGTGAAGAAATCGAGTCCAAGAGAGATGAAATGATTCTCTCTAGGTCAAACAGGTGGTAAATAGTAGATTTGAACCCAGGGCCTCAGACTCCAAAACAAAGCTCTTCCAACAATACTCTAGTGCAGCGGTTCTCAACCTGTGGGTCACCACCCCTTTGGGGGTCGAACAACCCTTTCACAGGGGTCACAGGCATCGCCTAAGACCATCAGAAAACACATATTTCCAATGGTTTTAGGAACAGAGACACTGCTCCTCTATCCATCTCTAGGCGGGTCCGCCTACATGCAGATATGCCCACATATGAGTATTAAAAGGTCACAGCATTAGGAAGGTTGAGAACCACTGCTCTAGTGGGATTCCTGTAAGTGTGTGTTTGGGGGTTGGATAAATGACTTTAAGGTCCCTTCCAACTCAGAAATTTTATAATTAAGTTTAAAATGGAGTTCCTGACTTCTTGTCCAATGTCCTTTGAACTATATTGTACTACCTTCTTACCACTTCTTTGCATCAATCATAGCTTGACTTAAATCAGAGGAATAATGGTGCATCGTTCTCTCTTTTTAAACCACTGTGAAATATGCAGTTTTAATTCTGCTGGAAGAGGGTGTAGCTACAATAACCTCAGCTATTATTTATTCTTTATTTGTTTGATTTCAAAATTGTGGCCTTTGCAAAATTGCCTTGGGAAGCTGGTGCACAGAATTAAAACACTAATTATATTATCTAAAACCTAGAATAGCAATTAAAGCAGCTCAAATGAACACATTATAAAATAAATAGTAGCCTTAGGGTTGCCCCATGGGGGAAAGACCAGATAAAAGAAATAAAAGTTATTTTTGTACACTTACACAGAGGGTATATATGCAGGGGAACACCCATCTCTGCCAGATGAAATCCTTCCCTACTCAGCGATTGCAGGACCAGAACAGTAGCTAACTAAAGATGAATAGGGCTTAGCTCCAGAGCAGTAGTGGCAAACTCAGATAGAAATAATGCCACTAAAGGGTACATAAGGAAGCACATTGACTTAGAAAACCAAATATTAACATTACAGTTTACTGTATTTTTATTTATTTTGTTAAATATTTCTCAATTTCATTTTAATCTTGTTCAGAGCATACCTGGGTGTGTTACCAGCTGAGTGTTTGACACCTCTGCCCCAGAGCAACTACATCTAGTAGGAGGTCACACTCACTTGCCCCTAGTTTACCACCTTCCCTCTGCCTTGTCTTATAGTCCTCTGCTGACCTCTGCTGCTGTGTGATATAAGCCCTCCCAAGCTCCTGTTCCTCTATAGTCCCATTGTTGTAATGCCTTTTTTCCCCACAGCCAGATATCCCCTTACATCTTGTGCATATGAGGAGTGACCTTCTGGGGGGTGTACCACTCTCTTAAGAGAAAGATTTTTTTCTGAACTCCTGCCAGTGTCTTTTCTCTCCCCTGCATAGCCTCCCTCCTCTCCCCCAATTTATTTTTGCCACAAATGGAAGAATTCCTAGTCATGGCACTGGTAGGTACTGTGTCTTATTTTATCCTTGTTAGTAGAATTTACAACTAGATGAGGCCTTAAAGGTCACCAAGTCCAACCTCCTCATTTTACATAGGAGGAATCTAAAGTCTAATAAGGTTCAGCAAACTGCCCAGTGTCATATGGGTAGCAAATAACAGAGCAGAGATTTAAATGGAAGCACCCTGATACCAAATAGTGGGAGAAGAAATGCAAGCAGTGTCAGATTTTATAATCTTGGGCTCAAAGATCACTGCAGATGGTGACCACAGCCATGAAATTAAAAGATGCTGGCTCCTTGGAAGGAAAGCTATGGCAAATCTGGACAGCATACTAAAAAGCAGAGATGTCACCTTGTTGACAAAGGTCTGTATAGTCAAAGCTATGGTTTTTCCAGTAGCACTGTATGGCTGTGAGAGTTGGACTATAAGGAAAGCTGAGTACTGAAGAATCAACACTTTAGAAGTGTGATGCTGGAGAAGATTTTTGAGAGTCCTTTGGACAGCAAGGAGATCAAATCAGTCAATACTTAAAGAAATTAATTCAAATTATTCACAGAAAGGTTACGTACTGAAGCTAAAGCTTAAATACTTCAGCCACATAATCAGAAGATGGGACTCATTGGTGTGAGGGATAATTTATAGTGAAGTTTCCCCATTCTGAAACATCAAATCTAGAATGGCTTCAGTATTCACTAGGTCTAGGTTTAGAAGTCAGGTGACCTTCCAGCAATCTGGGTCTTAGAGCAATGGAGACCTTCCCCAGTGCCACCTCAGCACAAGATATGCCAAATAAGGTCAAGACTGCTTTCACTGGACACCCACATGTTTCTGAGTCCTTTGTCTCAGAGATAGATTCCCGTACTTAGGTTGTGGGTTAGCCCCTCTACCAATGAGAGTGAAGGCCATTTTGGGGGGGTTGGGTTTCTACATTAGAAGATTATATAACCATGGGCTGGTTTCTACCTGTGGCTCTCTCCCTGGCAGACACCAGGTGGGCGACAGGAACAGAGTCCTTTCTCATGAGAAAGAATAAAGACCTTTTCTGACCTCAGATTCAGACTCTGAACTCTTTCATCTCGCACATTGGGAAAAAAAAAAAAACCCTGATGCTGGGAAAGGAAAAGGGGATGATAGAGGATGAGATGGATAGATAGTGTCATGGAAACAATGAACAAGAACTTGTTCAGACTTTGAGAGATAGTGGAGGATAGAAGGGCCTGGTGTGCTGTGCTTCATGGTGTCACAAAGTCAGAAACAACTTAATGACTGAACGACAAAAAGACCCTGATGCCAAATCTGTCTGGTGCTCTTTCCTCTGTACCATACTATTCCTCAACACTTAGAAAAGAGACTTGTATGTAGTAGGCATTTATTTATATTAATTTTTTATTCTGAACTTAACAAACAAGAAATAAAAAGAACATTTCCATATAAAAAGGTCAGAAAAAGAGGATTGTACATGAAACCATGGTTCTTCTATATGCAACTTGCTTTTCCTTTTAAGTATATAGTAAATTTAGCCTATAACTTTCAAAAATGTCTCACTTTTCTATTTCTTTCTGTACTTTTCTATAATTAAAAATGCTTTAATGACCTTTCTTTCTCTTTCTTTTCTGTCTTTTTTTCTGGAAACCCACTCTCTCTCAACTTCTCACATACATTTAAAAAAATTCCTCATAAAAAATCTGCACAGTTAAGCAAAATAAATTCCTACCCTGCCTTCACCCCCCCCCCAAAAAGCTCTCATTCTGTATCTTGCATCTATCACCTCTCTTTCAGGAGGTGGATAGTTTGCTGCATCATCAGTTTTCTGGAATCATGGCTAGTCATTGTATTGAATTTAGCTCTTAAGCTGTTTTTCTTTACAATATTATTGTTTTATAAATTGTTCTCCTGGTTCTGTTTGCTTCACTCTACAACAGTTTGTATAAGTCTTCCTGGGTTTCTATGAAGCCTTCCCTTTTATTATTTATTACATTGCAATAATATTCTATTTTTTGGGAACAGATCAACCTTCCTCTGCTCTTTATTTTAGAAATATTAAGAAAGAATTTAGAAGTAAATCATCAGTATAAAAATGAAAAGGGCAAATGTGCAACCAATGAAGATAAAATTAAAACAATTTTAGGAGTTATTTTGCCCAAATATATGTCAAGACACTTGATGATATAAATTAAGT
Organism: Pseudocheirus occidentalis; assembly: GCA_028646575.1. Lineage (NCBI taxonomy): Eukaryota > Metazoa > Chordata > Mammalia > Diprotodontia > Pseudocheiridae > Pseudocheirus > Pseudocheirus occidentalis. Next base: position 101,821,125 of record CM053595.1, on the reverse strand, counting down.
GGATTAATATTTACCAAAAATGTAAATTGCCCAGATTAACAGAAGAGGAAATAAAGTATTGAAATGACTATCTTTAAAAGAAATTTAACAAGCCATAAATTATATTTGATTAGGGAAAAAAACAGTACAGGACCAGATATGAGCAAATTCTACCAAACATTTAAAGAACAATTAATTATAATATTTTACAAACTGTTTGAAAAATAAGTAAAGAGGGGTATCTAAGTAGCACAGTGAATAGAGCACTGGCCCTGAAGTCAAGAGGAACTGATTTCAAATTAGAACCCTAACACTTGACCCTTACTAGCTGTGTGACCTTAAACAAATCAGTTAACCCCAATTGCCTTGCCTTTCTCCCCTCCAAAAAAAAAAAAAAGAAAAAGAAGTTAAGAGAGTTATACCAAATTCCTTCAATAGCACAAATATGGTTTTGTTGCCTAAACCAGGGAGAACAAAAACAGAAAAAAGAAAACTAAACAGTAATTTCCCTAATGAATTTTGGTGAAAAAAAATTTTTTTAAATACAAGCAAGGAGAGTGCAGCAATACACCATACACTATGACCTAACTGGATTTATACCAGGAATACAGGCAGGGGTGGTTCAATTCAATATTATGAAAACTATAATATAATTGACCATGTCAATTAAAAACAATAAAATTAATATTATTATGACAAAATAATAATGAAATTCATGTTATTATATAAATAGATATAGAGAAAGTTTTGTTGTTGTTTTTACAAAATACAACACCAACACTAGAAAGTGTATAAATAAATAAATAGAGTTTTTCTTGAAATGGTAAGTAGTATCTATCTAAAACCAAGAACTAACCTTATCTGTAATGGGGAGAAACTATCCAATAAGATTGGATATGAAGCAAGGATTATTATTATAACCATCGTTATTCAATATTATACTAAAAATGCTAGCTATAGAAATAGGATAAGAAAAAAGAAATTGAAGAATGAGCATAGGTGGCGAAAAAAGAAAAACTCTCACTTTTTTATGGATGATATAGAGAACCCTAGAGAGTCAACTAAAAAAACTAGTCAAAACAATTTTCAACTTTAGCAAAGTTGTAGGGTATAAAATAAGCCCATTAGCAAATCATTAGTATATTACCAACAAAATTCAGCAGGAAGAGAGAGAAAGAGAAATTCTACTTAAAATAACTACAGGCATTATAAAATACTTGGGAGTGTACCTGCCAAGACATTAATAGAAACTATATGGACACCATTGCAATATATTCTTCATGCAAATAAAGACAGATCTAAATAAATGGAGAAATATTAATTGCTCATGGGCAGGCCAAGCCACTATAGTAAAAATGACAATATTAACTAAATTAGTTTACTTATTCAGTGCCATACCAATAAATCTACCAATATTTACAAGGTTAGAAAAAATAATTTTAATAATCATCTGGAGGAACAAAAAGTTAAAGACTATCAAGAGGATTAATTAAAAATATGAAGGAAGGGGGCCTAGCAGTACCAGATATCAACTGTACTACAAAGTGGTAATCACCATAACAATTTGTTACTGGGTGAGAAATAGAGTGGTTGAACAATGGAATAGATTAGGTACACAATATATAGAAGCAAAAGAGCACAGTAGTCTACTGTTTGATAAACCCAAACATTCCAGTTATTGGGGTAAGAACTAACTATTTACCAAAAACCTCTGGGAAAACTGGAAAACTGTCTGACAGAAACTAGGCATAGATCAACATCTCAGATCCTATACCAAAATAAACTCAAAATGGGTACATGGTTTAGACATAAAGGGTGATATCATAAAGTAGAGAAACATAGAAGAATTTATCAGTCAGATACATGGAAAAGGGAAGAGTTCATAACCAAACAAGAGACAGAGAGATTCACAGGAAGTACAATGGATAATTTTTATTACATACAATTTAAAAAGTTTTACAGAAACAAAACCAATGCAGCCAAAATTAGAAGAAAAGCAGGAAACTGGAAAAAATATTGTAGCAAGTTTCTCTAATAAAGATCTCATATTTAGAGAACTGAGTCAAATTTATAAAAATAGGAGCCATTCTGTAATTGAAATGGTCAAAGGATATGAAGAGTTTTCAGAGAAAAAAGTCAAAGCTATCAATAGTCATGTGGGGGCGGGGCCAAGATGGCAAAATAGAACTTGAAAGAATTCACCAATCACCTCGTAAAAAAGATCCCCAAAAGAAAACTCCTAGGAATGTTAGAGCCAGGCTCCAGAGTCCCCAGATCAAAGAGAAAATTTTACAAGCTGCCAAGAAGAAACAATTTGAATACTGTGGAAACACAATTAGGATAACCCAGGATCTAGCAGCTTCTACATTAAGGGATCAAAGGGCCTGGAATATGATATTCTAGAGATCAAGGGAGCTAGGATTAAAACCAAGAATCACCTATCCAGCAAAACAGTATAATGTTCCGGGGAAAATATGGTCATTCAGTGAGGTGGAGGACTTTCAAACATTCTTGATGAAAAAACCAGAACTGAAAAGAAAATTTTACAAGCATGAGAAGGTAAACATGGAAAAGAAATCATAAGGAACTTATCAAAGTTGAGCTATTTACATGCCAACATGGAAAAATGATAATTGTAACTTATGAAACTTTTCTCAGTACGAGGATAGGTGAAGAGAATACAAATCTATATATACATATACATACACATATGTCTATATAGGAGGG
>CM053595.1:101800587-101817919 GCA_028646575.1 Pseudocheirus occidentalis | reverse complement strand
AGAAACAATTTGAATACTGTGGAAACACAATTAGGATAACACAGGATCTAGCAGCTTCTACATTAAGGGATCAAAGGGCCTGGAATATGATATTCTAGAGATCAAGGGAGCTAGGATTAAAACCAAGAATCACCTACCCAGCAAAATTGAGTATAATGTTCCAGGGGAAAATATGGTCATTCAGTGAGGTGGAGGACTTTCAAACATTCTTGATGAAAAAACCAGAACTGAAAAGAAAATTTTACAAGCATGAGAAGGTAAACATGGAAAAGAAATCATAAGGAACTTATCAAAGTTGAGCTATTTACATGCCAACATAGAAAAACAATAATTGTAACTTATGAAACTTTTCTCAGTATGAGGATTGGTGAAGAGAATACAAATCTATATATACATATACATACACATATGTCTATATAGGAGGGTTTATATATGTATATGAACATACATCTGAGTATGTGTATATATGAGTACATAGAGGGCACAGGATCAACTCAACAAGATGGGATAATATTTTAAAAGGTGAAATTGAGAGGTGGGAGAGGAATAGTATGAGAAGAGACAGGGGGAGATAGAACAGGGTTAATCCTCTCATATAGAAGAGGCAAGGGATAATTGTTACAATGGAGGGGAAGAACAGGAGGCAAAAGGGAATGGGTCAACCTTACTCTCATTGCAGCTGGCTTAGGGAAGGAATGGATATCTTGGCCTACAGGAGAGTAGGGGTGAAGGGGATGAAAGGAGGGAGGATGGAGGGTAGGGCAGGTTGGTGGGGAGGGTTGTTAGAAGCACACACTTTTGTAAAGGGACAGGGACAAAGTAGAGAATAGAACAAGTTGGGGTGGAATAGGAAGGAGGGAAATATACAGGTACTGGGGTAGGGAGATCTATCTTGCCCTACCAGAAAGTCAGAGGGATGATGGGGGAGGATAAAGGAGAGAGCTGATTGGGGCAGGGGGTACACAGTGGGATCGCTGTTTTGAAGTGGTAGGTAAGGGAAAGACAGGGAGAAAATTTGTAAATCAAAATCTCATGGAAATGAATGATGTAAATTAAAAATAAACAAAAGTTTAAAAGTTCAAAATCATTAATAATTAGAGGAATACAAATTTAAGTAAGTCCAAAGTTCCACCTCATACCCATTAGATTGGCAAAGCTATCAAAAAGGAAAATTATTACTGCTGGAGGAACTATAGGAAAAGAAGCACGTTAATTTATTAATGGTGAAGCTGTGGATTGTTCCAGCCACTCTGGAAAGACATTTGGAACTATGTCCAAAAAACGACTAAAATGTACATACCCTTTAACCCAGCAATACTGCTACTATGTCTATACCGCAAAGAGATCAAAGAAAGAAGAAAAAGACTCATATGTATAACAATAAAGAATTAGAAACTAGGGAGGATGCTCATCAATTGGAGAATACCTAAAAAAATTATGGCATGTAATTGAATACTCTCATTCTATATTAAATGATGAAGGGGGTCAATTAAAAAAAATTTTAGAATCTGCTTCTTAACTGAAATCCCTTTCTTACATGCAATAAGTTGCAATATTCTCAGATCCTTTCCTTCATCTTTTAAACCCTTCACCAAGTTTACCCCCATTTTACATCTCAATTTGCTCTGAATTCTTTTAAGAACTGGAAATTGGACGAACTGGCAAGCGCCCTCATAGAGACTTCCCCTTCCTCCAAAGAGATCCGCCACTATTCTGGAACTCCCGCGGGCCAGCTCCTCACCTGCTTTTACAGGGGGACTGGTTGCTAGAGACTTCTCAGTCTTAATGCCTCTCTATCACGTGGGGCGCCATTGCTGCGGCCAGTGCAGTCTAGGCCTAGCTACCAGTTGAGGAAAATAGAGAGAGAGAGTAAGAAAAGCTTAAAGCTAGCTGGATTACAGGAAAGAGACAGAGAGATGGGGATTGTATTTCATAGTCTGTTTATTCCAGAGCTATTCCATAACAAATCCAATGATACAAGAAAATCATAGGGCTTATAGTCCTTATTTCAGGGGTGATTGCATCTTAGGTCTTGCCCATCCCTCAACCTCAGGCCAAGGTTAATCAGTCATCCAGATCTTTATCCTAAAACCACCTCTGGGGGCACAATAGATCAAGAGTCCTAATCAGGACTTGCAAATGTACATACTTTAGATATTCACGAGGCCAATAAGAGCATCCACCCAGCAAGATTATAGTGCCCTTGCATATCTGCCTAATGACCTTGTAGACTGGGGAGCTAGTGTGCCAGGACCTCAGAAAGTCTTGGCCCCCAACAATCCCCTATCTACCAAATGCCAGTTCCACAATGAACACAAAGCTCATTTATCCAAGTTGATAGCAAAACAGAAACCAGAGGTAATATATATATGGATGGATGGATGTGTGTATGTGTATGTGTATGTATATGTGTGTATACACATGTATGTATATATGCAAACACACATGTTTATATGTTGCGTGTGTGCATATACATGTGTGTATGCACATATACCAGACAATACATGCGTACATAGACAGGCATGTATGTGGGTGTGTATATGCTAGACAATAAGGATTGCAGGACCTCCCACATGGTGAGGTAACTCTTCTTAACCAAGAATTAGAGTCTCAGATCTCACCCAAAGAGAGACAATTCCCTAAAATCTCTAGCATAGCAAGTTGGGAATAAGGATGTAGATAAAGTTCTACATGTAGGCTTTTGCTCAGGTCTTTCTCCCTTTCTGGTCCTGAAGAGAGGGTGGAATACTACATGTTTTCTCTCTCAATGCAGGAAGCCAAAAGAAGCCCCAAAGACAATGAAGGGACCAGATCTCTCTTTTCTCCTGTTCTTACCAACTCTACCTGCCTCTCACACAGGTACAGGCACTGAGTAATCAATATTCACCAAGGAAGAAAGAGTTCCACACAACTGACCCTTTGAGCTAGGGTTATATTCCTCCCCTGGGCCAACACTCTTTAACAACCTTTCACAAAGACAAGCTGGGACAAGTTCAAAACCTATAACTATACAGTATAAACACAAATATAAGTGCTTTAAAAACAAGAGTGGAAGACTTCCAAGAGCCAAGATGTCAGAGCAAGCAGGAAATCACCTAAACTGTCCCATATTCACCTCCAAATAACTATAAAATAGTGCCCCAAAGTGAACTTTGGAATGTCAGAACCAACGAATATTGGAAGGTTAGCAGGAAAATTCTGTCTCACTTGGGTAAAAAAGAAAGTGCAGTCTAGGACAGGAAGCATCCCAGCAAGCCAGCAGGAGGCCCTGAGTTCCAGGGCAGTACCAAGCAAACAAGCAAATGCTAACACTGGGACCCCCAACATGCTTCAGTATAGCACCCAGCAAATAAACAGATTCCAGTACAGGGATTCCCCACCATGTGCTTCAGCATAGCATACAGTGAATGGATATATGCCAACATCCAGACACCCCACATGCCTCAGCTCAGCACCAGGTAACACCAGCCAACCCCTACCTCCAACCTTACCCCCATCTCTGTGCTGCAACAGGTAAACAGCAAGATACCCCCATGGCCCCAGCGCAGCACAAGGATCCCTCACATGCCTTAGTGTAACATAAGGCCAGACTTCCAGTAGCACCAGTCACTCCCCAGAACCAGGCACAAGAGCCCCCCCATGGACCTCAGGGCAGCACCACTGCAGCCAGACAAATAGCCAGGGCCTATAGCCCCTGGCACAAGAAGCTTGGGACAGTGACCCTTCTACCCCAGAAGAAGAGCTCAAATTTAAAAATAAGGGAAAATACTAGAAAAGATGAGAAAAAAACAAAAAACAAAAAAAAAGAGACATTGCATAGAAAGTTATTATGGTGACAGGGAAGATCAAGACACAAACTCAGAAGAGGACACAATGTAAAAATATCTAAGTGTAAAGCCCCAAAGAAAAATGGGAATTGGACTCAAGCCCAGAAAGAACTAATGGAAAAGCTCAAGGAGTTTAAAATCAAGTAAGAGAGATAGAAGAAAAATATAAGGGAAAAAATGAGAGTGATAAAAGAGAATCATGAAAAGGAGTCAACAGTTTGGAAAAACAAAACAACTCCTTAAAAACTAGAATTGACCAAATGGGAAAGAAGGCACAAAAACTAACTGAAGAAAATAATTCCTTAAAAATTATAATCGGGTGAGTGGAAGCTAATGACTTTATGAAACACTAAAAATCAAAAAAAATCAAAAGGATGAAAAAATAGGAGAAAATGTAAAATACTTTGATAGGGGAAAGGTACATGTGAGTTCTGCCTAGGAGCATGAGCGCCAAAATGATCTGATAATGTAGATAAACCAAAGCCTCAAGGACATGACAAGTGTCATGCCCTTGGGTCTGTGTGTCCTGTTAGTTCTGTGTTTCACAACCCAGATGTTCAGTTGATGCTCTGCTCTGGTACGTGAGCTCCATCCTTCCTCTACATGTTTACCCAATCCTTGTGGCGTCAGAGGCAGCCACAAGGAATGTGGGCTTTTTGTCAAAGGGGCTCAGACAGGGGGATAAAAAGAGGGAAGCACTGGGAATGGAGTGGAGAAGAAAAGAAAAGAATGGGTAGAGAAGAAAGGAGAAGGAAAAATAAAGCTGTCTACTGATCACTCACTCTCCTGGCTCCTGACTCTGCTTTGTTGAACATGGACACATCCAAATGAGCGCCGAAGACCAGGGATTGGTAAGACCACCTGGCCCCTTGACAAGTAGGTCAGAACAATACTTCACTGGAAAAACAACTGGCCTGGAAAATAGATCCAGGAGAGATAATTTGAAAATCACTAGACTACATGAAAACCATAATCAAAAAGTAGACCTGAACATTTTGCTTCAAGAAATTATCAAAGAAAACTGTCCTGATATCCTAGAACCAGAAAGTAAAATAGATTTTGAAACAATCCACCAATCACCTCTAGAAAGAGATTCCAAAAAGAAAACTCCCAGGAACACTGTATAGCCAAATTCCAGAATTCCCAAGTCAAGGAAAAAAATATTGCAAGCAGCCAGAAAGAAACAATTCAAATATTGGGGAACCATAGTTAGGATTACACATGACTCAGAAGCTACAACATTAAAGGATTGGAGGACATGGACCATGATATTCCAGAAGACACAAAGGAGCTACGACTATAGCCAATAATCACCTGCCTGGCAAATTTTAGCATAATCTTTCAAGGGGAAAAATGATCATTCAATGAAATAGAAGGCTTTCAAGATTTTCTGAAAAAAAGACACAACTGAACAAAAAAAATTTTGATTTTTAATACCAAGACTCAAGAGAAGCATTAAAATGGAAAAATGGAAAAGGCAATAGAAGGGATTCAATAGAGCTTAACTGTTTATATCCCTACATGGGAAGATGATACTTGTAATTCTTGAGGAGTGTGAGTGTGTGTGTGTGTGTATGTGTGCATAAAACAGTGCAATTAGAAGGAGTATACATAGAAAGAGGGGGTGACCATAAGGTGAATTTGAGAGGATTACATGAAAAAATTAATTAAGGGGTGAGAAAGAGGATTACACTGAGAGCAGAAGGAAGTAAGACATAGAATGAAGTAAATTATCTCACATGAAGAGGTACAAGACCTATTACAGTGGATGGAAAGATGGGAGGGTCGGTGGAGGCCACTGCTTGAACCTTACCCTCATTGGAATTGGCTCAAAGAGAGAATAATAGTACACAATCAGTTGTGTATAGAAATCTATCTTACCCTACAGGGAAGTAGGAGGGGAAATGGTTAAGTAAGGTGGAAGGACTGACAAAAGGGAGGGTAGATTGGGAGAGTCAATGGTCAGAAGTAAAACAGTGGTGAGGAGGGAAAGGGTGAAAAGAGAGAAAGAAGGACAAATAAGAGGAAAAAAGGATAGAGGGAAATACACAGTTAAATAATCATAACTGTGTTAAAAGACAACTCTACAAGTCTCAGGATGGAAGGAGAATTCTATATTCAGAGAAAGATCCAGAAGGACCAGAGGTTAAATGGAGACTGAAGCAATGCATGCTATCATTCTTTCAATGTTTGGTTTTTGTTTCTCTTTTCTCATTGTTCATGCCATTGGCTAGAACACCTATTCAACCAGACTATTGTACAATGTGATAGAGTTTGCAGATCCTATACATGACTGTATGCCACCATGGCGGGGCTTGGGGTGGGGAGGAAGGGGAGAAAAATCTGAAACTCAAGTGACTCTGGAACTGAATATTGTAAACTAAAAGTTAACAAGCAAGTCAATAAAAATTTTTTTAAATTAAAAAAAAATAATAATAATCATAACTGTGAATGTGAATGGGATGAACTCTCCCAAATTGAAAAAAAAGCAGCAGTAGCAGTCATGATCTCAGACAAAGCAAAAGCAAAAAATAGATATAATTAAAATAGATAAGGAAGAAAACTACATCTTGCTAAAAGGTGCCATAGACAATCAAGTAATATCAATACAAAACATATATGTACCAAGTGGTATAGCATGCAAAATCTTTTTTTTTTGCACTTAGTAGTATTTTTTCTAATTACATGTAAAGATAGTTTTCAGCATTCATTTTTGTAAGATTTTAAGTTTCAAATTTTTCCCTCTTCTTCCTTCCCTTTTCTCCTCCCTTCCTCCTCCTCAAGCCAGCAAGCAATCTGATATAGGTTATACATGTACAAATATGTTAAACACATTTCCACATTAGTCATGTTGTGAAAAAAGAATCAGAACAAAAGGGAAAAACCATGAGAAAGAAAAAACAAAAAAAAGTGAAAATAGTATGCTTCTATCTAACATGCAAATTCTTAAAGGAGGAATTAAGTGAGTTACAGGAGGAAATAGATAGCAAAACTATCCTAGTAGGGGACCTCAACTGTGCCCTCCAAGAACTAGATAAATCCAACCAAAAAATAAACAAGAAAGAAGTTAAGGAAGTGAATAAAACAAGAGTGGTTTTCCCAGCATCCAAGGTAATTAGCTTTTGGTACTGTGAAAACTAAAATCAAACAAATGCACATTAACAGTACATGCAGTACAAATGGCCTTTTACAAAGGATCATGTGGGAGGATACTACAGTGACAAGTATATAACTCCAGACAGGACGTAACACACATATTTTGAAAATACATTTATATCCACAGTACACAGTAATTAATCAAAAGCAATCAAAGCAAACAACAAAGCTGCAGCAAAACACTACCAATAGGCCTGTATCTGAAAAACAGCAATTGTAAACCTCTGCATGGTCTGCATGGATGGTCAAAGTGTCCTGGTATCAGGCTCCCAGCTTGCAGTATCCTTCTGGAATTTGGAAAAGACTAGAATTAGTTCTAATCAGCACTGACACTCCTCAGGCACTACCATATCCTCCTTCCCTGGTTCTGCTCTGCTTCCCTGAAGCTGGATCAGAAGGTTTTAACTCCTTTGTGACCAATGCTACATTCCCTTTGCTAGTATGTTCAACATAAGCATGATAATTTAATCCATAATTTTAACAAAATGTGGATCTGCTACTCTGATGATTACCTGATGAAGGTGTTCTTATGTCAGGCCTTCATGTCCTCTACTCCCTTCATTCTCTAACTCTCCAAGGAGAAGATTGTACACTGCTCCATATCTTTCCCAACTCTCTCAGGTTCTGTGGCTTCAACTCAGTCCTGCTGATGCTAATTGTCCTTTGCTTCTGTGGCCCATATTTAAGAAAGCCTGGAGTCTACTGAGGCTGAGATCTGTGGATTATATTGACCTTCGAAGCTCAGGAGTACCTGTCTCTTCTCAGAAACCACTGGCAATGGTTGCTGTGTCTGCATAGATCTGATCAGTGTCACTGATCTCCATAGACCTGGCTCAGTCTCTGCAGTACAATTTTCCCACATTCTCAGGATCCACACAACCTATCTTTTCCAGTCTCTGTATTCATTGATCCACCCTGAAGAAGAACTTATCAGGTTTTTCTTCTTTGTACTATGCAGCAGTGGAGACAAAATGATCATAGGAGTCTTCTAATCTACTCTCTTCAAACATTTCAGCTGAAGTTGATATAATCATGCCAAGTAACATCTGGCCTCACCTCCATGAAGTTATTCACTGTCACTTCACCTATCCCCCTTGGGCTTTCAACTTCATCATTTTGTCTGCTCAGGGAAACTTCTAATGTCTCAAGTACAATCTTGCCTTTCTAACACAAGTCTCCCAGAATTGTTCTCCCAAGGGACATGATTCATGTCCGGAAAAAATGCTAATTTGGGGCTTCTGGTGTCTCTATCACCTTGTCTCTAGAGGGGATATGGCCTCAGTCTTACTCATAGATGAAGTGAATTCTTACATTTAATTATGAAATTCATTCTCTTTGTAGGAATGTCTCCTCTGATTACAAGGGGTCCTACCTCTATGTAATTACTCATTCTCAGAAGGTAGACAAGTCTGTTGTTGTGTTTGTCCTTCATTTTTGAAGAGGACCATGGTATCAGGGAAATGATAGCATGACCTGTAGTTGACTTTGATTTGAGTGAGGGAATACTATGAAAGGTCACCAGCCTCACTTTCTTCTCCAGTGACCTTCTCCAGTGATATTCAATAGGATGACTGGAGATGACCCAGTATGTAGTAGAAAACCCTGGTCCTTTTAGGCTAAGGATTTTTCAGGTACTCACTTAGAGTGAGGTAACACTCATTCAGTGAACAGGCCTCTTTAAGAAGTGAGTCAAGGGATGGCCCCTTTAATTAGAAAAAAGAAAAAAAAACAAGATGGGAGGGGAAGACCCTCAGGGTTGCTGTTCCGAAGAGAAACAGTTACCATAGACATCTAGAATTCCCAGGAATGGCTCCTTACTGGAAATCCCTCAGATATATCTCTGTGGTCAAAATTAGCAGGCAAGATCAGGAAAACGTCCTGAGTTGCCTCATCTGCCTTAACATCAGTACATTCTTCTTAATTGTACATTCTTCCACTTCTTTCACTTTTCTTTCTAATATTCTTTAAATGTCTTCATTCTTAAGGTCTGGATCTACGCCTAATATTAGGAAACCCTTACGCTTTTTAATTGCAAAAGCAAGACAGAATCTCTCAATTCCAGTTTTCTAAAAATTACTCTATATATGCCTATATTAATATACAAATAGTAATGCAATTAGGGAAGCTAGGTGGCTCAGTAGATAGAGAGCCAGGCCTGGAGTCAGGAAGACCTAAGTACAAATCCAATTTCAGACACTTACTAGCTGTGTGACCCTGGACAAATCACTTAAGCCTGTTTGCCTCAGTTTCGTCATCTATAAAATGACCCTGGAGAAGGAAATGACAAACCACTCCAGTATTTTTGCCAAAAAAAACCCCAAATAGGATCAGAAAGAGTCAGACATGACTTAAACCACTGAACAACACAATCAATGTCTCTTTCATCAATAGAAGAAAAACCATTCCATCAAGTCTCCAGTCTAGCCTACTGCTTTGGGGAAAGGGGAGCAACAGAAGTCCTCCAACTCCCAGCACTTGTCCTCTCACCTGAACTGCCTATGGCCCTGAGTGGACTCCACCCTGAGGCCAAACCCCAATGGACAATGATAACTACCAGAACTCACTCCTTAATAATTAACAAATTCCTCTCTGGTCATAACCTCTCAATCCAAGTGATTCTGAACCAGCAGACTGTCATTATTCAAACCCCTTGCTCTGTCCCCCACTGCTCAACTCTTCTTTCTAGTACTGGCTCTCATTAGTAGAGGTGGGAGAGTTGGAATACCCCTTGCTCCGCATTTCTACTTCCAGGTTCTCTCTCTATTGTTATCATTCAGTAATCTTTCTTCCTTTAAGGTTCACATAAGCCTTATTTGTCATCCAGGCAAAAGTCTGGTAGCTGTTATCCACTGACTTCCAGGACAATCTCTGTCTTTCCTCAATGAGTTTAATGCCTGGCTCACTGTCTTTCCTCAATTCCTGTCCTCATATCTGAGGACTTCAACATGCATATTGATACTCCCTCAAATAACTTAATGTTCTGGTTCCTAAACTTACTCATTTCCCCTTACCTACTTCTCTACTCCACTTCAGTTACATCTTAGCTGGTAACACCCTGGATCTTGCAATTACCTACAAATGTGGCACTTCCATTTTCATGAACTCTCAAATTCCCTTATCTGGTCATAGTCTATTGTCATTTCACCTCTCCCTGTGCCTTGCAACTCGAAACTCTGTTCTTCATCCACACTATGACCTCTACCACTCAGTTTTTTTCCCAGGCTATCATCTTTATACTAGTTACACTCTTCCCTTTCCCATCTCAACCCCTTGGTGAACCAGCTCAACTTCTATTGTGTCCTGTTCTCTTGAAAACCTTGCCTCCTTATCAATGATTTTTCCCAGTCAAGTATCAGTCTCGAATTACTCTCACCATCCGATGCCTTTCTCCTCCACCTATGTTGCTAAATGAAGGTGGAGAAAATCATGGAAGTGTGCTAACTGGGTCTACTGCAGACTTATATGATGTAATCTCACCTGCATGCTCACTGGTATTAGGCAACCCTTTTACACCTCCTTAATTAACTCACTATCTCACTCACCAGAGTGGCTCAAACTTCCCATAGTTCCCACACTTGGTGAATCACACCTTGGATATGTTGAGGTTAAGATATCTATGAGACATATAATTTGAGATTTTGAAATAGCAGCTGGAGATGCAATAGTGGAAATCAGCACAGAGGTTAAAACTGAGAATCTCACCTTATGTTTTAATGGGGGAAAAAATTGAGGTCATTTATCAAGAGCTCCCTCCTCGTTTCACATCACCCATATGCCTTCTGTCACTATCTTCTCCTTCATCCCTGTCTGGCCTTTATCCTTGCCTATAAAAACTCCTTTACATACACATATGATCCTATCACATTCTCTCCTATCTTCTCCAGCAGATTCCTCCCCATCCCCCAACATCCTCACTCAGATATCAATCTCTCTACTGGCTACTTCCCTACTGCCCACAATCATGCTCATGTCTCCTCCACTGTCAAAAAAAAACAAACAGCAAGCACAAAACCAATCCATCCATCCCTGCTATCTTCCCTTATCTCTTCTTTCTTTGTGGCTTATAAACTCTTTGAGAAAGCCATATACAATGGCTTTCTCAAAGCCATTTCCAATCCCTTCTTAATTCTCTACAAGCTGTTGCCTTCTGACCTCATCAGTCAACTAAAATTGTCCTTTCCAAAGTTATTAGTGATATCTTAATTGCCAAATCTAGCTAGTGGCCTTTTCTGAATCTTCAACTTTCTTGACATCTCTGCAGCCTTTGGCACTGTCAGTCATTCTCCTTGATATTCTCTTCTCCTTAGGTTTTCAAAACAGTGTTCTCATCTGGTTTTCCCCCTACCTATCTGACCTCTCTTCTCAGTCTTCTTTGCTTGATCTTTAACTAGGTCCCCTGATAAGTATGGGTGTCCCACAAGGCTCTACCCTGGGCCCTCTTCTCTTCTCTATACTATTTCACTTGATCTCACTAGCTCCTGTGACTCATTTCTATGTTGATAATTCTAAAATTCACTTATCCAACTCTAACCTCTGTGACCTCCAGAATTGCATCTCAAACTGCTAATTGGAAATATCAATCTTGATATCTCATATTTAAATTCAACATGTCCAAGTCTGAACTCATTATTTTCCCCTCTTCCTAACTACTCTATTACCCTTATATTTGGGTATCACTGGGTATCATTTTCAACTTCTCATTCTCACCCCTCCCCCGCCATTTCCAATCCATTCCTAAAACCTGTCAATTTTACCTTTATATTGTCTCTCAAATGTCTACTTTTCTCCTCTGACATTGCCACCAACCAGGTATAAGTCTTCATTTCCTCCCACCTGAACTACTACAATAGCCTACTGGTTGTTCTCCCTGCCACAAGTCCATCTCCATTACAAACCATGCTCCACTTAGCTGTCAAAGTAATCTCCCTAAATATACAGATCTGACCATGTCACCACCCCACCCTACTCAATAAATTCCAGTCATTCCTTATCACTTCCAGGGTCAAATATAAAATTCTCTGGCATTCAAAGCCTTTTATAACCTGCCCTCTCCCACTGTTCCAGGCTACTCACACTTTACATTCATCCCATATGCTCTTTGATCTAGTGACACTGGCTTCCTTACTGTTTCTTGAATAAGAGCTTCCATTTCCTAATTTTTGCTGGCTATCCCCCAAACACAGAATCCCTTCTCAGCTCCACCTCCTGGCTTCACTAGCTTTCTTCAAGTACCAGTTAAAATCCTATGCTTTAAGAAAGTCCTTCCCAATCCTCCCTTAATTCTAGTACCTTCTGTTGATTATCTCCAATTTATCCTTATATGTTGTATATAGTTGTTTTCATGTTATCTCTCCATTAGATTGTGAACTCCTTAAGAGTAGGAGCTCTCTTTTGCCTTTTTTTGCATCCCTGTTGTTTAGCACAGTGCCTGGCACATAGTTGGCACTATATAAATCTGTATTGACTGACATTGTAAAGGAAAACAACCTTGAAAGTAATAAGAACAAGCAATGATCAACCACATCTTCAGAAGACCTATGATAGAGCACATTACTTACATCCTAACAGAGAAGTGATGGACTCAAGGTACAAAGACATATATTTTGGGTGTGGTCACTATGTGAATTTGTTTCGACTATGTCCAGTTAAGTAAAATTACAGTTAAGTAAAATTCAAACCAACTGACTCTGAACTAGTACTCCTGCCACTAGACTATACAGATATAACCATAATACAAAGCAGAAGTTATAAGTACAGTAGTAAGAGGTATCAAATGCTATAGATTTTCAAAGATGTTCATAATAAAGGATGGTGCCTTATACACAAGACATGCTCAATGAATTTTTAATTGAATTTGTAACTAAATATATGTTATAAATATGTGCCCATATTATCTCTCCTATTCGATTAAAAATTAGAGAGTGGTAGCTGTTTTAGTGATCATTGTTTGCCCACAGCACACTGCCCAGAGTACTCTGGGCAGCCAGGTGATTCCATAGATAGTGCACCATACCTGGAGTCATGACAATCTGGCCTCAGACACTTACTTAGCTGTGTGACCCTGGGAAAACCACTTAACATCTGTTTGTCTCAGTTTCTTCATCTGTAAAGTGAGGATAATTATAGCCCCTACTTCACAGAGTTGTGAGGACCCGAAGAGATATTTGTGAAATACTTAGCACAGAGCCTGGCAGAGTATGTGCTGTATAGATGTTAGCTATTATTACTACTCTGACATGTTGAATGGTTCTTTTTAAAAGTCTTCACTATTTAAAATCTATAGGATTTTCACTTTAGCCTCTTTTCCATGTAACAACAGAATCATATTTCATGTTTAAAAGCACTTCAGTGGCCATCTAGTTCAACCTAAAACTGAAAACAAACAATATAGCTGACAGTCATCTAGCTTTTCTTTGAAGTCAGGGGGTAACTTCCCAAGCAGCCCCTTCTGAAGAGGTTACTCAGAAAGAAGTTTAGGGTGCTCAAGACCCCAAAATACCAACAAGCTGGGTCCTGATGAAAGAATTTGACTCATCTTCTCTGCCAAAGAAAAACAAAGTTTATTGAAAGTTCATTAAAAGTTCACCATATGGGGTAGATTCTTAAGGAGCCTAGGTATTTGTGACACTTGCATTGGGCAAGCAGGACAGAGTAAGTCTATGACAGAGTAAGTCTGTCACACAGCAAGTCTATGCTAGGGTATTCTATGGCCCTCTCACAACACAAGGAGGGAAGATGGGGTCTTATGTATGAATCTAGGGGTGGTCTAGAGGAAGAGCTTGGAGAGGGTCTTCAGGAGTCAGATGAGGTCAGACTCCAGTAATGAGTGATTAAGGGTGGGAAGTAGCTGGAGGCTATCTGGAGGCTACCTGGAGACCACAGACAATGGTGGGCCAGGCCAGTTCCAAGGGTGGGAACAGGGGCATCAAAGGTAGGAAAGGGTTGAAACAAAAGAGGGCTAAAGACTTGGACAGAGCCACAACTTAAGGTCCATGACCTCCGGCAAATGTCTTCTATGGGAAGATTCAAGGAGAGCTCAAGGGGGCTCCCAGAGCCTGCACCTCATCATTCCCCCCCTCACACAAATGGGACCCAAATTCTTTTGGGGTAAAGGGCAAAGGTCTCAGCTTCTGAAAGTGCTTCCTGCTGGCAAGGGGCATAAAGCTGTCCCTGCCTCTCTGGGTCCTGTTTAAGGGGGTCAGACGTCAAATCCAAGGGGTTTCCAGAAAGTGGATGATGCCAGATCCAGTGGGCTGGAGAACTTGGAGCTTAAACCCTGAAGGAGACAAACCTGGCAAGGCAGATAAGCAAACAAAGACCAAAACAGGCACAAAAAAAGTATATAGGACAATTTCCCTGGTAGGAATTAAATATGACTGTAACAAAGCCAAAATGCTATCAGATATTCTTCTCCTTACCAAATTGCTCCATGGACATTTAGTACATGGAAAGCAATAGCAGCTTTTCAAAAACAGGCAACAACTCCCAAAGCCTGTTCTCTCCTTCCATCATCCTAGACTAAAAGATTTTTCCTAGATTGGGTAAAGCTGATGCTAGAGTGGTGGTCAATTTAGTTTTCAAAGTCTCAAAAGCTTTCACCTGGTGGTCTCAACTATCTCCCACACCCCTGAGGGAATGTGGGAAGATCTGGGAGGCCTAACTAGAGAAAATTGGCTTCCTAATTTTACCAACAGGTCCCTTCCCAACAAGTGGACAGGATAAGAGGAGAACATAAGGAAGGAGTGTTCAAACAACCGATTCTCAAATAGGCAGGGGACTGGATATGTCTAGAGACATCCCTTAGTTCCCCCTTCCATGCCCCTGACCTGACTGGTCAAAGGGAAGGTAGAACCAATTGGTTAGAACAGAGAACTTAGCCATAATAAAGTGGGTAACCTTACCTTCAGCCTCAATGCTTGCCCAGAGTTCAGTGAGAGATGAAGAAAGTGGGAGTACTGCCAAGCCCCATGCTCCCCATCACTCTAAGTCTTGAAAAGACTGGAGAACAGGGTACTGGGAGGTGGCTCTACCACTTTTCCAACCTTGGGAACAATACTTCCTCCAATGTCCCTCCTGGTCAGATGGGCACAGTTCTAGAGGCATTAGTTCCTGGGGCCCTCTCTGGGGGGTGCCCTGGAGGGGTACTCCTTGGACGAGTGACCCTTCTTGTACCATCAAAAGCCAGTTTTCCCACTGCCCAAGTGACTGGGCTTCCCCCTAGGAGGTAACCTAGGTGGGGTTTTCCTGGCAATGGCAGCAGCCAAGAATCCAGCATGTTCTCTGTGTCTGGTTCATTCCCTGCATTCTTTCTCCTCTGCTGCAACTAGATCCCTCTGCACCTCATCAATTTCACCTGTTTCCCTCAAAGTTTAGCTCAAAAGCTGATGTCTAAATCGGAGGTGTCAAACACACAGCCCTCTGTGCACATGTGACCCACAACATGTCTGAATGTGAACCAGATTAAAATGTAACTGGGAAATATTTTAAAAAATAAAAATACAATAAACAAAAGTTAACATTAATGTGCAATTTTCTAAGTCAATACGCTGTTGTCCTTAAGTACTTTTAGTGACTCCCATTTCTATTTGAGCTTGACACTGATGCTCCTCCAGAAGAAATGTTTCCTGTTGTCCTCTACTACTATTGCCTCCTACTTTTTCCTTTTTTCAGATAACACTTATTTTCATGTGTTCTCTCCTGCATTTCCAGACCTTTGCAACAGTTTCATAGTTTGGATTTTCCTCTACCTGAACTCACCAAACTTTTTTTTTGGCAGTTTTGGTCAGTGTAATGGTAATGGAATTTAAAGATTCCCCCTGTATTGGCTTGGTTTTGGGGTTGAATGCTAAAACACAGAACTTGTGAATCCCACTTGTGGAATGGACTTGTTGACATGAAGAGAGAGGGCTGAACTGGGAGGAGCTGTGGATTTACAGAGAAGGCCCAAGCAGAGGAGGTCAGAAGGACTTTTGGGAACTGCCACCCGGAGCTGTCAAGAACTGAGGAGGTATGGCTGTGATCCTGGTATTTTGTCTGTCTGTTTTGATGTTGTTTTGCCAGATTCACTGGCTGGTGAAGGACAGTGGTGCTGTTGAAAGGAGCTAGAGAGTCTTATATGAGGAAGAAGCACATTACAATTATAGGTGATAGTCTGAGCAAAGGCAAACTCTAGATCAGTGGTTATCAACCTTCCTAATGCCATGACCCTTTAATACAGTTCATGTTGTGGTGACCCCCAGCCATAAAATTATATTCTTTGCTACTTCATAACTGTAATTTTGCTACTGTTATGAATCATAATGTAAATATCTGATATGCAGGGTGTATTTTCATTGTTAAAAATTGAAAATAACCCACAGGTTGAGAACCACTGCTCTAGATGTACTTGGGACTAAATGACCTCAATTCTCCATCCAATTCTAATTCTTTGCCGAATGTTCTAAAGTCCCTTCCAAATGACATTCTGCAATTGTATGTATTAATCTCTTCTAGTTTTATGATAGAGAGGGATTGAGGTTTTGATTTGAGGTTTTTTGGGGAAAGGGTATTTGGAGTCAAATTTAGTTTCTTAGGGTTGCAGACCTCTCTGGGCCTCAGCTTCATAATCTGTCAAATAAGGCAAATAAGGTCCTGGAAATTTGCTGTTGGTTCAGAAGCCTTGAAGGAGGATTTTCTTGTTGTATGTTTACAGAAATCCTGGAAGAGGACCTTGTTGATGTTTTCAGGGGTTCTGGTACTGTTCTGCAAGCAGAGAGTGACTTGACGAGGACACTGGCAATGGCTTTGTTGAGCCTTGTCTCCCCAGGAACTGAGAACTTGCCTTGGGTCAAGATGAAGGGCCTTTCCTTGGGTTCTCAATGTTGTGATGATTTCTTAACCTTGTTGTAGCTTAAGGGTAGATTGCTTTTTGAGCTCTCCTGCCCCTTTTGAAAAAGTGCTTAATGGATGGTATTGTAATTCAGTTGTAATCCAGGGATGGAAAACCTTTGATTTTTTTTTTTTTGGTGCTCTGTGATTGACCAAATGAATGTACTTTCTTTATGATTGGAAACTAATCTCCATTTGAGAAGAGACTAAATTAATGTACTGCCCAAGAGTGGGCTACTGTAATAGTAATCAGTTTTATCAGATACTTAGCACTTAATAACTTAGGGCTAAGTAGCACCTAGTAACTTAGGGTTAAGTATGGAAGGTGTGAACCCTGTCCATTGTTGAGAAGGCATGAACTCCCCTGTTGACATGGAAGAAGGCTATTAGCTGAGACAGGAGGCCAGTGCTGTATATAAAGAAGAATTCTAGAGACAGACAGAATTGGAATGTGGCTCCTTGTGAAGGAAGATTCAGGGAGA
>CM053595.1:101782365-101800087 GCA_028646575.1 Pseudocheirus occidentalis | reverse complement strand
GGTTAATAATCTCATATAGAAGAGGCAAGGGATAATTGTTACAATGGAGGGGAAGAACAAAGCAAAAGGGAAAGGGTCAACCTTACTCTCACTGAATTTGGCTTAGGGAAGGAATGACATAAACTCTAAACTGGGTATCTTGCCACGCAGGAGAGTAGGGGGGAAGGGGATGAGAGGTAGGATGACAGAGGGGAGGGGAGGGGGGGGTTGCTGGAAGTACACACTTCTGTAAAGGGACAGGGTAGAGAATAGAACAAGGTGGGGGCAGGATAGGAAGGAGGGACATATAATCAGTCTCTCACAATATGCCCACTGTGGAGATATTCTGTGTAATTACACATGTATAGCCTGCATTTAATTGCTTGTCCTTCCAGTGGGATGGGTGATGAGGGAAGAAGGCAAAGAATCTAGAATTTAAAGTTCTATAATCAAATGTTAAATATATATATATAAAAATATATATTTACATATATATTATTATCATTATTAACTACATCCAACTGGGAATTAAGATATACAGGCACTGGGGTAGGGAGATCCATGCTACCCTACGGAAAGTCAGAGGGGCGTGGGGGAGGACATAGGAGAGAGCAGAATGGGAGAGGGGTTATACAGTGGGATGGCTGTTTTGAGGTGCTGTGTAGGGGAAAGATGGGGAGAAAATTCGCAACTCAAAATCTCGTGGAAATGAGTGACATAAACAAGAATAAATTTATTTATTTAAAAAAATAATAGTCACATGGGAAAGTGCTCTAAATCACAAATAATTAGGGAAATGAGGCATCACTTCACACCCATCAGATTGACTAAGCCAACAGAAAAAGAAAATGACAAATGCTAGCGTAGATATGAAAAAATAGGCACTGTTGATAAAGTTGTGAACTAGTCCAACCATTCTGGAAAACAATATGGAACTATGCCCAAAGAGCTACAAATCTGCATACTCTTTGATCCAGCAATAGTTCTATCAGGTATACATCCAAGGAAATCAAAGAAAAATGAAAGGGACTCATATGTATAAAAATATATAGCAGCTTTTTATTGTGATAAAGAATTGGGAGTTGAAAGGATATTCATCAATTGGGGAATAGCTGAAGAAGTTATTTTATATGAATATGACAGAATATGTGATGAAAGGTATGGTTTCAGAAAAACCTGTGAAGATTTATATGAACAAAGTGAAGTGAGCAAAACTAAGGGAACAGCCTATGTAGTAATAGCCATAGTGTAAAGACTGTGAAAGACTTGGTAACTCTGATTAATATAGTGATCCACCACAGCTCCAAAGGACTCATGATGCAAAATGCAAAATGTAAACTACTCCAGATAGAGAACTGATGGTCTCAGAGTACAGTTTCAAGCACATTTTTATTTCCTTTATTTTCCTTGTTGTTCTTGTTGTCTGGGACATGGTTAATGTGGAAATATGATTTGCATAATTTCATATGTATAATGGCTATCATATTTTTGCATTCTCAATGGTTACGGGAGGGGATAGAGGGGGTGAGAGAATTCAGAACTGAAAATAAAAATTAAATTTTAAAAAAGAAAGCATTTAAAAATTATCCTACTCTGAAGCTTTTGACTACTCTGAAAGAAAGTCATTTTTTATTACTTCATTAGGGGAAGTATCTCTTGAATTCACTTTTGACCTGCTGGAAAGGAGACTTCTTAAAGGGAGTGGTCAAAGAGAAATTAAATAAATGATTTTAGGAAAATGACTCTCAGAGAGTATACTGAAAGTTAAGCAGCTTTAGTTCTGTTTGTTGAAGTTTGTTAACTAAATGTTATCCTGAACTTTGTAACTATGTTTTATGGTGGAATTTTATCTAATGTTTGAAAACATCAAAAAATTCCTTGTGTTAGAAAGAGATTTTCAGAACCACTAGGAAGCTGTTCATCTTTAGCGCTTTCTTTTTCTAAGCAGGAATGCTTTAGAATAATTTAAACTAATAAAAATTCCTTCCATTAGCCTCAAGTGTAAAATGCAGACTACAGAATTTTTTTCATATGTCACATTTAGAAACCACAATTTGTTCAGCCATTTCCCAGTTAATGGGCACCATTTAGTTTCCAGTCCTTTGTTATTACAAGTGAGCTACTATGAACATTCTTATGGACATGGACACCATTCCTCTCTTTCAGCTCTTTGAAGTTTAGTCCCAATGGTATTGCTAGTTCAAATTATATACACAGTTTAGTGACTTTGGGGGGATAGTTACAAATTGATTTTCAGAATAGTTGGATCAACTTACAGCTCCACCAACAATGCATGAATGTAAGTTTCTACAACCCTATTCAACAATTTTTCTCCTTTTATTGTCATCTTAGTAGAAGTGAGGCTTGTGGAATAGATTAGGCACATAATACACAGTAGTAAATGATCATAATAATGGTCATAAATGACCTAGTGTTTGAAAAACCCAAAGATCTGAGCTTTTGGAACAAAAACTCAATACTTGACAAAAACTGCAGTTTGGCAGAAACTAGGTATAGACCAACATCTCACACTGCATACCAAGATAAGGTCAAAATGGGTACATGGTTGAGACATAAAGGGTCTCAAACTAGGGGAGCATGGAATAGTTTACCTGTCAGATCTATAGATATGGGAAGAATTTATGACCAAACAAGAGATAGAGAATATTATAGGGTATAGAAAGAATAATTTTGATTACATTAAATTAAAAAGGGCTTGTACAAACAAAACTACATTAGAAGGAAAGCAAAAAACTAGAGAAAAAATTTACAGCAAGTTCCTTAAGGCCTCATTTTCCAAATGTATAGAGAACTGAGTCAAATTTATAAAAATACAAGTCATTCCCTAATTAACAAATGGTCAAAGGACATAAACAGACAGTTGTCAGATGAAAAAAATCAAGATTATCTATAGTTATATAAAAAAGACTCTAAAGCACTATCCATTAGAGAAATGCAAATTAAAACAACTCTGATTAAAACAACCACCTTACACCTGTCAAATTGGCTGAACTGATAGAAAAGGAAAATGACAAATATTGGAAGGGATGTGGGGGAAGTGGGATTAATGCACTGTTGCTGGAATTGTGAATCAATCCAACCATTCTGGAGAGCAATTTGGAACTATACCCAAAGGGCTACAAAACTGTGTATACCATTTGACCCAGCAATACCACTGCTAGGTCTGTATCCTGAAGAGTTTTTTTTTAAAGGAAAAGGACCTATATGTACAAAAACATTTATAGCAGCTCTTCTTGTGGTAGCAAAGAACCGGAAATTGAGGGGAAGCTTATTAGTTGGGGAATGGCCGAACAAACTGTAGTATATGATTGTAATGGAATATTATTATGCTATAACAGTGGTTCTCAACCTTCCTAATGCTGTGACCCCTTAATACTCATATGTGGGTGTATCTACATGTCGGCAGACCTGCCTGGAAACAGATAGAGGAGCGGTGTCTTGGTTCCTAAGATCATTGGAAATATGTGTTTTCTGATGGTCTTAGATGACTCCTGTGACCCCTATGAAAGGGTCGTTCGACCCCAAAGAGGTGGCGACCCACAGGTTGAGAACCACTGCTATAAGAAATGATGAGCAGGATGAAAAAAGAACAGAACCAGAAGAATATTGTACACAGTAACAGCAATATTGCATGATGATCAACTTAGCTATTCTCAGCAATACAATGATCTAAGATAATTCCAAAGGACTCATGACAAAAAAATACTATCCGATGGATGGAGTCTGAATGAATATTGAAACATACTTTTTTGAAACTTTCTTTATTTTTTGTCTGTTTTTTTTCATAACATGACTAATATAGAAATATGCTTTGCATGGCTATTCATGTGTAACCTATATCAAATTGCTTGCCTTCTCAATGAGGAAGGAAGAAAAAAATTTGGAACTCAAAATTTTAAAGAGCAAATGAAAATTTTTTACATGTAATTGGAAAAAATAAAATATTTTTTTAAAAAAGAAGTGAGTTAATAAAGAGTGAAATGAGCAGAACTAAGAGAATGTTGTACACAGTAACATCAATATTCTTCTAAGAACAACTTTGAATGACTAAGTCATTTTGAATATTATAAATACTCAAATCAACTACAAGAGACCTATGAAGGAAAAGGTGATCTACTTCCAGAGAAAGAACCAATAAATAGAAGTATATATTGTATAGTTTTACATATATATATATATATATATATACACATATTTATGTCTAGTGGGCCTTCTTGGGGGGTGGGGAGTGCACAACAGAGAACAAAAGAAAACTTAGAAGGAAACACAGAAAAAGTGGGTAGCTTTGAAAACAATGTGTAGTATTTATTACATAGTGGGTTTTTTTTTAAAGTAAACAGTATGAAATGGAAATTCATGGTTTTATACTGAGCCCTCTTTATGTTGTTCTTTGTACATGAAAATGTTCTTTTTTGGTCTTTCTGTATTTAAGTTCAAAATTATTTTTTAAATGTAATGATAAAAGGAACAAAAAATGGTGAGGCTTGTTACATCCCAGAAATAAGATATAGCCTCTTTTATAAATATGTGGCAGATAAAGATACTTTGACAGTGTATTCCCTGTAGTAAGTTCATTGTCTCTGCTGATTTTTTTATATGCAATCAAATCATTCAAAGCCTCAGTCTTCTAAAGTTATGGAATACCACTTTTGTACTTGAATGGGCCTCACTCTTACATTTCATTATCTCTGTCTTTGCTCCTTAAGAGCTTCTACTTTGGTGAAGTCTAAAAGGGGCACAAACTCTTTTACATGAGAGGTACAAACAAAATGGTATCAGAGTTCAGAGGACTAAAAGATTTGCTTACAGCTAGAGCTGTAAGCTAGAAGCTAGAGCTAGAAGCTCATCAAAGGGGTTATGTAGTTAGTGTATGAGGAAACTAAGGGAAAACTGTGGAGTATATAAATTTTTATTTTGTCTCCTCTCTCGTGTTTTTGGCTTCTTTTTCCTCTTAAAATGTTAGTTGATGAAAACTAAACTTTTTTTTTCTTCCCAGAGAAATTTGAATAGAGCATAGGATTTAGAACTTGGAGACAATCATGTTCAAACCCTTCACTTTACAAATACAGATGAGGAAACTAAGGTCTAGAGAGGGTGAGGGGCTTACCTAAGATTATATATAAAAGATCGCAGAGCTGTGATTTGCATCAAAGTCCTCTCATTCCAAATAATAAGGCTCCCAATGATATAGTGCTATATGATTTACAAAATCTTTACCTTAATAACCCTGTGAACATACCTACTCTTCTACTTATATGTGTGAGTTAAACAAGTTACTTTATTCCTCTAGTCATTGGGTTTTCTTTCCTCTAAAATGACTTGATTGAACTAGAATGATTTCTAAGGTCCCTTCTCATTCTAAAGAGATGAAGTGAATGCATCTGCATAATTTATGTCACAGAAGTGTTATTAGCCCAAAATTAAGGCTCACTCAAAAAGATGAAGTGATTTACCCAAGGTTACAGAGCTAATAAATGTCAGAATTGACATTTGAACCTTGGTTTCCTGACAGCTAGATGGAACTAGGGAAAGAGAAACAGGCCTAGAATCAGGAAAACTTAAATTCAAATTCTACCTCACACATTTAACAGTTGTATAAGCCTGGGCAGGTTACTTAGCCCTTATTTGCTCCTATTAGCCCCTATTCCTCATTTGAAAAATGGAGACATAGTGGAAAAGGGAACAGTAAACCACTCCATGGGGTCACATAGAGTTGGACATGACTGAACGAATGAACAATAACAACTGATACCAAATCCAATGTGCATTTTACTATACCATGTTGAACTCTGTACTTTAAGGCTGAAAAAAAATTAATTGCTAGTGATGGAATTTAAAGAACTATGATGGGCAGAAGGGAAGATGTGGGAGTTTGGGGGCCTGTCTCCCTGCGACTCTGAAATCATACCATGAAGAATTCACTTACTATGAGTAAAGAGGAATACCAGATACCTAGTTATATAAAAGGATTCTTTTTTTCTATTATTACTTTTTACACCATGACATTCATGTGGAGATCATTTTCAACTTCACAGCTCTTCAGTGGTTATAATAAAACACATCATTACCTCATTCTCATTGCACTAAATTTATAGATCATAAGACTAGTTTGATATTTACCAAGTTCATTATTAAGAGTTTCAAATGAATCATTTTTTCAGAATTATCATTATGCCCCTACATAGCATTTCTACTTGTGTATCTTCCTTTTACCTATTATTTCAAACATTTAAATCTGGCATAACTGCCAGAATTTTACAAATGGTGATTCCGATTTTTCAATTTTCAATTCAATTTAAGAAACATTTAATATGTACTGTATTCAGAGAAATGTGGGAGGATCCTAGATCTAGTACTTACTACCTTATGAGCTTGGGCAAGTTACTTAACATCAATGAATCTCTGTCATTTAAAACTTAGAAAAGACCAGAAGAAAACACCTACAATGTTTATGGCTGGGAGAGAGAATTTTTTAACCAAAAATAGATTAGGAATATAATAAAAATAAAATAGGCAATTTTGATTATTTAAAAAGTTATTGTTTTAACTTTTCTCCCAACCTCAGTATCAGGTTCTGCTGTTTCGATAACATCCCTGAAACAAGATAGTGAAGGTCGGAGTCAACAGATTTGACTGTATTGAGTGCCTGGTGACCAGAGCTGCATTCACCTCAGATGGAGTAGACATTGTGGCCATCATGACCCCTTCATTGATCTCAGCTACTTGGTTTATATGTTTCAATATGATTCCACTCATGGCAAGTTCAAGGGCATTGTCAAGGCTGAGAATGGGAAGCTGGTAATCAAGGCAAAAGTCATTACCATCTTCCAGGAACAGGATCCCACCAATATTAAATGGGGAGATGCTGGAGAGTATGTTGTGGAGTCCACTGGAGTCTTTACCACCATAGAAAAGGCTGGGGTTCACTTAAAGGGTAGAACCAAGCAGGTCATCATCTGTCCCCCTTATGCTGATGCCCCAATGTTTGTGATGGGAGTGAACCATGAGAAATATGATAATTCCCTTAAGATTGTCAGTAATGCTTCCTGCACTACCAACTGCTTGGCCCCCTTGGCCAAGGTCATTCATGACAACTTTGGCATTGTAGAAGGACTCATGACTACAATTCATGGCATTACTGATACCAGAACACAATAGAGGGACCCTCTGGTAAGCTGGGGAGTGATGGGCGTTGTACTGCCCAAAACATCATCCCTGCTTCCACTGGTGCTGAACGGGAACTCACAGGCATGGCCTTCCATGTTCCTACTTCCAGTGTATCTGTTGTGGATCGGACCTGCCATCTGGAGAAACCTGCCAAATATGATGATATCAAGAAAGTGGTGAAGCAAGTATCAGAGGGACCCTTGAAGGGCATCTTGGGCTACACAGAGGACCAGGTTTAATCCTGGTGACAGCAACACCCCTTCAGTAGCAATACCCACTCTTCAACCTTTGATGCTGGCACTGGTATTGCCCTCAAAAACCATTTTGTCAAGCTCATTTCCTGGTATAACAATGAGTATTGTCATAGTAACCATGTAGTAGATCTCACGGTCTACATGGCCTCCAGGGAGTAAGTGGAAAGCCATGGACCTTCATCCCCAACCAAAAAGGGGAAACCTACCATTTGGGGAGCCTACATTCCTAACTTATATTCTTATACTAGGGATCCTATGTCCCATTCACATCCTTGTTCCAAAGCAGCCTTATAGTAAGGGGGAGAAGCCTAGAGTCCTATATTGTGTTCCATCAATAAAATCACCATATTCAGTGCAAAAAAGTTATTATATGATTACCAACTGATGCTAGACTTTCTTCCAGAACTAAACCAGTTATATTTCTTCTAGGTATCTAGGTGGCACAGCAGATAGAGTCCTGGACTGGGAATCAGGATGATTTATCTTCATGAGTTCAAATCCAGCCTCAGACACTTACTAGTTGTGGGAAACCTGGGCAAATCACTTATACTGTTTACCTCAGTTTCATCATTTGGAAAATGAGCTAGAGAGGGAAATGGCAAACCACTCCAATATTTTGGCCAAGAAAACCCCAAATGGATTCATGAAGAGTTGGACACAACTGAACAATAACTACAAAGGTTTTAAAGGAGATATTTTCTTCAAAAATATAGCAAGGACAAAAATATAAATATCCACTCTCCACCTTGGAGGAAACTCTCCCCTATGGTCCCTGGAGTGAACAAGCTCAAACTTAAGTCAGTCTCTACATAATGTTTGTCTTATAACACTCATATCCAAATGCAACATGGTCAATGGATGGTTGAGTTTCCATCTCTAATATTGCTGGACTGGGATAGAAGGATCACTCAGGGCAGTGTGCCACATCATCTGGCTTTTGGAAAGTCCTAGAATTGACTCCAGCTACCAGATTCTGGGCATTCACTCTTATGACCTGTCAAAGTTCACGAGATCATAGCCATCTCCAGTCCTCTTTACCTAGAAGCAAGACAGAATGGACACAATAGAGAGAGAAGCAAGACCAGGACTACATACTCTTGGCTTCAAGCCAGTTCCAGAGAGGAAGGAGGACATTCTATACAAAAGGAATACATAACCCCAAGCATGAAAGTGGGAGAGCACAAGGCACGTTTAATGTGACTTGAGCATAGAGCTCGTTGAGATGGAAAGTGTTGAATTAAAGGAACTAAACCTGAGTACTACTAGCCTCTGCTACTTACTGCCCATCAGACTTTGTATTAAACACTTTGATCCTTGGGACCTCAGTTTCCTCTTCTGTAAAAGAGTGATGATTGGTTGATTGTACAAATTCAACTTTAACATGATCAACAGCGTAACATGGCAGCCTAAGAGTCTAATGCTATCTTGGACTTCATTAAAGAAGCAGAGATTCTAGGAATAATACTGTGTTCAGTCCTGAGCATCACATTTTAGGAAAGACGTTGATAAGAAAGACATTGAAAGACATTGAAGATATCCAGAGGAAGGCAACCAAAATAAGTGAAGGGTCCTGACTTATCTGAGCTCTGCCACTTGCTGACCAATAGGAGGACTGGTTGAGGGAATTGGGGATTGTTTAGCTTGGAGAAGCAACTCTTTAGAGATGATAGTTGGCTTCAAGTACCTAAAAAGTTGCCACATGAAGGAGAGATGAGCCATGTTCTGTTTGACCCCAGAGATCAGAGCCAGGAGCAGTGGGAGGAAATTGCAAAGAGGTAAATTTAAATTTGATATAAGGAAAAAATTTCCTAAAACTCAGTCATTTCAAAGTCTGCTTTGTGAAGTGTTCGACTTCCCCTCATTGGAGATCTTCAGGCAAAGGCTGAATGATCTCATCTGGTGTGTTACAATGACTATTAATATGTCCTTTGTCAGGAATGGGTTAGATCAGCTAGCTAGTCTTCCAATGAAAGTCTGTGTTTCTCTGACTAGATAATCCCTAAAGTCCCTTCTGGCTGTAAAGTCCTGAGATCCTAGGAGTAATAAGTGATGTGGCTAGAAAGCTAAGGTGGTGCCAGATCATAAAGAGCCATTTCCAGGCAAAGAAGTTTGGGCTTTACTCAGTAGATAACAGGGAATCCAATAGTTTTGAGTAGAGGAGTGACATGACTAGATTTTTGCACATAGGAAAATCAGTCTGGCAGTGATATGCATGCCAGATTAGCAGAGATAGAAGAGTAGAAATAGGTCTGCTTAGAAGAGTTTTGCAATAACCTAGGTGAATGAAAAGGTCTATGTTAGACTTGTAGCAGGGGCAATAGATTCTGTCACTGAAATAGTTGATCTTTTCTTTCCTCAATAATCTGATCCTGTAAGCTGATGAGGAATAGGTCTGCCTGGTATTGTCATAAATCCATCAACATATATGATGACCTCTCTGCTGTCTAATATTTCTATGGTCACTTTAAAATGAGCTGGTCAGACTTTGCCTCTCTAAATGGTCGACTTAAAATTCAATCTGCTCTGATTGCTACCAATTACATGACTTTGAATATATTTGAACTTTAAAATCTTCCCAATAAATATCTTAGTAATTAATTCCCTTAATGAGCTCTTCATGGGGCTCAGCCTGCCATCTGTGAGCTTGTTGTTGTTTTTTAATACCTTGTTAACTGTAGTTCACTATAATTGATTTCCTTTGTAAATGATAGAACTCTGTTTTATGTATTTAAAAACATTCTGAGAAGTGAGTCCACTGGCTTCATCAGACTGGCAAAAGGGCCCAAGACACAGAAAAACAAATAGTTAAAAACCCCTGAGTTAAACTATACAGTACTGAGATGAATGGTTAAAACACAGAGACTATCAACAAAAGGGGCCATTCCTGCCCGAAGAGGCTGAGGAACACAGGGATGTGACCAAGCTACCCTGAGTTGAGTTTCTCTGGGACTTACCTATTGACCACCTAACAAGGAGAACCCCATTCTGTTCCACAAAAGTGAGAGAAACTTTACTCTGGGTGTTGGACCAGTTCTCTGGTGGAACAGGAGCTGGGGAAGAACAAAAGCTCAATGCCATAATTAGGTGCCAAAAGTCCTAGGGAGCCCTATATCACCCAGCTTGGATTCTGTCGTGTGGAGGCAGAGTCGGGAGGCTGTGATAACGTAAGAAGAACGCTTGAGTCTGAAATTTTAGGGAATCTGAGCTCTGCCACTTGCTGACCAATATGAATAAGTTACCGGCCTGTCTGAAGCTCAGTTATAAAATGGGGAGAATAATACAGGTGCTACCTACCTCACAGTTGTGAGAAAAGTTCTTTGTTAACCCTAAAGTATTATTAGTTATTGGTGCTACATTCCTCATCATGGTATCTCTGAGGATCAAATGAGATAACATATGTAAAATGCTTAGAAATAATAGAACACTGCATAAATGCCTTATTATTTTTAGTAACAATCACTTACCACCATCAAATGCTATTTAACTTAACTGATACCCAGTCCCAGCCCAGTAGCTTCTTGAAAGCAAATGTTTTTCATCTTGTCTTTGTATCCCCAGTACCTAGTTCAGTGGCTTGAACTTAATAGATACTCAATAAATACTTGCTGAGTTAATGGATAGCACACATTGAAACAATGATTGAAGATTTACAAAGAACTTTATAAACATTTCATATGAATAAGCTTAGGAAGCTAATAAAAGCATTCATCGTTTCCAGACAACCTATGGTCAAGATGGACAAATAGGCAAAACAAAAACAAAAAAACCACAAAACATAATGTTGTATAGTAATAATACTAATCCTAAAGGGATCTATTATCTCATTAGTTTAGGTGCTCCTTACACCAGTGTATATCATGAGCCCTCTACTCTTTGAAATTGTATACTATTCTTATACACATTTTTCTATAAATCCTTGCTAGAAGATGTTATTGATATACTGGAGGCTTTCCTGTTTTTATTTTAATATTTCATGAATGCCAATGAAGTACTACTGGGGTTGACCATTTGTTGACCCTCCTTCTGGCTCTTCTCCTTTTCCAGTCATGCATTTCTTTGATGATATTGTTTTAAAGGCACAATTAGTAGGTTGAAATTCAATTTTTTTCATTGCTAATTGATGATGTTTTGTTACACCATGTTCCATGTGCAACTCATGACTCAACATGGCATCGAGACTGACCTATATACTCGAAAAATATGCTAGCAAAGCACAATGGGCAGCTAATTGGCACAGTGGATAGAGCACAAGGCCTGGCATCAGGAAGACTCATCTTCATGAGTTCAAATCTGGCCTCAGACACTTACTCTTTGTGTGATTCTGAGCAAGTCACTTAACCTATTTGCCTCAGTTCTTCATCTGGAAAATGAGCGGGAGAAAGGAAATGGCAAACCCCTTTATCCAAGAAAACCCCAAACGGGGCAACGAAGAGTTGGACCCAACTGAAAAAATGGCTGAATAACAACAGCAATGAAGTATAAACTCTGGCAGGTTTTGCTTTTTTTTGTATTATCAAGCTGTGAAGGCTTTACTATAGTTCCAGTGGCAAACTAGTGTCTCCAGTCCTCTGACCAGCCTAAGAACAGAGAGAAAGTTAGCAATCAGGAGGTTAATATGGACACCCTCAAAAAATGATAACAACTAATAATAATATATATAGCATTTATATAGTACTTTGAATTTTGCAAAATGCATTTACATATATGTTATTTCATTTTATTCTTACAACAACCCTGAAGTAGATGCTATTATCCCCATTTTACAGATGAGAAAACTGAGACAGAGATTAAGTATTTTGCCCAGTTACATAGCTAGTAAGTATCTGAAGCCAGACTTGAACCCAACACTTTCTGACTTCAGATCCACTGTTCCCCCTCAATGCCCCACATTATATAATACTCTAAGGTTTACAAAGCATCTTTCTCAAATCAGTACTGATAGGTAATACAAGTAGATTATTTACAGATAAAGAAACTGAGTGACCAACCCAGAGTCACATAACTTGTGAATGCCAGAGGCAAGATGTGTAGGGACCTGAATTAAATTTATAAGAATAAGAGGCATTCTCCAATGGTCAAAGGATATGAACAAGCAGTTTTCAGAGGAAGAAATCTAAGTTATCAATAGCTATTTAAAATGCTCAATATCACTAATAATCAAAGAAAAGCAAATTTTATAACAACTCCCAGGTACTACCACATACCCATCACATAGGCAAAGTTGACAAAAAGGAAAATGACAACTCTAGAGGGGTTTTGGGAAAACAAGGATTTTAATTCACTGTTGGTGGAGCTATGAAGGTCCAGTCCTCCTAGAAAGTAATTTGGAACTATGCCCCAAAAATATTAGAAGGTACATATCCTTTGACCCCAGTGATATTACTAAATCAATACCCCCAAGGAGTTCAAGGAAAAAGGAAAAGGACCCATATACACAAAAACCTTTAAAGCAACTCTTTTTTGTGTGGCGGAAAAAAATGGAAATGAGGGGATGTCCATCAATTGGGCAATGGTTGAAAAAGTTATGGTATATGAATGTTACGGAATACTACTGTGCCATTAAAAAAAAAAAACGATGAAGGGTACGGTTTCAGAAAACCTGCAAAAGACTTGTAGGAACTGATACAAAGTAAACAGAACCAGAACAATTTATACAACAATAACAATATTGTAAAGACAATCAACTTTGAAAGACTTAGGAACTCTGATCAACACAATGACCAACCACAATATCAAAGGATTAATAATGAAAGATGTTATCCATATCTAGATAGAAAGCTGATAGACTCAGAGTGCAAATTGATGAGTATTTTCTTGTTTTTCCTTTTTTCTTTTCTTTTGTTTTTTTGACATGATCAGTGCAGGAATTTGTTTTACATAATTATACATGTTTGCAATGGGTTTTGTTTTTCTTGCCTTCTCGACGGGTGAGAGAGGAGAAGAAGGGAGGTAAAGGAATTCAGAACTAAAAATTGAATTATATTAAATTTTTTTAAAAAAAGACAGACTTGGAATTATTTGGACAATGCAGAGGCGAGGTAAAATGTAAAATACATATTTGTCAATCATACAAACTGAGTATTTTAAGCATCAACTACACGAGAGAGTATAACAGTAATTGTAAGTTACTATTTAACTCTATAACAGTTGTTGTAAGTAAGTAACTGTGTCATGTTTTAAGTCTTCTTTTAAGAATGCTTATGAGAGCTTATATGACAGACTGAGAAGTGGTTAGTATTTGGGAGAGAAAACACACTCCTTGATCCTGCAAAGTACAGCATTTGGTGGTGGCTGGGTACTCCCAACGTAGCCATTACGCCCCCATATTATTTTGTCTAATTCAGAGCACCATCAAGGAAGGTCATTGGTAATCTGTAGAATAGAGGAAGGTGACTAGGAAAGGTATCAAAACCATGTCATATATGTCATAATATGACATATTGGTCATAGGAATTTATGTTTAGCTTAAGGAAGAGAAGACTGCGGGGTCATAATTACTATCTTCAAATATCTGAAGGACTATGCTTCTCTGAAGAGGCATTAGGCTTGCTCTGATTAGCACCTGAAGGCAAAACTAGTACCAGTGGGTAGAAGGGAGGGAAATTTCAGCACAATTATATAATTAGAACTCTCTGAAAGTAGGATGGGCAACGTTGGGAAGTAACTCAGTCTCTGAAAATGTTTAGGGAAAGCATAGATGACCACTTGAAAGTACTGTAGTGGAGGGTTAGTTTGGGGGAGAGGGTGAATTAGAATATTCACAAAAATTAGGACTGGACTGGACGGTCAGTCTAATCCTCTTATTTTACTGATAAAGAAACTGAGGCTCACAAGACTTTAAATGTAATAAGAAAGGGAGTTTGCCCCCCATCAATTAAGGTTAATCACTAGGTGTTAATCATAAGGTGTTATTGGTCACACAAGACAAGTGTTAAATATGTAAACAAGATTGTGACCCCTTGATTTCTTTTCAAGGTGTGAATTTCTTTGATTGGATTAAGAAAGGAAAATTGTGATTGACTAACCAAACGAGCTAACCAAGCCTCTGGGAGATTTCAGTAGCTAGAGGAATTTCAGCAGGTGCTTACCTGTGACCTAAGGGAATAGACTATAAAGAAACAACCAATCTATTCAATGTGATGGTCATCCAAGGAAAGACAGTTTCAGAGAACGTGACCCCTCATGGAAGAAAAGTGCTGGCTATGGACTCTTCAGAAACCAGGAAAGAGTCACACCTAAAGGAAATTTCATGAGGACTCTACAAAGGGAGAAAAGGAGCTCCAGGAATCATGAGTTGTAAATTAATCTTTTGACATACGTGTTGTCTATAAAGGCTCTTTATCTTTGTACTTTGTGTGTGTCCACTCTTCCTATGGACACTGTGTGTATTTGTGGGAGACTGTGACCCAGAAAGAGGAGGAATGTTTAACACCAATTGTTCTTATTATACTTAGTAAATGCCCTTTTGAAAGGCTACTTAAATCTGTCTATTAATGAGAAGCAAATCCAAGTAGAAGCTTGTGAGCACCAGTACAAGAAACCCAAGTCCTCAGAATTACCTCCTAGAATCCTGAAATTAGTGGCAGCCACATTCTGGGAACCCAACCCTTGAATGTGAGTGGAAGTAGCCACAGAAAGGGGTACTACAAATGACTTACCTAATATCACACAGTATGCAAAGAAAGGATTTGACCCCAGGTCCTCTGACTCTAAACCCAGAAGGTTTTTTCCCTACTATTCTTGGATGTCTCTAGCATCCCTTCAGATTCTGAGATGCTATGATTTTGTGATTAGATATGAGTTGGGAAAAGTGGAGGAGAGCAAAATAACTATGGTACAGTAGCTACTCAGATACATCTAAAGCAGTGGTTCTCAACCTGTGGGTTATATTCAATTTGTAATAATGAAAATAAATCCTGCATATCATATATTTACATTACAATTCATAACAATAGCAAAATTATACTTATGAAGTAGCAACAAAAAATAATTTTATGGTTAGGGGTCACCACAACATGAGGAACTATATTAAATTGTCGTGGCATTAGGAAGATTGAGAACCACTGATCTAAAGGTTCCTGAGGCCTAATTAATGCCTCAGAATATTTGATTACTTTTAGATGGTGCCTTTCTATTTCATACCTATTCATCACTAAATCCAAATATGAACTCTACTTACGATGCTCTGAATTTTTCTAAGCCAAAGGCTTTTTAGTTACTGCATATTTTGCATATAGGAGTTACATAATAAATGTTTGTAGAATGAACAAATGAATATTAAATAACTATACTGCACCTCAAAGGTGCTGGTATTGATACAGGCACAGGCTCTGCCTAGTGGCCATAGTTTGCTTTCATAAATGAACTGCCTGATCTATAATTCAACATTTTGTTTTACAGGTAAGGAATCTGAGGTTCAGTTTCCTCCTCTCTGAAATGGGGATTCTATTTGGAGCATATGTAGACCTTACAATACCTGTTAAATCCTAGGACTTGAAGCTGTGATTTCATTGATATAAGGAACACTGAGAATGGGAGCTCCTGGGGAAGAAACTCCTGTACCAATACAGGTCAGTACCTTCTCTGTAACTTATATTTCTATGGTTGCCTAGAGCACTGAGAAGTTAAGTGACTTCACAGAGTTACACAGCCATTTTGTGTCAGAGGCAAGGCTTTAACCCAGGCCTTATTGGCTTCTCTGTTCATTACATCACACTGTTTCTTTTATACCTATAAAATAAGAAATATTTATTCTGTGTAGGCTTCTACACTATATGCTAAGAACGAAACAAAATTGACTCTGAAAGTACCCCTGCCCTCAAAGATCTTGTAATAAAAATTACCAATGCAGCTAAAAATAGAAGGGAAACAAGAAACTGGGGGAAAAATCTTTGCAGCAATTTACTTTTTTGTAGATCTTGTTGCCAAGATATATAAGTAACCAATTCAAATAGAGAAGAATAAGAACCATTCCCCAATTGATAATTGGTAAAAGGATATGAAAATATTCTTTTCATATGCAAAAGATATGAAAATATGTCTTCATAGGAAGGAAACCAAGCTACCAATAGCCATATTTTAAAAGTTCTAAATCATGAGGAAGCAGAGTCAAGATGGCAGTGTAGAAGCAGCAGCACTCTGCAGCGCTTCCGATAGCCACTTCAAATACCTATAAAATATGACTCTAAACAAATTTTAAAGCTCCAGAACTCACAAAATAACAGAGTACCAAAGCTCCCGCTGAAGGCAGCCTGGCAGGCAAATGGTAAGGGGTTCATCACACCACACTGGGAGCCCAGACCAGCACCACATGAATCTGGGGCTGGAGCCCTGAGGCCACCAGAACAAGCCACAGCTGGAGTGCAAATCACCAGCAGCTGTGGCGTTTTCCAGAATTACCAACCCATAAGAAACAAGGACTAAGTGAAAGGTCAGTGGAACTTGGATAAATTTGGGGAGACAGTCTAGCTGACTGCCCCAGGGCTAGAAGCAGCTGAAGCAGTAGCCCTGCAGCTGCCTCTATGTGGCTGCTTCAGAGCTCTCCACCTGCAGACTGCAGGGGAGCCAAGCAATTGTTCAGAGGCTAAGTACTCTTGCCTTGAGCTGCCTGGATGGGGATTGCAGTATTGGGTGGTGGTCCCGAGGTACATTTTCAGTGAGCCAAAGCTGGTGGGGGCTGCAGAAATGGTGGCCTCCTAATAGCTCTGGCAGCTGTGAAAACCCCAGCGATTTGGGACAGAGCTCTCCCCTCTGAAAGCAGAGTTCTACTGAACCTAAAAGTCAGGTAAGTGACTGGCAACATGAGCAGGCAAAGGGAGCAAAGCAAACCCAGCAATGCAACTTTAGATTCCTTTTTGGGGGACAAAATGTGTCAAAGCATTTAATGGGAGGAAAACAACACAGTCAGAACTCCCACACCAAAAGCTTCCGAGGAACATGAAGACTGCCTAATAAGCCATAGAGCAGCTTAAGAAGGATTTTGAAAACCAAATAAGAGAAGTGGAGGAAAAATTGGGAAGAGAAATGAGATTGATGCAAGAAAATCATGAAAAGAGAGTCAACAACCTGACTGAAGAAAATAACACCTTAAAAATAGATTAAATCAAATGGCAAAAGAGGCCCAAAAAGCCAGTGAGGAGAAGAATGCCTTAAAAAGTTGAATTTGCCAGATGGAAAAAGAATCTCAAAAGCTTTCTGAAGAGAATAATTCCTTCAGAATTATAATGGAGCAAATGGAAGCAAATGACTTTATGAGAAATCAAGATACCATTGAACAGATCCAAACAAATGAAAAAATAGAA
>CM053595.1:101763503-101781865 GCA_028646575.1 Pseudocheirus occidentalis | reverse complement strand
TCTTCCCCCCCCCCCCCCCCCGCCCCCTGGCAGCGTGGCGCGCGCTGCGCCGGGGCGAGGCCTGAGGTATCTGAAAGGTTGGATGGAGCGCGTTCCCTCCGCCGCCTGCGCGCGCCTTCTTCCCCACCTCCTCCGCGAGCGGTCCTCCCTCTGGCCTTCCGGCCGTCCCCAAATCATCCTGGTGCGGGACTGTGTGCCGGAAAACGATGGGGCGCTTCCAGGCCTCGGAGACCCAAAGCTTCCCTTGGAGTTTGAGGATTGATTAACCCTTCCCCCGCCGCCCGGCCTCTGGCTCCTGCTTTGCCCTGAAGCGGTTGCCTTTGGCCTCTGCTCGTGCCGCGTGCTGTAGTTTGCCCCGGAGCTCGGCGGAGTTCTGCTTGAAGCTCCTGGGGATGTAAGGTGCCGTGTAATTAGTACCCCACGATTTCATTCTCGTGCGACGTTGTCATTAACTGGCTCGTTAGCGATCACTCTTGTTCCCAAAAGGCTGTCTCAAGAGCATACCTTCTAGGCACAGTGGTTCTCAACTTGTGGGTCGTGACCCCTTTGGGGGTCAAACGACCTTGTCACAGGAGTTGCCTAAGACCATCGGAAAACACGTATTTCTGATGGTCTTAGGAACCGAGACATTAGGAAGGTTGAGAACCACTGTGGGTGTTTGCTCAGTTTCCTTCAAGATCGGCCTGGTGGTTTCTTAAAAAAAATCCTTCTACGAAAGCTGATGGGAAGAGCTTTTGGTTTTTGAACGTGGGATACATAAATGATGACACTTGCTGCCCAAGTCTATTCGTGGCTTGAAAACATGACATTTCGAAAACGCTGAAGCTCAGTCCTTGTTTTACTCGAATTAAACATCTCACTTGTGTCTGTTTGTTGGCATATAAACAACAGGATGGTTCCTTCCTTAAATCTAGTTTCTGCATCATCACTTTCCCCATCTTTCTGGCATCCTTTGGAGTTTAGCATTCTTAAATGTGAAGTCCAAAACTAAGTTTGTAACTTCTAATGGAAGTGACCCTCGCAGAAGCAATGTTCAGTGTTGCATGCTTATTTGTTGAAGCCATTTAATATGTCTAGCTTTTTCGTGGGCTATAAACTGTTGTTAGAGCTTGAAGAGATGTCAGAGGTCATCTAAAATCAGTTCATTTTCCTATATATTTTTGACTGGCGCTATTTAAGTTATTTAAAGGGGAATTGTTGATATAGTCAACAATTATTGGGTTGTTTTAGGAATTTCTTTTATTCAATATTCTTTTGATGTAATGGTGTTGTTTTGATATAGAAACTGTATAAGACTGAGGTCACTTCCAAGTTTCTAAACAACTTCCTTATGTGAGGGGAAATCAGACTTAGATTTCATTCAAGAGTCAGTTTCAGAACTTTGGGAAGAGTCATCTTTGGACAGGGATTTGAGAATTATGATCTACCCTTCCCTGGATGTTTTGAGTCTTCTGTTTTCAAAAACTGGTCACAATTACCTCTGCATCATTGACCTGCAGGTGGCAGTGCATTTCTGAGACCCATTTAGTAAATAAGACTATATGAATAAAATTTTACTTTTAAGAAAAGGAAATCTTGGGAGAGAATATTTAATATTTGTTTCTGTCTACTTAATGTTGCCTACTTGTATTTGAGGCTTAGTGTGAAAAAATAAAATAACCATCCCAAAATATAAAATTCACATGATTCACTAATAAAGAGGATTTTTATCTTCTTGCTGGTTTTAAGTGACAGTATCACATAAGTGTGAGCAAAAAGTTTGTCCTGTGAAGTAAGTGTGCCTGTACCTAAAATCTTTGGAATGAAATTTAAGTGAACTGTTGACTTTTAAAAGGATAGCGACCTCTTTTCCCCTCCGGCCTCAAAAGAAGTCTCTACATCCATTATTAGTGAGTGGTAGTAATGAAGGGATCAAAGCACTTTCTGAAAAAGTAACAAATAGGGCAACACAAAACAGAATGACAGCAGACTGCATAGTACCAGCATGCCTGCAGCTTTTTAGATAATTTTATTACCATCAAAAATAAATGCTCTCACACATTGTCATTTTTTCCCTCCATTGCTAAATAGAGAAATTGAATAGATCAGTTATACTTATTCTATTTACATTAAGGAAATATTCCACCACCCCAATCAAAATTCTGCTAAACTCTGAAGATGTTTCTCTTACCTTGCCTTTTAAAGCATTGCTTTCTATAAAGTTTAATATCTTTTGACCTGGGCTAGTGCAGTGCATGTTTTTAAAAACTGTAAAGGAAAATATCTCTTATCAAGGAAAGAATAAAGTTAATTTGGATGTGAAATTATTTAATTTCTTAAGAGTAGTTTGAACCTGTAAATCAAGGATAACCTTTTGAAAACTGTACAAAACTTTGGCTTTTAAGGAGTATAATTTTTTGCCCAGTTGAACATTTACATGTTAAAAGTATTTATTCATTAATATTACTGATGTTAAGAAGATTGTGTTTCTTCACAAAAGAAATTGCTGTTTTAACAGAATGTAGGTTTTGTAACAGAAATTTATAATTTATTATCAAATATCTATAATAACTTTTGTTGCTAGTGCTCATGGTTTTTAAATCCAAATAATAAAGGATGTAATTTCCTTTTTGTCCTGATATAAATCCCATTTGTGTTTTTACCTACAATAGGTAAGGATAGACTCACAGACTCCTAAAATGGTATGAGTACATTGCTTTGACAACATATTAGTGTACTCTTTTATGTTTTCTTATGTGTACTCAGGGAAAGTTCACACCTAGTTCAAAACTCAAGCCTACACAAGAAAATAATTGAAATAGAGGCAGTAAGTTGTAATTACAATTGTAACAATAGAAATAGTGAATTGTAATTATGATTGTGGTGATACTCAATCTCTATGTGCCAGTTTTCCAATTTAGAATTGCAGTTCTGGTTCACGAATGATTTTCTGTTATAGAGTTTTGAGTAAAAAAAAACTAGAAAAATCTTTTTTTGGTTTAATAGTTTTGTAGTAGTTAGAAGTATCTTGAAATCCATTAAAAAAAAGGAAGGGACAAGATGAGGGACTTGTTCACATTAATTATCTTTCAAAGTAATAGAAGCTATGCGGTTAGAAGTAGTTTCTCCAATAAAATCAAAATCTCATTTGTAGACATCTTACTGTATCTTTAAATTTAACTGTTTCATCCTCTGGCTTTAGGTATTTAACTCAGCAAACAGCATTTGACTACTTTGACTTTCTTAGACTAAAAGAAGACCTCCAAGCTTATTAACTTTAGATTTGCTCCCATTTTGCTTCTAGTGGTGTGAATGTGAAGTAGTCGTGTGTCCCTATTTTTGTGAAGAGTTACATTTGGATCTGAAAGCAAAATGTACCAAAGGAATAAAAAGAGCTCTAACCTTATCAACAAAACTCCACTGACAACTCTGACTCATGAACTTTAGAGAACTTTAGTTGTCAATTTGCCCCCAAAGAGCCACAAAAACTTGGAAGGCATATTATCAAAATGCGTCAAGATTGGTGATTAGTATTTTATCTTCTTGATTTTATGACTAGAAAGTCAGAAAAGGACGCTTAACATTTTGATGCATATCCAAAAAATACTTTTAAAGTCCATCAGATATGGTATTGAACAGAATTAGTAGTAACAAACCTTTTTGGAGCACATGATTAGAACTCTATAACTTGAATTCACTTCTTTCACCTTGGACATTTTGTGCTTCCATCATCTTTGGATGACAGTGTGAAAGCTCTACTGTCTATACTATTCTAAGTGCTTTCATTTTTAATAATGCCATAGTAATGGCTTCTATAATTACTGTAACAGATTGAGGGGAGGGGAAGATAATTTCTTCTAAAATAGGGACTTTCTGGGGAAGACTTAAGTGTCAGCTTACTACATAGAATCAGGAGTAGACAGATAAAGAGAATGAAAGCTGTTGGGTCATTTTTCATTTGTAACTGACTCTTCATGACCCAATTTGAGGTTTTCTTGGCAAAGATACTGGAGTGGTTTGCCATTTCTTTCTCCAACTCATTTTACAGGTGAGGAAACTGAGGCAGACTGGGTTAAGTGAATTCCCCAGGGTCACACGGCTAGTAAGTGTCTGAGGCCAGATTTGAACTCAGGAAGGTGGGTCATCCTGACTTCAGGCATACCACACTATCTACTTCATCAACTAGCAGCCCATAGAATGAAAGCTAACTTATGAGTAAAATTAAGTCTTTTTTTTTCTTGAATAGTCTGATATAATAGATGAATTACTTTCAGTCACATGATGTCTTTGAGGGAAAACCTCTGAACTCCCTTGGAAATAAGAGAACTCTCATGTCCCCTACCCACCAGACCTGTGCCTCTCTTCCTGCCTGCATGAACTAATGTTCTATCAAGGATGCTAATAATAATTCTTTTACTGGAAGTGTTGTTGCTTCTTAAAGCATACAGTATTACATAATTACAAAATCTCATCAATTTGGACTCATTATTTTTGAATGTATATTTATACAGAGACTATGTGAAACTGAAAAAAGCTTACTGAGAAAATAGAATAGATATTGGGACATGTATGGAGTGTAGTTTGCCTATTAAGAGAATAAACTTTTCCACCATTTTGGGGCGTGTGTGTGTGTGTGTGTGTGTGTGTGTGTGTGTGTGTGTGTGTGTACTATAGGATTATAAATTTAGAGCTAGAAGGGATTGTAGAGGTCCTCTAGTCTAGCTTCCTCATAGATAAGAAAGCTGAGTTCCAAAGTGCTGAATTTACTCGCCTGAGACTGCACAGTTATTAAGTGGCATGGCTGAAACTCAGGTTCTCTGACTGCAGATTTAGTGTTCTTCCATAGCACCTTATGACCACTACTGATATGTTCATTATAAATTATTCTATGTAGTTCCCCCAAGGACCTCTACTTAACCAGTCCATAATTTGTTGCCCCAGTTGAGCTAGTGAATGTTTTAATAAAGTTTTATTTCTCTCTTTTTAAAAAATGTTAGATATTTTACTCATTCAGATTCACCTTCTTTATTTTTCCAAAGTAGTGAAGGCTTACCACATCACTCTGTTTTAATCCAATCATTTATGCTGTGAGGTGGGACAGGTAGTATTATCAACATTTTTCTGATTGAAAAAGCAAGGTAAAGTGACAGTAAATAACTTAATCAAGGTCATACAGCTGACTAGATACTAAATGTCCTCATTCTCAGCCCAGCACTATTTTCATTAGGAAAGCAGGACAGTGTAATAATAGAATGCTAATAAAGGTTTTTGTTCAGATTGTTTAGGTTAATAAAATATCAATAACAAAGGGGCAGAAGGATTGTATAATGGGTCAATAGAGATTGTAGATTTAACTAAATAATATGGATTGTACCCTATTTTGATGGTGGGGTCTCTATGGATATAGATGATAGAATTCATTATCATTGTACAATCCAGACAGATCAGCATTCCCTAGGGTCTCTCAGGAACAGTAAAGAGTACTTTTCATTCCTCTTTCCAGGAAAGAGGTTACTTTTTGTCCAATTGCAAGTAGGTATATTCTTTTGTAGGAGAAAAGTAAGACAAACAGAATGAATGAATCCTTGGTGCCAGAGTTTTCCAAGTGTAAGGGAATACATACAGGTGACTGGTGGCGGTAGTGGGAGTAGTAGCAGTACTGATAGTGACAACTAACAGTTATATAGTGCTCAGTACATGCCAGGCACTGTGCGAAGCATAAAGGACTGGTCTAAAAAGGGAAGGAAGATTTGGTTGATGAGATTATAGAATAGACATATCTAATTATAGAATGAACCAGGTCTGGTTTCTGGAAAAAGGAATTGAAGGAAAGTAGTAGACTTCTCTATCATCTGTTGCCTCCCCCTCCCCCTTATTTGGGAGCTCAAAAGCTGTGACAGTCACTTTCTTGACAACATATTTTTCTATTTAAAGTGCCATATGGGGACATCTTTCTCATTACCTTATCTGAGTTAAATAATTTCTGATTACTAAGATTTCATTCTTTTCTAATGAGTCTTTTGGGGGTAGTTTTGTAATTGTGCTGTTTATATCATCCCCAGGAATGTTACAATGACTAGGTGGTGGTGCTGTCCCTGGGTATTGATTCCTAGGCTCACAGTGCTGCTAATAATTCCAGCGCTCAGTGTGTTCCATTGCTTAGGAATTCGTGCCGTGTGAATGAAGAGGTCCAGATTTTGGAGGGAAAGAAGGGTTGTCTTTGTTAAAGGCAACTAGGATATAGGTAAGGTAAGCAGTTCTCATACTTATTTCTTCATACAATCTATATTTTTCACATAACAGATTTATCTAGAAACCATTGTGTGAAATTTGTCTAAAATATTAGTTAAAAATGAAACTATATTAATATCTTTATTTGGGAGTTTTCACCCTTCCCTTTTGTGGATTGCAAACATTCAGCTACTTCCTGTTCAGTTGATCTTTCAAATTATTTTGCATTATGTATTTTTGTGCAACATTCCTTGAATTGGTATGTTTCTCCTTTTAAAGAACACTTTAGTTTTCAAAAGGTCACTTGAAAATAGATACATTCCAAGACTCTAAGCCTTAAAATATGGTTAAATGGTTTTGAGTGGCAGTAGGTGGCACAGTGGATAGAGTGCCAGGCCTGGAATCAGGAAGACTTATCTTCCAGACTTTATATCTGGCCTCAGACTCTTTCTAGCTGTGTGACCCTAGGCAAGTCACTTAACCCAGTTTGCCTC
This sequence comes from Pseudocheirus occidentalis, assembly GCA_028646575.1. Taxonomy (NCBI): domain Eukaryota; kingdom Metazoa; phylum Chordata; class Mammalia; order Diprotodontia; family Pseudocheiridae; genus Pseudocheirus; species Pseudocheirus occidentalis. Next base: position 101,775,161 of record CM053595.1, on the reverse strand, counting down.
CGTTTTTTCATCTGTAACATGAGCTATAGAAAAATGGCAAAGCACTCCAGTATCTTTGCCAAGAAAAACCTCAAATGGAATCACAGAGTCAGACATGACTGAACAACAATAATATTATTAGACCACTTAACAAGTTATAGAAATAAACATTTGAGTTTGTTAGAGAAAAAATGGCAGCCTACATATTCTGGGGACAGGTGACAAGATAGAGAGAAAAGATGGAATTTTCAGTCTTCTTCCTAGACACAGTTTGCCCAGTGTCTTCATGCTGATCTTTGACACATCCCACTATGGTTTTGCTTTTCCTGTAAGTACTTCAAAATAACAACTCCCTTCCTCCCTTATTTCTCCCTTCTTCCCTACATTAAACTTCCTCAATGTAGACCATCCTGTTTTAGACATTGAAATTGAAGGTATTTGATTAAAGGAATTCACATCAAACTCTAATTCCAGAAATATTTACGTTTTAAAAGGAAACCTTTTTAGTGAACTTTTAGTGGAATTATAAAGCCAGTGTAGGAAAGATATTTGGGGGAGGAATGGAAGGTAGAGATCTTCCTTGCTCCTGAATCATGTCATTTTAGAGTCAGTTCTCTTAAACTGATTTTGTTTTTTGTGACTTATTCATCATCCTTCCACTTAAAAACCTACAAATTATCTAAAAATTCAGTGAATTTTCTAAAATCCTAACTGCAGACCCCTACTGCTCTTAACACTCCCTCAAAAAAAAAAATGGACATCAATCCAATTGGATAGAAAGACCTGTTTGATTTGTACAAGTCTTATCCTTTCCAGACAAAAAATTAGTATAGCTTCCTCTTCTGGGTAAAACTTCCCAGTCTACCAAGATTTCAATAAGAATGAACTATTCAGAGCACACGAAGTCTTAAATTGGGGTGTCCAAATTTATGCTACTTTTAAAAGGTTGTTTATCTATGATTCCTACAGTGAAATATGGAAGGTTGTTTTAGAGGTTTTATAGAAGAAATATATATTAAACCAGACCAGCCAAATATATTCCCTAAATTTGGGGCTAAATCACAGTTATCTTAGAGATGAAAAAACTTGAAAATATAGTCTAATCCCTTTGTTTTGCAAATTAGAAAATGAGACCCAAGGAAGGGAAGTGACTTGACACTTGTTTACTACCTGGTACCTTTTCATGTAAAAGAAAATGTTTAAAAATTGATATACTCAAAAGTAAATTTTTGTTCAAGTGATTAAAGGTACAAAACATTGAAAAATACTTAAATATTTGGCTTTAGAAACAGTTTTTAAAATTTTAGCATCCCTCATAATATTTCATTCTCACTAGAAATATTTTTCATTTAGGACACATAACACACTTCTTTCCATTTTTTTCCACCCAACAATAGTGAGCAATGGGCAAAATTATGCAGTGCAATGTTCCATACAGCTGGTTGGTAGAAGAGCCAGCCAGAACAAAGGTCTTCTGACTCCCATGCCTGAATTCTTTTGACTCCTTCTGAACCTTTGTGTGTCTGCCTATAAAACAGCAGTTCTCATCCCTGTCCCCTGGCCCTACCTCTCAACAATGGTGTTGTACCCTGTAGGGGCTCTGTGCACAAACAGCCTACTGGTGCAGGAGATCCTAGGAATCCCAGGAGGCACTCAGGAAAGTTAGTTTCCAAATATAAGGTAGGGATAGGTGAGTGGTAGACTCTTGTCCAAATGGGCCAGAGATGGAGGGTGGAGGGATCTAGCAGGGGTGGAGCTACTAGAAATGTTCAAAAGCTGAATAGCTACTTGTGAAGGATATTAGAGAAGGTATTCCTATGTAAGGATATATTTTCTCAATAGTTCTGTGGCAGGTAAGGGTTTGGATCAGATAACCCTAAAAATCCCTTCCAATTCAGATTCTATGATTCTTTATTATTCTAAAGTTGGTATCAATAATGGCATTCTAGAGCGAATAGAAGTACCTATAATTTAATGGTAAGCACGTGTTAGCACTATTTTTATTATCCCATCACCTAAATATTCATCCAATTCAAAATTTTAGGTGCCTACAGCAGAATATAACCCTGCTTTTATAGATGTTTTATAAGTGCTCTCAGAATTGCAGAAATACTTTTAAAACTGGTGAAATGATGAGTAAGATGATTAGATTTCTATTTGTACCTGACACTATGCTATACTGTAAAAAATGATTGAACAGAAAGGTCTTCCCATCTTTAGACCATTGTTCTTGACAACTAAATGATTCTGGTGCCACATTTTCCCTAAAGAATATAAGAATATTCCAATCTAAAAAATAAAAGGACTTGGAAGAGCTGCAGATTGCAGTTTCTAGAGGTGTTGTCCAGAATATCATTGCCTCAGAACTATTGAGAAAATGTATCCTATATTTAAAAAAAAAAAGTAAATACAACTAGAGCATGCTAAAGTAATTTGAAGATCCAGTTAAAATAATGCATATTGAATTGACCTGGAGAGTACAACATAAAAGTTAGCTACTTTCTTTAAGGGATCTTACAACTCTAGGTCATAGCACTAAGTTTCTCCTTAGTTGTCTCAATTCAAGAATTTGGATAGGAATTTTAAAAAAAAAATCTAATAATCACCTTTAAGCATCCTAACTTTGTGAATGCTTAATAATATTTGATAATATACTTTTAATTGTCTCCATTTGGATTAAATCAGACAAAACTTTCTCACATGATTGACATTTCTAAACCAGTTAATTATTCTGGATATAAGTAAACTGTGACTTCCATTATTGTTTCATTGGATACATGTCTCCGGTACCTTATCACTTCTCAGCTTCTCCAATGTTTTCATTATCCATATGTTGCCAAGCAGTTTTTGGCTGACCACATTAGTATGTCTGTAACTTCATGATTTGATATTAGTCTCCCTTCTGTACTTAATGTATTGTGTGTGCCAGGTTCTTCTGATGGAAACTTATTTAAAGGAATATTTTTGGTGAAGTTACTTATTTCACTTTTATAGTTTGTAGTATTTATTATATTACTTGGGTCTGACAGACCAAATGCACTTGAGTTGGAAGCAAGTCCTATGTCTGGGCCCTTGAAAGTTCATTCTTGACTCTAAAGGTGTTGAATTTTAGAAGGTCATAGTAGTATTCCATTTGGCAGTTAGGACAATAAAACTATATTTCTGCCATCTCAATATGGGAATTTCTATTTAATGATAAGGCAACATAAAACACATGAGAATTGCCTGATAAGCTGGACTGCTTGCCTTCTAAAACACTGAGTTTTGAGCTGATTCTGGTCAACCATCATTTCACAGTAACAAAAAAATTGCTTAGTCCTTTGTTCTTTTTTACCTTATTAAAAATTTGAAAGGCCCTTAAAGCTAGTCCATCTGAGGACTGGTGAAGAGGGTTAAATTCAACCCTTCAGGAATTGTGGCTTCAAGACTTGCTCCAGTGTTAGTCATTAAAGAATCAGTTTTGCCCAAGATTTGTATTCGTTGTAAATCTAAGGGCCATTCCTTATCAAATCATGACATTGTACTGCTTTAATAAAAGTTGCCCAAGTGACAGTGTGTCTTTGCTGAATGGATTTTTCTTGCACCATCTGTTTGGCAATTGTATTTTTTTGTTGTTGCTCTCATTTGAAATTTGCTGATGATCTTGTTTTTATTCCATAGCATTGAACAGATGGGTTGATTATTCTTTTCAGATATTAATAAGGCAGCGGAAAGAAGAAATATGAATACGGCTCCAGCAAGACCCAGCCCAGCACGAAGGTAAAGTACCCTGAAGCAGCGAATTACCCTGGGAGAGTCGGGCTTGGGGGAGTTAAGCCAAACTTCATCCACCAAGTGTCTCTTCTTCCCTTTCCCCCCAACAAATCAGAGGCGCTCAAGTGAACGATAAGAACATGAACTATGTGTGAAGGGCCTTGCTGCTTTTTTTAAACATCAGGAGATGCAGAGGAAGCTTTGTGTGTCCAGTGCCAAATCCAGCAGCGAAGTTCAGCGTGCAATAGACGTTGCGCGGGATTTGAAGAGGACAAACTACTGTTTGTCCCTGGCTCATGTATCACTGGCAAACCTCTGCATCTATAAGGATTGCTTGAGGTCTTCAGTGTGTCCTGTGCTGCCCTGCTATACGGTTATCAATGTTTCATCTCTTCAATCTTAAAGGCTTCCAGTACAGATTGGTTTTATGAAAAGTGCAGTTTAAGAGGGTGCTGTCCCTGTGTCACACATCCTTTTTTTCATGCACATTTGGGTTACCGACTTGGAAATGAAATCCACCAGCCCTGTCAAAACCTCTTTTGGAAATGCAGGGAATTTTCCCCTCTCAGTTTCTCCTCTGGGTATATACAAAAGATATGGTCTTGATGTGACTCTTCAGGACATAAGCCTATGTTCTTGTCTTTGTCAAAAGGAGAAACTTCAATGTTGTTATCCCTTCTACCAGAGGAGGATATATTGTATCCTCTCTGCCTCTACAGTTCACAAGTACAGGCTGTATTTTCAGTTTTGTTGTGGATTGCAGATATATTCGTGCCTGATGACTTTAAAGGAGTCAAGTGAATACTCAATATGGACTTTTCACTTTGGAACTAAGCTAAAATACAAGTTTACTATAGTAAACTGAATACTACTATTATTTTGACATAGGAAGGGATACAGTGTATCCTTGTCTGTACAGTTACCTTAGCTTAACTGAACAATTACATCGAACATACCATTTGGGGGTAGATGATTCTGTATATTGTCAGCTTCATTTCACAGATGGAATGATTACTATGTGGTTTTGCATGTGTTTATGCCCATATGCTTGTGTAAGGTGAGGAGTATATTGTTAGATTCTATATGTACCCATGCTACACATTTCAAGCCACGCTCTGGGTACATGATTATGCTTCAGAGTTCGGGTCTTTTTTTCCATTTTGACTGTGCTGCAAAATGAAGTGACATCGTAAGTACAACCACATCTACTGCCACATAGATCTGTGCGACCTTGTGAGTTGAGTGCAATGTTATTAAGTACCCTGGTTATGCTGCAGATCTGGACAGATACATCGGTGTGCTTAGTCCCACTTGTTCAGAGACCTTCATTCCACACACAAGGAGTGGTCTTACCATTGATCTTGTCACTACCCAAAAGTGTTCTAGGGCCTCTGTCATTAACACTGATGTTGCTCTATCAGGGAATCATTGCCTTTCCTTTCATCTCTCCCTGTGTCTTACCTGTCTTAAACCTGTTCTTCATCAGCTAGTCGCTCTCACCCTTGCTTTGGCCTTTCCTTGTTTAAAAATCTTGACCCTATAGCTAACCATTTTAACCTCAACTCAAGATTACTCCAACCGTGCACCTTCTTTCCCAAATACTTGTTGCTAAAGAATGATGAAATCATAGAAGTGGGCTGAATGGGTCCACTATAAATTTGTTTTCCAGTCTCAACTGAACCCTTGCTATGCACATCAGTCCTCTTACTTTTTCCAAGTTGACTTATATTCCTCATGTAGTCTATTCCAGACTTTCTCTTTTCTCATCAAATTACCTACACAATCCCTCCCCCCCAAAAAAAACCAAAAACAAACAACCAAAAAAATTTAAGTCCATCTGTTGCAAGCTTTTGCCTCACCCCAACTCTACACTCCAGATCACCTCAATATATCTTTTCCTATTCTTCTTCTGTCTTAAAGGAAGTAGTCTTTTTTTCTAGCAAATGCCAGCCCCTCTATTTCTACCCTTAGTCCCATCCTCTTCCTCTTCTAGGAGGTTGTCCCTTCTGTCATTTCTTTTTGTCTTCAATTTCTCCTTATCCATCTCCTCAAACTATCCTCCTGTATCTCTCCTTTTTATAGTCAAACTTGTATTTAAAAAAGCAAACCAGGGTGGCCAGGTGGCGCAGTGAATAGAACAACGGCCCTGGAGTCAAGAGAACCTGAGTTCATATCTGGCCTCAGACACTTGACTTCAAACACAAAAAAACTAGTCGAGTGACCCTGGGCAAGTCACTTAACCCCAATTGCCCTCCAAAAAGCAAAAAAATTAAAAATTTAAAAAAGCAAACCTGTGTTCATTGTTTCCATTTTCTTACCTCACACAACCTGTTGTAATCTAGCTTCCGACCTCATCACTCAGTGGAGACTTCTCTCTTGAAGTTACCAATCATCTTTTAATTGCCTTATCTAATGGTTTTCAGTTCTTATCCTTCTTAACCTCTCTTCAGCATTAAACTACCCACACTTATTCCTCCATGGGTTTTGTGACAATGCCTCTCCTGGTTCTCCTCCAGTCTGTTTGACTGTTCCCAGTCTCTTTAATGAATCCTTATCTTATCTTTGTCCTATATCCTGTGCTTCCTTGTACCCCTAGGGCACTTTTCCTGGACCCATTTCTCTGTCCATACTCACTCACTTCTTAATCTCATTAGTTCTCTTGGATTCAGTCATAACTTCTGTATAAATAACTCCCACATCTATATGTCCAACCCCACCATCTCTTCTGAACTTTGGTCCTGTACCAACTGCTTTTTTGAAATCTCCAGCTAGATATCCGAAAGGCATCTCCAGCTCCATGTCTAAAACAAAACTCTTTACCTTTTCCCACATACCCTTCCCTCTTCCTGTTGACAATGCCACTGTACTTCCAGTCCCCCAGATTCAAAACCTCAGACTTATTGTCACCTACTTCCTTTATCTCTCAACCATACGTTTCCATTTCTTGTAGATTCTGTGTCCATAATCTTAACTTGCACTCCTCCCATTCTCTCCCATTTCTCTCCGTGCATGGAGCTCCCAGCCTAGTTCAGATCTCTTTACTCTCTTCCCTGAATTATTGTAATAGTTTCTTAATTGTCTCCCAGCCTTCAGTCTCACCCCTTTCCAATCTGCCCTTTGCTACCAAAGTGATATTCCTAAAACACAAGTCATGTCAATATCCTGTTCAAGAAGCTCCAATGGTTTCAGTGTCCTTCTAGGATGAAAAAAAAAATTCTATTATTTAACTTTGAAAGACCTTCATAGCATGACTTCTGCTTCCCTGGTTTTCATATACTCTTCTGACCAGTCTAGCCCACTTGATATCCTTGTATACAGTATGTACCTGTCTCCATGCCTTTGCAAAGACAGTTATCTGTGTCAAGAATGAACTCCTTTCTCAACTCTACCTAGTTGAATTTCTAATTCAAAATCTTCCTTCAAAACTCAACTTAAATTCCACTTCTTTAAGAAGTTTGTCCTCATTACCCCCACCCCAAGTTTCTGGTGTCCTTCCCTAGAAATTACTTTGTATGTATTTTTGTTGTTCTGTGTGTACATGCTCCTCCCTGCCCCTTGAATGTAAGCTCCTTGAAAGCAGAAACGCTTTTTTTGTCTTTTTGTCCCCATCGCATAACATAGTATCTAGCACGTAGCAGGCACTTAATAAGTGCTTGTGAATGAATGAATGAAAGGTATATTGTATATCTTTTCTGTGTATCTTAGTACAAGTAAATGTTTAGACATTGTGAGACATCTGCAAAACCTCAGCTCAACTTCAGTAAACCCAGTTTATGTCTGCTTTCCTTCTTACCTCATATCTCCCTGCAGTGTTAGGTGTTTTCTTCCTGCTGTACTTCACAGCCCAAGTAGACATATAAATTAGACCTGTGTTTCTTGTTTTTCTCTAGCATACAGGTGGGTACAGAGTATATCCTGTCTGTGTATGGTAAAACTAAAGAGTTCAAGTGGAAACTATGTGGTTGCCAAATAAATTGAAAGTGGATATGTTGTGTATCCATTTTTGAAGAAACTGCTTGGTATGGCAGTAGCTTATGTTCCTTGACCTGAATAACTTACAGAGGAAATGCACTGTTGTCCCTTCTAATATTCTTGATTACACTGCAGAGAGTATTCACACTGTGTCACAGGAAGGTACAATTCCCTTCCTCTCCTCCCCAAGAGATACTTACAACCACTGGAGTGGTATCTGTGTGTGTCACCTATAAGACTAAACAGTAAGGGAGATGGCAAAAAGACAATATGCCTCCTGTTAATATGGTTTGAGAAGGATACTAGGTATTAAATTTATTAATGAATGTTTAACCAAATGCTTCTATCATTTCCCATTGATGATTGATCATTGGCTGTGTCAGGGAAATAGCTAGCTAAATGGGTCAAAATCTTTTTACCAAAATATTGATGAAGAAGATACATTTTCTAGCCTTAGATGTACCATCATCAGTAGAGGGGAAGTAGCGTTACATCTTTTTGAACTAACCAAAAAATATAAGCAGTGTTATTTAGAAACTGTCTTTTAAAATGAACACTAGTGCCCTTACTAAATGTAAGCATGTATCCATGTAGATCACCACTATATTTATCTTAATGTCACCTTCTTAAGAAATGAGTTTTAGATGTGGTTTGGGGAGTGAGGTAACAGTAGGAATTGGCCTGCTGTGTTATTACAGTAAACAGTGGGGACAACTGGGCTAATTCAGATTCCATTAAGAATCAGTCTTCCTCTTGGTAATATGTTGCTCACTGGGTTCCACAGCAGGTTGTCATAACATGATGCATTTTTAAACAGCCATGCTGATTTGCTCCAAAAAAAAAAAAAAAAAAGAATGTGTTTATTCACCAAAATCTTTTCTAAACATAATATCTAAAAAGAAAAGTGAATGCTAATATAAAAAATAAAGCTTCTCCTTTAATTAATAATGTAGTCCCTAAAGCTAAATAGATAAAAGAACGTATTCAAAACAAAACCTCTAAATAATTGGGTCTGTATTTTTGTCATTATCTCTAAGATAAGAGTTCCGGACAGATAGAACTTGGTAGTAATATTTCTCCTGTAATATGGTTAGTAATATGGTTGGTCTCACAAAGGATTTTGTCACTTCTGTTGGAGGTATCAGGTACCATCTCTGCTTCAAATGCCTTCTTCCAACCAAAGCCCACAGTTTTCACTGAAGACACTAAAATGTTGACAGGTACAGTTGGTGCTCACGTAGATTTTGTGTGCCTCAGGATCCCTTCTCCTTGATTATTTCTACCTTAATAAAAATGTACCATTTGCTGTCTCTTCCGAACAAGAGTATTTGCTTAGGTTGGGACTTAATTCTTCCTCATTTTTCATTAAAAATGGTATTTAAGTGCTAGAACATCTTTGTTTTGTAAGGTTGTCTTGTTTTCTTGAAAATGGTGAAATGAGCTCCAGTAATTACAAAAGCTTTCACAGGATTGTCGCCGCTTAAAATGTCTAAGGTGGGCTGGACATCTGCTAGCTCATCTTTCTGTTAAGTAATATCTCCTGAGTGAGTCATAGGTACATATTGCCCTTTGTTAAAGTGTGTTCTAATCATCTTGACTGGGAAGCTACACCTTCAGATGACTCTACTCTACGTGCGGGATTCTGCTTTGGAACAAATTCAAATCAGAGCCCAATCATCACTGAATCATTGGGCTCTTACAGATCTAGGTCATTTGGTTCCCATTTGGGATTTGGTACATCTTATCATGAGTGATAAGGTGTCAAATAGTAATGCTAAACTCGAAGGGATTAGGTATTAACTTCCTGAAAATGCAAAGTAAAGACAAGGACTGTGATGATACCAGGTACATTCCATATTTCCCAAGCATTTCCATATGACCTGAAGAAGAAAGAACAAAATTATCCTTAATATCATGTTTGGATTATTTTCTCTCTACCATTTCATCTTTATTTTTGGAAAACATGTTGAATCTCTGCATCATCAAGAATCATAGAGCCTGAAGCTATCTGTCAACAGAGCACCAATTTATTTGGACTGATGAAACTTGTTGTGTTTTATTACTAACAAGCTCCCTGATGTGAGGCAGCCATATGTATAGGTAGTCTTCATGATTCTTCACTCCTAATGTGTTATCCTCTGTCCTGTAGTACTTTGATAAAGAATTCAGTCCTCAGTGAATGCCATCTATATCTGGAATTATGAATCCAGCTGAGAGAACAAGAGATTTTAAATTAATGCCTGGAGGAAGACCAGTTTTCTCCCCAGAGAGAAAAGCAGCATGCTTGTGACTTGATTTGCAACATATGAGGGGACTTAAGATTTATTGTATTTCCTTTCCCTGAATCATGTACATATCTGTATTCCTGGTTTCTAATGGAATCATGCAGCCTTGTGGCAAATAACCAAGCTCTCACACAGAAGACAACCATTCTGAAAGTCGTATTTATATGTGACAGCAGAAACTTGAATAACTGATGAAGGAGAATTCTCTCAGAGAATAGGACAGGGAAAGAAAAGCTAGTTTCTCAAGGCAAAGGAACGTGTGATGTAAGATAGTAAGCAGTAAGAAGCAATAAAGAAGACATTGATTCCAGCCCCTCCCTTTCCTTCCAAGAGGATGAAGAACCAGAAACCATTCTGGATATGATACACAAGGCCTTGTTGCAGTATCCTATTTCTGAGGCATTAGTTCATTTCTCAACAGAAAGAAGGTCTAAACAGCATCCCCAGATTCATCAATCAGTGCTTCCCTTTATATTTTGGACCTTTAGGCACCTAAATGGAAAATGGAATGGAAAATACCTACCACTTCAGACTGGCAGCCTGCATTTTTCATATCTGTCCCAGTCCTCTGTAATGGACATGAGAACACCCCTTGGGTAAAAAGTGTTGTTTTCTTTTGAGTAGTAGGGAATTTGGGACATAATTTTGGAAGTGATTTTTTTTAAAACTTGCCTATATCTGGTCTATAGTTTTTAACCCTGAAAGTCTATAATCACTGGTCTTTCTTTAGCCTCTAATAACCTAATACCTGAAGAGGTGATGGCATTTGTTTCTTTTACTGAAACACCTCTAGTATCATGGGATGATGTTGTGAGCCTTATTATGCTTAAGAAACCTGCTTTTGAACCACTTGTTATCTAAGGTCAAGTCTCTCATGCAGAAGATTTTATTCTGGTGGCACTTTGAATCCTACACATTGTAGTTTTCTTATTGTTACCATTGTTCTTGTTTTGAGTAAGATGTAGAGGGTGGCAGCAGGGGCTATTTTGTTCTGGGCTGGTTTTTTTTTTGGGGGGGGGGGTTTAAAAAGTGAACCTAAAGCTTTTTTGTCCCTGTACAAAAAGCAATCTTGCATGCTATTCATCTTCCAAAGGAAAGAAAATTGCTTGCCCTTTCATTTTAGAGTAATATCTTCCCTTCTATTACCCCCCACTATTCCTTTTCCTCTTTCCTATCTTTCTGCTGTGACTATTAACTTTTCTGCCTTTTTACTCAGCAAATAATTGAGGGAAGCATTAGAGGGTTGTTTCAGATGGACTTTAAAAACTCTTGTGCTAAGGGGAGGTCTTATCTGTCATAAACTGGAAGTCTGAGCCCATTATTTGGGAATCTAGGCTAAAAGTCAGCCTCCAGAGGAGACCTAACAGGTAAGTGAGGTATATTTCCTTGGAATCAAGATAAAGAAAATTTAACAAAGGTTTTTCTTTTTCCTAGTTATTTGCAGTTTTACTGTAAAAATGTAAAAATATGAACTTTTTACTTTCTTCTCTTCCCGAGGCCTTTCTAAGCCTTAAAGCTGGTTGTTTGGCTGGCTGGCTGATTCTATATGTGTTGGGTATGTGTATCTGTGGTCTGTGGTCTGTCAGGTTACTGATCTCTCTGAGTCCTGGGAGCCAGCCAGGAACACTAAAAGCTGTTGCCAACTCTAATGACTGCTTGCAAACACTCC
>CM053595.1:101717199-101763403 GCA_028646575.1 Pseudocheirus occidentalis | reverse complement strand
TCATTTAAATACCCTAATATTCTGTTATTATTTTTTGCATTAACAGGTAATATAGAAATACTAGCAAATCTCAAAATACATGGATGACCAATGCTTATCTTAGAATCTCATTTGGTATTTTAAATTACTTTTGCCGTGTAGTCTTTGTCAATGGAATGAAATTCAAGTTACTTACCAAGCTGTTATGTTATCAGCAAACATTTTTATGTACCTGCCAAGCTCTGTGCTAAGGATAGAAAGAAATATGGCATTCTTGCCTTTTGAGAAGCTTACCATTGCATAAGATAGAACTCCTGTATAAAAAGATAACAATACAAGAACTCATGCTAGGTCGTCCATAACTGGTATGGAGATTAAATGCCACCATTTTACTATAGGAATTCAGAAGAGGATGCAATTACTAGTGCCTGAGTTGTGTAAGACTTTGTAGAGGAAAGTGAGCTTTGATCTGGATCCTGAAAGAAAAAATAGGAATTAGAGATTATCCCAGACAGGGAAAATGACCTGAGCAAAAAGGTAGATGGAAGAATATGCATATATTTGAACAATGAACAAAACTTTTTGATTATCTAAGAATTCAAGTAGTTCATAAAATTAGAAAGGCAGAGACCAGAACGGAAAGTCCTTAAATATCAGAGTAAGGAATTTGGGGTTTTTAGAACAGAGGATTATATATGGAGGCAGAATATTTCAAGAGGATCAGGTAGATGGCACAGTGAATAGAGCACCAGCCCTGGAGTCCAGATGACCTAAATTCAAATCCAGCCTCAGACGCTTAACATTTACTAGCTGTGTGACCTTGAGCAAGTCATTTAACCCCAACTGCCCTGTCTTCCCCCCTCCAAAAAGTAAAAAAAGGTGAGGGCAGCTAGGTGGTGCAGTGAATAGGAGCACTGGCCCTGCAGTCAGGAGGACCTGCGTTCAAATCCAGCTTCAAACACTTAGCACTTATTAGCTATGTGACCTTGGGCAAGTCACTTAGCCCCAATTGCCCAACCCTCTCCCCTCCAAAAAAAAAAGAATATTTCAAGAAAATCTGGTCTCATGTATAGAGTCAAGTGAAGAATGAAAACTGATTCAGGTAGTTAAGAAGTTGTTGCAGTAGTACAGGGGTGAAAAGATAATAGCCTTAACCAGGTTGATGACAGTGGAAAGGCAAAGGGAAAGGATGAATAAGAAAGGAATCATACAGAAACAATCTGTCAGACTGGGTAACTGAATGTGGCGTGAGGAGGACAAATTAAATAAACAGGACACAGAAAACTTTTTTCCCTTGTTGAGTGAGAGACTAATGACAGTAAAATGCAAAAGTCTAGAAGGGAGTTGGTTTGAGGTAATGAATTCCATTTTAGACATGTTACACTTAAGATGGTGGTGGCATATCCAGAGGGAAATATCTTCTAAAGAAAATCCATTTGGACTCACCAAATGATCTCTGTGGTATGATAAATATCATTAGTCAATACATAGAGATCAGTGCTCCGTATAAATCTTTACCTGAAAGCTGCACAAACTAATCTATGTTGTCAGTACATAAATTTATGTTTGTCACCTTTTACAGTAATCTGAAAATCTATTTTTGTTGATCTGTTATACCTTGCTGTCCATTTCCTTTAAGTTTAGTTTGATTATGCCAGCAGACATTTTAACCATAATTTTCTTAGAGCTGAAGACAGTCATCACTCACAAAATTGGTTTTTCATGATCTGCCTGAAGGGCATAATATTCTTTGATAAAACCTCATTATTTGGTCATGTGTGACCTCTTTTATCAGTTTGTCCCCTTTCTCTTTCCCTTGTGAGGCTCTTACTGGGTAGCTATACAATCCTTCCTATGGGCATTTTGTTTTTTCTTTGTTCTGTCAGAACTCTTTGAACTATATATGATCAAATGGGGAGACTGTCTTTAAAAATCCAGCAGTGTCCTAGCTACTCTTGTCTGTTTGCTCTGATTTGGAGAGTAGACTTTATTGGGTGGTGTCAGTTTGGCTATACCAGATATATAAGAGTTGAAGGGCCATTGCTGTCTTTTTCATCACAGTACTTTCCTGCTCCCTTCCCCACAGGGATCCATATGGTTTTGGAGATGGTCGGGATGCAAGACGGGATCGGTCCCCAGTTCGAGGCAGCCCAAGGAGAGAACCCAGGGATGGCAGGAATGGCCGAGATGCCCGAGACTCCAGAGACATACGGGACCCCAGGGATGCCAGAGACATGCGGGACCCCAGGGATTCTAGAGACATGTGGGACCCCAGGGGTTCTAGAGACATGCGGGACCCCAGAGATATGCGGGATCCCAGGGATATGAGGGATCCCAGAGATGCCAGAGACATGCGGGATCCTCGGGATATAAGAGATCTCAGGGACCTTGGAGATCCTCGAGAGCTGAGAGATCCCAGGGATATGAGAGATCTGCGTAATATTCGGGATGCCCCACGAAACCCTATGTATGACAGATACCAAGATGTGAGGGATTCGCGAGATCCTGTCTATAATAGGTATGTGGCAATTTTGCATGATACTGGTAAGATCCATTCTCTATATAAATTGTAAGGACAGTATAAACATACATTTGCATTCTAGGAACCCAGGAATAAGATGAGGATAAAGAGATTTGTTCTTAACATAATGTGCTTGTTATAGCCACTGTAGAAGCAGGAACTGTTCCTTGTGGTGGTGGGCACTCAGTAAATACTTTCTTTTCTTAGTAAATTAATGTTTTGGCTGAAATGAAGCAAATTCATGTTTATGTGTGGAAAAAAACACAGATTTATATTGTAGAACATAGGTAGTTTGGGGAAAATAACAGGAGTAACATCTATATTGCTGCTTTTTATTGGAGAGGACTGTAGCACAGATAATAATAGTGCTTTAAAGTTTGCCAGAAGCATTACAAATGCCTCATTTGATCCTGACAACAACTTGGGAGATAGATGATATCATTATCCCCATTTTACAGATGAGGAAACTGAGGTAGGCAGAGGTTAAGTGATTTGCCTATGGTCACACAGCTAGTAAGTATCTGAGTCTAGATTTGAACTCGGGTCTTCCTTTCACCAGGTCCAGTGTTCTCTCTCTTGCACCTTCTAGCTATCTCTCTTACTGGAGAGTCATACTTCCCTTCTCATAGGCATTCTGTTCTTTCTTTACTCTGTCAGAATTCTGACTTGTGTATGATCAAATGGGGATACTGTTTTTAGAAATCCAGCAGTGTCCCTGTTACTCTTCTTCGTTTGCTTAATTCTCAGTAAATATTTATTTACTTTGCAGGAGAGAAGAATCATATGACCGTTATCTGCGCATGGAAGAGTATTACAGAAGAAAGGATGACACTTATTTTGATCGTTACAGAGACCACTTTGATGGACGAGCTCCCCCAGGCCCAGAAAGTCAGACCCGTGCTAAAGGTTGAGTGTCAGTTTTCTTTAATAAAAATCATTTCTGTCCTGTTTTAGGTAGATGGAGTAGGATGAAATGGTGATAGAGATTCAGCAGCAGGACAAATTTAATAACTATTTACTGGGAATGGGAGGGAAAGGGGAAGGAATGTGTTTCTAGGTATTTGGTACAAATGGTACAAAGATGTCTCTGACCACAAGTAACTTAGAGTCTATTATAAGACCTTTGTGAAATTGAGAGAAGTGGTAGAATGCGTTTAAAAAATTTGAACATAACTGGCTCTTTAGTGGTCATTCTTTATCTTTTCTTTGACTCTGTCCTTAACAGAACATCTGAAGCGTGAAGAGCGGCGTAGAGAAGAGCTGTATCGTCAGTATTTTGAGGAAATCCAAAGGCGATTTGATACTGAAAGGCCTGTAGATTGCTCTGTGATTGTGGTCAACAAGCAGACAAAGTAAGAGGCCCTTTGGGGACTTCTCCTAAGCATGGACCAATTGCTTGAATGTTGGATTACTATTTGTGCCATAAGGGACATGAGAGCAATATAGGTACTGGTGATGGTGTGCCAATCCTGAGCTCCCCAGCACGTTCTGCCACACTGCTCAGGCAATACATCCATCACTCACTGAGCATCCATCACTTAGCTCAGCAGAGAACAAAGACTTCTTTGTAAAGGGCCATGACCTTGCAATGCTGCTAGTCTTTTAGTGTTACCAAAGCAAAAGAGTTCACTGCTGTGCTGTGTTCACCTCTGTTTAACATTCTGCTCATCAAAAGGCTGAGTGTCTGCTATGGGGCTGAAAAGAAAGAGCATGGTAGGATATAGATTTGGTCATTGCCATATTATTTTTCATGAAGTGCCTAGAGAATGGTTTCTTATGCTTTAGAGTTTGAGATTAAAGAGCTTATTCCAAACCAGTGACAAAGAGAAGGAGTTGTAGAGACACTGAGCAGCAGGCAGACTCCATGCTACACTATGAAAAGTTCACTTTTTAAAGTGTAGACAGCTTTCTTTTGACCAAAGAAAACTGTTCATGGCAAGTCATGAAAGACAGAGTAGGAGCTGAGAGACTTGAGTTTGAGTTCCTGTTCTGCCTCTAATTCATTGTGTGACAGTCTCTATTTCCCTTTCTGTAAAGTAAGAAGGTTCAACTAGATGAGCCTTTAAAGCCCCTTTCTACTCCAAAAAAAAAAAAAATCATGGTTTGCATAGAGGGTAAAGTGGGAATTGAAGCTAGTTCAAGAACAAAGTCTTTATAGATTGGTAGGCCATGAGTGTATACTAACCAAGGCCATGGTTATTTCCAGAGACTATGCTGAGTCCGTGGGGAGGAAAGTTCGAGACCTAGGCATGGTGGTAGACCTAATTTTCCTCAACACAGAGATGTCACTGTCACAGGCCCTGGAGGATGTTGGCAGGGGGGGATCTCCTTTTGCCATTGTCATCACCCAGCAGCACCAAGTTCATCGATCCTGTACAGTCAATATCATGTTTGGTACTCCACAAGGTATGGCTACTAGTTAGAAAATTATAGGTCAGTCACGGTCAGAATGACTTCTTTTATCCCTCTGTTCGTTATCCTGCATTCTTCCATAGACACTGGCAATCAGGATCAGAAGTAGAAAGGAAGAGGACTTAGAGACAATAATAATTAATGGTTTCCAGTTATGAAATATAACCAGCAAGGCCCTGGGTCTAGTTGGTTTTCTAGGTAATTACATGATATATTTGAGATGAGAGTAACCATAAATTCTCTCATCCTTCAGTGGTTCTCAGCCTTCCTAATGCTGCCACCCTTTCATACAATTCTTCATGTTGTGAACTCCAACCATAAAATTATTTTCATTGCCACTTCATAACTGTAATTTTGCTACTGTTATGAATAATAATGTAAATATCTGATACGCAGGATGTATTTTCATTGTTACAAATTGAACATAACCCACAGGTTGAGAACCGCTGATTTTGATGATACAGGTAAGGGGGAGAAAAGGATATAGCAAACAATACCACTCTCAGCCAGCTTGTTAAGCTGTACCTTATTTCTACAGTGTGGACTTATTATACCCAACCTCCATGGTAATTCAGAGAACCCAGAGAAGGAATCAGACAGTCTGCGGCCCAGCTCTCGTTCCAGCTCTACCACTCAACTGTAACTCTGGAAAAATCACATCCTTCTCTGGCCTACTTTTTTCCTGATCTGTAATGAGAGTTTCATTAGATCGTCCCATATAGCTTTGACATTTTATGTATGCTGATGTTCTTTGTTTTAAGTCTGACATTTTATGGTGCACTAGTCTTTTAAAAGTCTTCTCATTCCTTTCAGAATACCTTCTTCATTTCTGCCAGTAATTCACAGGAGTCCGTCCTCATGAGGGAGCTGACTGGATATTTTATACCTTGATTGAAGTCCCCATAGGGACTATTCGTCCTAATAGCCCTCTCCCTCCCCCCCAGGACTATATTTAAGAGGCAGCATGGTGTAGTGGGCAGCTAGGTGGTACAACGGATAGACTGCCAGGCCTGGAATCAGGAATTCTCGAGCTCATATCTGGCCTCAGACACATACTAGCTGTGTGACCCTGGGCAAGTCACTTTGCCTCCATTTCCTTATCTTTAAAATGAACTGGAGAAGAAAATGGCAAACCACTCCAGAATCTGCCAAGAAAATCCCAAATGAGGTCACAGAGAGTTGAATACTTGAAGCAATTGAACAACAACATGATGTAGTGAGAAGAACACTGGATTTAAATCCCACCTCCAGCATTAGCTATGTGATTATTAGCCAAGACATTAACTCTTTGGCCTCAGCCTTCCCTGATTCTCCCACTTGCTAATAACCTTACACCTCAGAACACACATAGAATTTTGCTTTATAGCTCCATAATGCTTGTATTATATAATATTGCATAATATCTGTATTGCAGTCTTCTACCAAGCTGTAAGTTCCATGAGGGCAGACCATGTAGACTCTATTCCCTTGCTCCCACCTCCACCCCAGGACAGTGCTTTGGTATTTAATATAGTTTCCTATTTGGACAATAGGCTTTATTGGAGTTCAGGAGGAAAAAAAAAATGTTAATTGGAACAGCAGGAGAAGACTTAGTAGGAGCTAGAGCTGGGTCTTAAAGAAAGAGGGAATTTAGATAAATGGAAAGAAAAGGATATTTCAATGAGAATGAGTAAAAGCATGATGGTAGAGGAGGCAGAATTTATGTCTTTCCCCTCATGACATTGTCTGAACTTTTCTTTTGTACTTATCTCATTCTTCCTTGTATCATAGGTATTTTTGTATTTGTCCTCCAGTATATGAGAAGCCTCTTGAGAGCAGAATGTTTTTCTAGTCAAATTTTGTTAGATATATCCCCCATTTATCAAGCATTATTTTGTCTCTCCCCCCTGAAAAAAATATAAAGCAAAACATACTCTTCTAACAAACATACATAATCATGCAAAGCAAATTACCCTATTTACCTTGTCCAAAAATGTGTGTCTCCTTAGAAGGAGGGTCTTTGTTGCTTCTTTGTATCTTTAGTACTTAGTACGTGGCCTCTCACATAGAAGGTGCTTAATAAATATTTTTTGGCTGTGAATCCGTGCCCAACCTTCCTTAGAGGCTAGAAGAAAATTCTTTGTAAACTAAAATGTTAAAGAAACATTAGCTATTTTTAATGTTGTTTTATTTGAATAGTACAGTTTTTCTCCCTACCTTCTAAGGAATGGTTTAGGTCCCACAAAGACACATAAGGGGGAATGAGTGGGTTAGGTTGACATTTTATTCTTAAAAGTGCAGTTAGTCCTAATGGAAAGAGTCAGACATTTGACTCAACTCATAGGCTAGTGGCAGGAGGGGGCTAACATCTGAGCAGGAAGGAAGAAAAGATATTTCAAAGAGGATGGGGACAGAACATTCTGCTTCTGTTCCCCTACAGATGCATTGGCCCCTGGAAAGACCTCCTGCCTTCTTTCTAATTGCTCTCATTGATAGTGCAACTGTGTATCTATTTGAAATTAATGGGGTATAGAAAAGGAAAGGTTGGTGGGTTTTTTTTGCTTTTTTTTTTGGAGGGGGAAGGTAGGGCAATTGGGGTTAAGTGACTTGCCCAACATCACATGGCTAGGTTTTGTGTGTGTGTGTGTGTGTGTTAAGTGTCCGAGACCATGTTTGAACTCAGGTCCTCCTGACTCCAGGCCCAGTGCTCTATTTGCTGCGCCACCTGGCCACTCCAGAAGGAAGTTATTGATGTAACTTTTATTTTTACCATTAACCCTGAGTCAAAAGATGTTGAAAACTAGTCCTTGCAAAGTTACTTATTCTCAACCAAAGTTACCCTTCACCATTTCCTGGTCTCTCTTTGCTGTTTGTCTTTCCCATCACTATAATGATTTTCTTGTTGGTTTAGGGTCAGGAAAGACAAGGTGGATACCAGCCCTGAAACTACTCAGAACTATCAGTAGGAGGAAATAGCTCAAGTGCGTGTGTCGTTCTTTCTCGCAGAGCATCGTAATATGCCCCAAGCAGATGCCATGGTGCTGGTAGCAAGGAACTATGAACGCTACAAGACTGAATCTCGGGAGAAGGAACGAGAGGATATTGCCAGGCAGGCAGCCAAGATGGCAGATGAGGCCATTATGCAGGAAAGGGAGAGAGCAGCAGCAACCCCTATGGAGGAAGGGGTACGAGGAGGTCACCCACCTGCCATCCAGAGCCTCCTCAATCTACTGGCTGATAACAGGTACCTCACTGCTGAAGAAACAGATAAGATCATTAACTATTTACGTGAGCGGAAGGAACGGCTTATAAGGAGCAGCACAGACCTTCTGCCAGGTGAGCTGTGCAGCAGGGCCAAGGTGACGTTCTGATTCTGCATTGCTAATCTCCAGACTCAGATGGGAAGGGTGGTGCTTGCCCATATTCTGGGGGGAATGGGTCATCCTGTATAGTTAAGCAAAACAAAACATATTAGCTATATCTGAAAATGTATGCCTCATTTCACACCTCTATCCACTGTCTTTGCCAAGAAGTGGAGACATGCTTCACCATTGTTTTTCTGATGTTATGATTGGTCACTGCATTGATCAGAGTTCTAAAGTCTTTCAAGGTTGCTTCCCTTTATATTATTGTGGTCTTGGTGTAAATGGTTCCTGCCAACCCTGCTCTCTTTACAAAAACCTCCTTAACCTACATATATTCCTGATGGAATAGAAAGATGGAAAAGAGAGGTTTGCTTTGGTATATAAACACCAATTCTGATCTTTCGGTTAATGTTTTGGAAAAGACAATGTGGTGTAGTGGAAAGAGTACTGGATTTGGAATCTTATTTCTATTATTTACTCCCTTTGTGACCTCATACAAGTCACTTCACTTCTCTGGACCTCAATTTTCTTCATCTGTAAAATGAGCAGGTTGAACTTAGGTGATCTCTAAGATCCCTGCCAACTCTAAGTCCTGTGATCCTGTGATAGAGGATGGGGCTGAGGCTGTCAGTTTCTTGGGCCCACTCTAGTACTTTTCTGTGGAAACTGGAGTGCTTTCTAAAAGCAACAAAATGGGCCAGTCCTTTGGGGAAGCTTAAGCCATAACCTTTATAGATAAATAATATAAATGTTAAGCATATTCCACACTTTCCCTTCCCTATGCCTCTTGATACTGCTGCCCTTGCCTGGGACTTGAGCTAGAGCCCTTTGTTTTCTGTCTTTTCAGCTACTATTTCCGGCCAACCCCTTGGGGCAACTTCGGGCACTTCACTGAAATCCCAGTCCAGCCTGCCTAGCCCCCAGCCTCTCCAGAGCAGTCAGGCACTCCCTCCGGCTACACCAGCTCCAGCATCAGCCCCCACCCCACAGCAGGAGCTTCAGGCCAAAATCCTCAGCCTCTTTAATAGTGGTGCCGCCACTGCTGCAGCAGCCGTTGTGGCCAACAGCAGTCCTAGCTCTGCCACAGCTCCCCCAGCAGGCACACAGAACCAGAATTTTGCCACCATGACTAACAACCAATCTCAGCAAAGATCACAGGCTTCAGGCAACCAGCCTCCAAGTATCTTGGGACAAGGAGGCTCTGCCTGCAACGTAGGGCCCAGGCCCGGGGCTCCATCTCAAGGGCTCTTCAGCCAGTCCTCCAGTCGCCTGGCATCTGCAAGCAATATTGCTGGCCAGAGGCCAGTGTCCTCCACATATATCAACTTTGATAATCCAAGTGTACAGAAAGCCCTGGACACCCTGATCCAGAGTGGCCCTGCCCTCTCTCACCTGGTGAGTCAAACCACAGCACAGGTGGGACGATCCCAAGCCCCCCTGGGATCCTACCAGAGGCATTACTAATGCTAATCTATCAATCCCACCCTCCCTTCATCCTCACTCCTCCCTCCTCCAACCATTTACCACATTTTTAGAGTTTTTCCAAGGGTGCTCCGTCCACCTGACCACATCCATATTGAGTATTATGAGCCTGTACCTTTCCTTCCCACACCCAGCTTTGTTGATCTTTCTCAGTGGGCAGTTTGATAGGCTCAAATTTATGGAGCAGAAGCATAGGAGTCTGAGCTGAGTTGGCAATCAGGTGTTCCTTGGACTTAGGGGATAAAGAAACAGAGGCCTGGGTTTGGCCCTTCCTTAGGCTAGCAGAAATAAGTTTGTGCCCCACTTAGTTTTGAATGTCATTTGTTTATCATGGTCCAGAGCCAGTGCCTCTGCTCATTCAAACAGCCACCACCCTCCTTAGGAGGAGGCAGCATTGAAAGGAAAGCTTGCCAATTTAACACAGCACAAAACTATATTCTACAAAACCTACTCAGGGGAGAATCAAGAAAACAGTTGGCAAACTGGGTTTGAGTTAGACACAGTGTCACTGAAGTTGCCTTCTTCCAATAAAAGAGGTGAAAGCTACAAGGAGAGACGCCTATTTGGGGTTTAATAAAATCTTCCCCCAGGGTTTGGGGAAGGCATTGGCCTCAGTGTAGCCATGGCCATTTCACCCTGTTCAGGGTTTTCACATTTAACTTAGCCATCCCCACAGACCAAATAGTTCCACTTACTAACAATTTAGCTTCTATTGTATGCCCATTCCCCAGGTCCCTGTCCTGTGACTGGCCTATTAGCTTTCTCACAGATGGTTACCAGGTGGAAGATGGTAAGGAGCCTATAACATAAGCAAATGCAGTTCTAGAACCTGGCTCTAGAATTCCATTTTCTCATAGATTTTTTGTTTTAGCAATTTACTTGGAGAAACAGACTGTTCATCTCAACCCACATGTTTGGTTTTTTGTTTGGTTTTTTTTTTTTTTGAGGAGAGGAGTTGTGGGCAAGGGATTTGAGGACAGATGTTCTAGCAGCTGCAGTACATCTTGGTATGGACACCCAACCTTCCATTCCCAAGTTTTAAGCCGGAATGAAATTGTTGGTAGGAGAGCATCTGGCTTCTGCTCTGTGTTGGTACCAAAGGAAGCTGCTCTTTCCTTGGGGAAATGCTCATACCACCCCTCTGAGTCAAAGCCTCTGGGGCTTGGGAGGGGCTAGAAGGTTGGGCCTCTAGCTGTGCCGGGGCCTGCGGCTGTCTGAACATGGTTTAGAAAACTCAAGGTCCCTTAGGTGGCAGCTTTTTATGTTCCAGCCTGTTTGTGTTATATAGTGTTTTTTTTTTCTCTTTGAAACTCTTGTGTTGTTAATAAGATAAGAATATTACTTTTTAATTAAAGAAGAAAATGTGAAAACTGTGTCTGTCCTATTGGGTGGTTTTCAGTCTGCATATCTGAAATGGACCTCTCTGGGACATCCCACTATGGAATCAAATAATGGTGTCACAGATTAAATGGCTTTGAAGTGTTGCATTTCCTATTCTCTTTACCCTAAATGCCACCTTTCAGCTGCCCAACCAACCAATATACCCATCCATCCAGGGTCAGCTGCTATCTTTGGCAGGGGAACACACCAGAAATTTTTTTTAACTTCTGGTGCAGCTCACCTAATGATGAATTCTTAATAACTACCTGTAGCAAGTGCTTGTTAGGTAATTATATTTTATACTTAAAAACACTTGTTTCAACTATAGCTTCTACACGATTCCATACAGACTCTACTCTTGTCCTTTTGTGCTAGAAAAAGAATTTTTGACTTTGTGATTCCCTATTCTTTGTAATGATTAAGGGAAGGAGTTTCCAGTGTTCAATTCCTCACCTGCCTAAACAGCTTCACCATTTCATCCTGACCACTCAAAAAGCATTTAATAGAATCTCAAGCTGAAATGTACTTTTAGAGATGATGTTGTCCAGCCTCTTCATCAGGTTTGATGAAGAAGGAGGAAACTGAGGCTTAACTGGGGGAAAGGGACTTGACTTAGGTCTGCACAACTAGTTTAGAATGAAAATTCCAACCCAGCTCTCCCAACTTCCAGTCAAGTGCTCTTTCCACTATATCACATTCATTTCTTTGCTGTTTTTATTCTTTGTCTGACGGGATCTAGACTGGCAAAACAGTAGAAAAGAAAGACAGCCCAACTCTGGAGAAGGGAATTAGGCCTGGGCCTTTCAGATCCTTTGAAGCCCCTGTCACAATGAAAGTCTACACAGTTAAAGAAAACAGTGTTTCCCTGAATATCTGTGCCTTGTTCCCTTTTCTTTCCAATATCAACTTGAGACACCACAGGCCATGAAGGGTGTAATAAAATTCTTTTTATTGCATTTTGTGCAGACAAGAGTCTAAAAAATTAATACAGTAAAAGCTATAAAGCATTAAACAGGAGAGCATTCAACAATTGAAGAGAGAACCAACCCCTCCCTTTTAATATTGGCACAAAAAACACAAAGATAAATACTGAGAAGGAATGCTGAATACCCAAACACTTGCACAGAAAATTAAAGGCAAGCCCAAGAATAAGAATAATAAATACTCTGGTTTTGGTTTGCAACCTGTCCTATTTACAAGGTCTTTAAACTTCTTTGCATTGCCCTGCACAGAGATCTCTAAACACAAAAGCATACTAGTCACTACAAGGCTATTGAAATATTGCACTCAGAATAAAAGTCACTTGGATGGACATAAAACATCAAGCTACAGTGATTATAAAGGTAATTTAATGAATGACTTGTGGGAACATTCATAACAAATATATTGCACATGGAGCACAGAAAAGGGAGGGGAATTTTCGGGGGTCTGAGTTTTTTGTCATCCACAGAAACTCAACCCATGGGGCTGCTGCTTACAGCTGGGATCTTAGGTCTTGCCAGCTGGGGAGTCTGGGACTAGACAATGCAGCTTAGTGTCCTGATTGATGTTTGCGCTGCCTTTTCTTCCATCCTTGGGCAACGGTCAAACAGTTTCCAGGACTGGTCTATACTAGGACTACCTTTGGCCAAGGGTGATGGGACTTGGTATTTTTCAAGCTGTATGGGGCTCCTACTTCCTGGTCATTTAACCTGGGAACTCTAATCCATCTCCATTCTTGATCAAACTATCTCCCCACACTCCATACATTTCTCTTAGTGCCCCACTAAACTGTTACCTCAGGCTGGCAAGGGGGGGGAAAGGAAGAGAGAGAGAGATAAACAAGACAAAGGTAGTGTTCAGATGATCTTACTTGGTTCCAAGACCCTGCTGGCGCCCAAACAAGCAAAGGAAAAAAGTACTCTCACCAAGGGGGAGGGGAGGGAGGAGAGATTATTGTGGGGGGTGTGCTCCTGCGATGGGGAGGCACTGCAGTCACAGAAGTCAGCGTGCAGGAGCAGAACCAGACAAACATGCAGTGCCTTCTGTTTAAACAGGCCCTCTCTGGGGTGGAGGTATGAGGAAGGGTGGCTAGCAGGGTCAGGTCTCACAGAACCACAGCTCCATCTCTGTTAACAGGTGAGGATAGAGCTGTGGAGGAGTGGTTAGGGATGTGGATGAGGCACAAGGGCCAAGAATAGAACAATTTTGGGTGTCTGGGAAAGAAACGAGTGAAATTCCAAAGCCAAGAGCACATTCAAGCCTCCTACCTTTTTCCTCCCTCTGAAAGCGGAAGTCATGCAGGAGGAGAAGCACTTGGCCCCGAGGTCCGCTGCCCAGACTACCTATAGCAGGGCTCGAACAGGTTCATATTCCCCCCCCTCCCCGCAAGAATTTGGTGAATGGAGGCGGGTACAAGGACCAAATCTAGAAGCTAGAGAAAGGCACGGCCTTTCACTCCAGCGGGCATCTGATGTCCCTACCCCCTCAACTTCGCAGTCCTTCATCCCTGAATCTGTTTGGGGCAGGTCCGCTGGCATTTATTCTGAAAACCTGGCCGGAAAGGAATTGGAGGTTGAGGGGAGGAGTAGGAAGAGGAACGCTGAGGAGGGACTTGTAGGGGGCGGTGCTGGGCAGGCGCGGGCAAGTCTTTGGCGAGGAGCCCAGGAAGTGGAGGCTGGAGTTGAGGCAGGGGACAAGCAAGGAACCATCGGGTCTGCCCGGGCTACTGCTCCCCAGGTGAAGGCACCGGGGCAGGAAAGGGGGAACTACAGCTCTTGCCCAAGTACATGAGGCCCTCCACTGGGAGGGAAGCATTCTAATCCCTAAGAGGCCCTGGTCCCAGGGCAAGAAGGAGGGGGAGGACAATAAGCGCGCATCTCAGCAACTGCAGCCGTTAAGTGGAAGCTCAAATCCGCAGTGAGATGAATCCAAAAAAGTTGGAGACTTCTCTTCCCTGATTACATTTTAAAAGCCGAGTGGCGCCGAGAGGTGAGAGGAAAGAGCGAAAGGGAAAAAAATTAAAGGGACGGGGTCGCCTGGGAGATCCACTAATACTTAATAGCTAAGAAATCGGAGCTACTTCCTCGACCGTTTGGGCTTAAGCACTTGGAGATCTATATAAACCCAACCTCCTGGTTCCAGATTACTTCCCGTCCTCTGCCTCCTCGCCTTGCCCTCAAGCTGGAGCGCAGCCTCCTGTAGGCAAATCCAGTGCTGGCGTGGAGGAGTTAAGTTCATTGCGCTTCTAGTCACATAAATATGTCACGTTAAAAATACACGGACTGTCTCCTGTACACTATGTACAGGGGCCCCAGCCCCACTCCAGACCCTCGGCACTGTCTGTCCTATGGGTTCTGGAGGTTCTCAAGAAGGCCGTGAGGGGATCGAAAAAGAAGCCGCAGCTCTGGCTGGCCGTTGGTTCGCTCCAGTGATTTCTCCGGGTGAAGGAGGAGGGGTAAAGCTGAGACTCAGGGATGGGGATTCCTGGCCCAGGGACTAGCTTGCACCGTCGAGGGTGTGCCAAGACCTGCCCCATGGCTCCCAGCTCCCTGTGCAGTCAGTCGCAAGGGAAGTAGTAGCCTCCACCCAGTCTAAGCAGTACAGTCGGTTTCTTCTTGTCCCCGAAGTTTCAGCGTCTCCTTAGTCTGGGCATGGGCGGAGATATAAAAATGGGGAGAGGGGCCGGCTCAATCTGTCTCTCGGGGCCCAGCCCCAGATAAGGGGAAGCTGGAAGCAAGTCGAGTCCTCCTTCAGGGAGAGCCAAGGCTCCTGGGTTCAGAGTCCTGCGTCCTGGGGCTGGGCAGCAAGAGGGAGCTTGGGACGCGGGCAGGGTAAGGGAGTCTATGTAAACAGCGGTGGCGGCAGGGACGGAGCAGACGGAGATCCAGTGGTCCAGGGCAGCTGGGCCCAAGAGCCCGGGAGGGCGTTCCCGCTCTCAGGAGTAGATGGTGATGACCTCACGGCCACCACCGCGCACTAACATCACCCGATCCAGGTGCTCTGTGAGGACCTCGAGGAACTCCATGTCTTTGTGCAGGTTCGTCAAGGAGAAAGGTCGACAGTGGTCACTGGGAGAGCCAGGTTCCCCCTCCCACCTCAGTCCCTGTGCTCTCCACCAACTTTCCCAGAACCTTGGGGGTGAAAAAGGATCTGCACTGCCCACCAGGGGTCGCCAAGGCTGTTGCAGAGCGCCTGTTTCTCTGTCCATGGTGCTGAACCCTAATACCCTTGTCGGAAGGGAACTGCAATGAGCAGCCCTGGGAATAGACCCCAACACCCAAATCCAATCCCTTGTCCGTCTCTTGAGTCCCTAGCCTAGCCCCCAACCCAGGGCCCTGGTCCTGTTTGACCACTAGGATACAGTTCTCGTCGCCCTTGCGGTTACGTGGTGGTCCGGGCATATTGAGAAGCACCAGCTTTGCGTCCTGCGACTTCTTAACGATGGCCTCATTCAGCCTCACAGCTGTGTGCATGCGTCTCACGTTGGACTGGTTCCTGAGGGTACCCAGGAAACGGTATGTGAGTATAAGAAAAAACAGGAAGGTTCTCGCCACCCAGCCCCCAGTTGGGTAAGTGGGCCCAATAACACATGTTGGGTACCCTAGGAGGAGAAGGTTCCCAGGAGAGGCAGAATTGGGCACTTTGGGTATTAGAATGGTTAGGGGAGCAAGGACCCTGACCAAACCAAAAAAAGAAAGAGGAAAGGGCTCTCAGAACTTACAAATTCTCCCACTCACTTCAGGCAGCACAAAAGAAACAACAAGAAGTAGGAAGAAGAAGAGGGAAAAAAGGAAAGGAGAGGTTGTCAGAGCAGGACCAGGGAGAGGACAAGGTGTTTATAAAGCCACCAGTCCCAGCCTTGAGAAGAATGTAGGTTTAAGCTTCCTCGATGAAAAAATGCACCAACTAACACTAGACTTCATGTCTTCAACAACTGTTTGGCTTGACTGACTCCAGTAACTCACATCTTTGCAGCACTTCAAATTTTACAAAACTCTTTCCTCACAACAACCTCTTTTTAAAAGTGAGGAAATGGAATTTCAGAAAGGTTGTGACTTTCCCCATGGTCACACAGCTAATAAGTCAGGCTTTGAACTCAGGTCTCCAGACTCCAAAACCAGCAATCTTTCATAAGAACCTTAGCTTGAACCCTCAGAAGGGTGAGGCCACCCCCCTCCCCCAGTCCCTGAACCTTGCTCCCCCACCCAGATTCCCAGACTTGTCCATACGGCTTCATGCTGAAGAAATCCTTGATTCCCTCAGATGACACTGGGCTGGGTCCTTTGTTTTTCTCAGCCACCACTTTGTCTTTAGTCCAAGTGAGATGCACCTTCTCAGGAGCAGCCTCTCCTCCTTCAGGCTCCTCCCCAGGGGATGGAGAGCTGCTAGGGAAGCTAGGTGCACTTTGGTCATGGATCAGCTGCACCTAGTTGGAGACAGGGAATAGATGACCTCTGATGACACCTTATAAGGCCTGCCTCCTGCCACTTCTCCCCTCCTTACCTCCTCTTCTGGCTTCTCTTCACTGTCTCCTGCAGACTCCTCAGGGACATTGAGTCGAAGTCGAGTGTTAGCTGGGTTCTTCCTCCGAATTGAACCCCGAGACTCATCTGTGATGCTTTGGATCTGATGATTAACCAGAGATATGATTATGTGCCAAGGGCCTAGGCCTCAAACTCCAGGGATAGCTAGTACTAATACCCTATCATTCCTCATTCAACCCATTATTCACATTCAATTAGATTACTCTAAATCCATACCCTTAGAGACAAATTACACAAAACTCATCACTGGCAGCCCACAGGGATCCAATGCCCATATATCAGTCACTCCAATAAGACCCTACACTCACACTCCAAAAGGATCCAGTTATCATGTTAGAAGAAAACCAAACACCAGTATCTCATAACTCACACTTTGGGAGAACCTGCTATCCAACATCCCATGTGCCAAGGCTACTTAGAATCCAAACCAGTCTTGGCCCTTTCTCTACCTTTTCAGTTGTCCAGGCCAACTTTGTATGCTGTTGGTACATACCCAGTGCTGAAAGCAGCATCTAAATGGTTAGAAATACTTGAATGTGGGTAGTAGTAGGGAAATCTAGAGAAACTTGGAGTCTAGAGATTTGGAAAACCCATACAAAAGGTTGATGATACCTGATGGGCAACAGTGAGAAAAGGGACCATTAGAGGCCCAAGTGCCTCTCTAAGAATGATTCTGACCATACTTATGGGCCATGCCCCACCTTCTCACCTCTCGTTCTCTCTCATTCTTGGTCAGATGCATTTGCTTGAGTATCTGTGATCGTTGTTCCATCACTAGTGTCTTCTCATAGGTGTAGGCAGAGATGTCACTCTCATGCTGCCAGGCAATACAAAAGAAAGGACAAAAATGGAGATGAAAATGAGAACTAGGTTCTTGGGCAGAGCATATGGGGGGATTGGGTCCCTGTTTCTCTTCTCATAAAAAAATTTTACAGGTCAATGTGCTCCCACATACACACACTTATAGTGCACGAGAATTTTTAATTTCTTTAGGTGAGAATGAGAGTCCTTGATGGAAGGGACTGTATCTTTGCTCCTCTTCTAGTAGAACACCTGCTTCTGGGCAAAAAAAACCCAACACCTGTAGGACATGATTTCAGGGTACAAGGAAGCCCTTCTCCCACTTCACCCTAAAATATGTCTGTGACTTATGACCAAAGTTATCCTATTTGAATTTCCCTGTTAGTTCCGTAAGAGGTCCTTTCAGTCAGATAAGGAATAGATCTGTTTGTACCTGTACTCTGACTGATTTCGTTAATGAACCAAAGCACCAGAAACAATAGATCATTGCTAGCATTTGAGGAGAGGGGAAAAGCCCCAAAACTCTCATGACTCACCCTACCTCTACCCTCCCCACCACTACCACCACTACCACAGGCATACTTGCTTCCCAAGACACAGACAACTCCCACTGGGAACTCCTCTCCTCAGCTGTTGACTAAATTAGGCACTCCCACCCTCTATGGGACTTGCTACTATCCAACTTCCCTCCATCTCCCATCCTCCTTATGCATGATCCATTTTCTCTCAACAGCATCCCCTCAAAGTCAGGCTTTCCTAGCCTTGCAAGATGAAAACTCACTAATCTAATAAACTCATTGTACTAATATGCTAATGGAAAGGGCTATAGTTGCTCCTCAGGGCCCTCTCTCCAGTTCCTAAGCCACACAAAAGTCATTCTAAAGAGGTACCTTCTGGAGTTATTATTACTTAGTCTTTGTATCATACTGTGTTAATTTGTATAAATTAAATAAAAATAAGAAAAATGGATGAACAAAATACAAATCGGATTAGTGTAAGAATCTCTCTGGCACCAATATTATAAATGCAATATATATTGATTATTTATATAAGACAGCTTTATAGCTCTTATCACCTTTTACCTGGAATGTTGCAATAGCCTTTTAATTGGACTCATGCCTCTAATTGAACCTTACAACTGCCGAAGTAATTTTTACTAAAGCACAGGTCTCACCATGTCACACACACACACACACACACACCACTCAATAAACTCTGAAGGTTCATTGTTACCTCTTAAGATCAAATATAAACTCTTCTGTTTGACATTTAAAGCTTTTCATAACCTGCTCCTGTCCTATCTTTATAATATTTTAAAACATTGCTTCCCTCCATGCACTCTATAATCCCATGTACCTGCCTATTAGTTCTTCACACTCAACTCTCCATCACCTGTCTCTAGGTTTTTGTCCTAGCTATCTGACCTCCTTCCTCACCTCAGACTTTTATAATACCTGGATTTCATTAGGACTCAACTCAAGGGTCATCTTCCAGAAATTCCTACAGTTGCTAGTGCCTTCCTCTCTTAAGTCTACTTTCCATCTATTCTGTATTTGTCTTATATGTATTAACTTTTATATTTTCTCTCCCATTAGAATATAAGCTCTTTGATGGTAAGGAATGTTACTGCTTGTTCTTTATAATCCCCAATACTTATCATAAGGCCCATCACATAACAAACACTTGATAACTGCATGTTGACTGATTATAAAGAATACGTATATATATACACCCCAGATCTTCAAAAAGATATGCTAAGAATGTTGTAAAAGTTATATTCTAAGAATATTATAAAAATGTCTTCACTCCCTTAAAAGGTTGCTGATTCTTGCTCTAGAGCCTAGACAAAATGCAAATCCTGCCAATCCCTGCACCTGGAACAATGCTGGGTACATAGTAGGCACTTTTTGAATTAATGTAAGTAAACAAATGTGTGAATGAAGAAATGGCTATGAATGAAAAAATGAATGAATGAATAGACAATTGAATGAGTAGGTGGATAGAGGAGTGGATGAATGAATGGATTAATGAATGAATATGAGTAGGTAAATGAATGAACTGAAATTACTAAGTAGGTGAATGAATGAACAGATCAAAGAATGAAACAGGAAGGAATAAAAATGTATGGAGGAGGATTTGGATGCTATATGGGGAAAGGTCAGAGAGTGATAGGCCAGTGGAAGAAAGGACTGCCCATGGAGTCATTTGAGTGAGGGTGTCAAGCATGGAGGACTCTCCCTCACCATCTCCACCACTTCCACCTCTGCTGTAATTCGAAGGTGGTAAAGAAAAGTTGTTAGGTCCTTCTTCATCTGGATACTATTGTCATCCATCTGTGCCACAGTGAAAATGCGCATCTTGCACTTACGCCAGACCTGAGGGTGGGGGATAGAGAGTGAGGAGACATAATTCAGAGACAGTGAGATACCTTCAAGAGAGGGACATTGGAAGAGATGCCTAGACTCCCACGCCACTGGGCAGAAAAGGAAGTTATTGATACAGTTCAATGGTAAAAGGAATCCCTGTCTTGACCCCATCCAACCAAGAAGATCTCTCTGATTTATGCCTAAGCTTCCTCCCTTGTAGTTCCATTGCTTTAAGCATTCTCTCCAGGATCCTTTCGAGAGGCACTTCAGATTAGTAGAAAGAGCAAAGGACCAGAGGTTAAAAGACTTCTAATCCTGCCTGTGCCACACACTTTAATCAGACATACCCTTTTACAATTATCTTGATAATTGCTTTAATGTGAGCAAGTAAATTGCTATTACTGGGCCTCAAATTTCTTGTTAAAAGAGATATTTGGTCTAGACTAGAGGTTCCTTAAGGGTCCTTTCCAGCACTGACATTCTATTCAATGACCCCTTCTAGTTTGGGCCTTTTATAATCTAAGGTCCCTTCTAAATCCAGATTTCTATATCTATATATCAGCTACTTTCCTAAGAATAGTCCATAAGAGATCTCTGGGCACCTGGAAGAGTAAAGAGATACTAAGAAGGCAGAAAGTTGGTGTGGAAATGTGACTGAAAGAAGGAGATACATCTCAACTTCCACTCCTTTGAGATGTTTTTTTTTCCAGTTTTGAAATTCCCTGCTTCACTACCTAGTCTGGTTTCCAGCCCCCACACATCATCCCTTCTTCTGTACTCCAGCACCCCCCATCTCACCACCATAAACACAAACCTTGTGGTGCTTCAACAGGAAAGGCAGTAACATGAGCATGCCACCATCATGCACAATCCACCACACATCAATGCTGCCTTCAGAAAAGCGCTCAGGATTCCCAGGAAACATGGATACATTCTTGGTTACGAGCAATGCCAAGTGTCCAGCTGTGGTCTCCCGAACCAGCTCTGAGATGACAATATCAATGTGAGCCTTGGGCCTGGGGCTCTGAAGGCTGAGCTCCCTCCTCCCTCTGAATCCCACAGATGGCTAGCTTCCCCTCCAAATATGACTATATTGATCGCTGTTCCCTTGGAGCCTGCTTCTAGCCTGCTCAACCTGAGCACTAAACCAGGGGTCAGATGCCTGGAGTTCCAGTTCCAAGTCATGTTTTATTTACTCTGTGGCCTTGAGTAGAACATTTAACCCCTCTGTAGCTCAGTTTCTCTTTATACAAAATGGGAATAACCATCCCTGCCTACAGGCTTGTTGTGAGGCTAAAATGGGAGACATATGAAAGCTCTTTGCAAAGTATGATAAATAGGATTATTCAGCATCTGTGAACTATATTTGCCTTCAGCCTAGTGTATCCCATGTCCGCTGTGCCTTGTAAATCATCCCCTGAGGCACAGAGACAAAGATAGAAAGGCAGGAGGAAGAAGAATAAAAACTGACATTTATATTGCTCTTTAAGGCTTGAAAAGCATCCTTTATCCCATTACAACCTCACAATTGTCCTATGAGACTAACACTATGGGCATCATTATTCTCATTTTACATACAAAGAAACCAAAGCTTGCCTATGGTCACAAAGTTAATATTAGTGGTGAGATTTGAACCCAGGTCTCCTAGACTTCAAATCCAGTACCTTATCTTGTATACCACACTGTCTCAAAGAGACATAGCAGTAGAACCAGAGAAACTGAAGGAAGCAAATAGAGAAAAACAGAAGCAGAGACAGCATGGGGACAGAGGACAAACAAACAAGAGTAGTCAGAGACAGGGTCAGAGGAAATTAAGGTAGAGACAGAAACAGACAGAAATGGGCAGAGAAAAGACTTCAATGGCAATCAAAGGACCAAGAGACAGTCTTAGAGAAACAGACAATGATAGAAACAGAGCTGGTCCCAAAAAAGAACAAGTTTTGTGCCCCTCCTTGGCATGGGGTCTACTCCAAGTGCCCCTTCCCAAAGACCCCTTACCAATGAAGTTCCTCCAGGTCTGGTGGTCTTCCTTCTGGCGCCAGTTCCGTGGCCAACCAACTAGCACAGTGTTATGCTGTAGGCCCCCAAGTCCCCCTGACTGGATAAGGTGTGATACCCCATCCCGAAGGTTGGAAGAGATCACCACCTGGCAGAAACCCTTCACCTTTTCAGCCTCCATCAGTCGGCGAATAGACTTGGGTGGATGAGAGAGGACACAATGGACAAAAAGGACAATCAGAAGCAGCTGAAGCCTTTAGCTCTAGCTTCTTCAGCCCCTCTGACAGATGAATACCAAAAGCCCAATGGAGCAACACCCAAAGGAACCAGGAACCCTCTTGCACATGGCCTCCAATCTTCCCTCTACACTTTATCTTTACCACTCCTAACTTCATCCCTGAGAATGGTGGGTCCTCCCAGCCCTAGTGGATTTCTAAATAGGTGAACACACTGGTACAATGGGAAACACCCCAGACTAGCAATCAGTAGTAGGTCTAGCCGTGAGTCCCTTCTCCTCTAACTCTGTGACCCTGAACAAATCATGTGACCCTCTAGGTCAGCAGTTCTCAACCTGTGGGTCATGACCCCTTTGGGGGTTGAACAACCCTTTCACAGGAGTCGTAGGGGTGACCATGGGAAACACATATTTCCCATGGTCTTAGGAATTGAGACACCTCTCCTCTATCCCTCTCCAGGCAGGTCCACCCACATGCAGATATGCCCACATACAAGTATTAAAGGGTAGCAGCATTAGGAAGGTTGAGAACCACTACTCTAGGTCCTAGTATCTTCACCTGCAAAAATGAAGAAGCTGGACAGGATTATCTCTAAGGTTCCTTACAACTTGAACATCTCATGACGCTATTCTGATAAAAGTGGGTATGGAAGTGGAAGGAGGACTAGGTTTTTAGTCAGATTCAATTTCTGATTCTGTCATTAATGTGACATTATGGGCTAGTCTCTTCCCTCAGTCTAGGCTTCAGTTTTCTTCTGTGCAAAATTAGGGGGATTAGATCATCTCAGATCTCTAAGGTACCTTCCAGTTTTTACATTACAATAATCTCTGGGTGGCAGTAGCTCAAACTAATCTTTCAAAGCCTTCCAACTCTCAATCCTCTGATACTTTGATACCTCTTCCGCCCGCTGGGCCTGCGGGTGGTTATCTAGGAAGGTGCCCTCCAGCACAGAGCCCACAATGGTCAGACCCTTCCCAGCCTTGAGTTGAGAGGTCAATGAGAGTAGCTGTGGATGCACCACATTCTGGTCCTGGTCCACTCGAACAAGCACAAGCAGCTGGGGCCTGGAATGAGGCAGGTTGAGGGGAGAGAGAATGATGTAATGAGAAACAGGTGCAAGGCCATCATGGCATAAATAGCAAGAGAGAACCTTCAGAATATCAGACATGAGACATAGATCCAGGTCTTGACCAAGGGGAGATGGATCGTAAAGAACAATAGACAAGGAGGGAGCTAAGAGAACTAGGCTATACTCCTTGTTCTCTTACTGACTTGCTGTATTACCTTGGAATGGTCATTTCCAATCTTCTTACACTTTATTCTTCTCTTACTCTGTGGCACATAGTGCTACGCCTCCTAACTCTGAGCATTCTGTCTATCTGGTTGTCTCTGGCTGCCTCCCATGCCTTCAATGCTCTCTCGCCTCATCTCCACAATCTGTCATTCATGACCTTCTTCGGGTCTCATCTAAAATCCCACCTTCTGCAAAAAAGCCTTTCCCAGCCCTTCTTAACCTTAGCACCTTCCCCCTGAGACTCCCAGTCCATCCTGTGTATAGCTTGTTTGAACACAGTTCTTTACATGTCTCTCCCATCAGACTGTGAGTTCCTAGGGAGTAGAGATTGTTTTTTGCCTTTCTTTGTATCCCTAGCACTTAGTACTGTACCTGGCACATAGTAGGCCCTCAATTAATGCTACTTACCTCAGTGACCGACTTAGCTTCCTTTTTCTCATGTATAAAATGAAAGCACTGGAGATAAGGGAGGTGGTTTCTAAGGTCCCTCCCCAGTCTGGCATTATATGTTATAAAGTCCCTTGCATCGCTAATATTCAATGAGTCAATATCCAGTACAGGGTATCTTTTGGGGGTTTGGGGAGTGGGGAGAAGAGCTTTGGGAACAGGTGAAAAAGTAGAAATCTACTCAGCTTTAAGGTAGAGTCAGTTCTCCAAACATGGAAAATTCTTTGAAGAGGATTTATTGAATAGGAATGGAATGGAATAGATGTCAGAATAAGCAGAGCAAGTTGAAGGGGTCAGGTTCAAGGAACTTTCTCCCTCCTCCCACAGCCCTGCTACTCACCTCCAGTTTTTGGTGTGGGGAGGGCCTTCTTCCAATCGCAAGAGGGCATATCGGGCAGCACTGAGGGATAATCCTCTAATCCCATCCCCCCACTCTTTCTCTGCCCTAAGGTCAAAGGAGGTACAGAAAAGTAGGAATCAAGGGGACCTGGTAGACCTATAACTCTCTGAATTCAGGGTTATAGGGGCTGAGATGCTTAACCTCAAATTCTCCTCAGGGAATTGAGGGAGGGGAAAGAAAGAATAAAAGGAGGAAGGAAGGAAGGAAGGAAGGAAGGAAGGAAGGAAGGAAGGAAGGAAGGAAGGAGGGAAGGGACAGAAGGAAGGACAGAGGGAAGGGTGGGAGGGAAGGAATAAGGGATCATTTCATTTTTCCTTTACTTTTCCAGCCCAAACCTATCCATTCTCTCTACCATTTCTCTCACCCAATACCCTCTTCCCCCAACACTCCTAATTTCCTGTATCTCCAGTTTCATCCAGTTTCTTCCTTTGCTCAGTGCTATCCCAGTTCCCTCTATCACCCCCAACATTTTCTAATTCCTTCTCCTTATCCCCTCCCCCACCCTAAACTTCAGCTATCACTCACCCTCGGTATTCAATGTATTTGTAGATGAGACCAGCAATGAGCATGGCAACCAGGGCATAGTACCAGGAGCATATGAACATGAGAGCCAGGCAGAGGCTCATACCCAAGAAGGAGAGGGTCCTGAAAGAACATAGGACAGATCCAGGAAGTAAGCACCAATTTTTCCCCTTCCAATCTACTGATTCCCTAAGCAGGGGCTATACCTAAGGGCTGTGAAGGGCCTGGAGTATTCCCAGAGGATATAATATGATAGTCAAGCTTCCAAGGCTTTTCCTGTAGATGCTATGGGGCAGGTAGGGAGAACTTAGGGATAGCTCTGGGCCAAGAATCCTGAACCTTCTCTAGTGGGTAAGAAGGACCCTAGAGAAGTATCTCAAGACTTTTTCCTGTGGAAAATCTTTATGTCCCTTCACCATACACATATCTTGGTGAATTAATGTTATAGCGGCAACTCAGGTCATCTGATAGGATTTTGTGGAAGGGTAGAACTCAGCCCATCTACTTTACCACTTTAAGAGCTAGTTTCATTTTGGCATTTTCATCACTGGGAAAAGGAGAGGAGGAGCAGATTCTTCTCGTCCCACCTCCTAACCTATTGCCTGGTTTGGGGGCTGGTGCTAGCATATCTTGTGCATCTTAGGAATGGTTTTTGCCCAGACTGACCTCACCCTCAGCCTATAACTTGTCATGGCAGAGAGAGGCTAAAAGTTGTTCTGCGAATGAAAAAAGCAACTATAACGGAGGATGTACAAAGAAAGGAGAAATTAAGGCAGGATTAAGGAATGGGATCTCCCAGTCACCCCAGGTGTTAGGAAGCAGTGAGGCAGCTTCTTAAAAATTGACCAGAAGAATTTACAAGAAATCAGCCCATGGGAGAGTCAATAGGTAAAAAAGAATGGAAAGACCCCCTTGCTTAGAGGATAGAGTCCTTCTTTAGAGTCTTTCTTTCCCTTATTGGAGAGTTCTAGAGCTAGCAGACAAGGGTGGGGAGAGCTCTGCATGGGTGATGGGGATTTGAGGGTCCAACCCCAGAGTGCACACCAGTGATAGTAGCGGAAACGGGGCCTCCAGTTGGGTGTCCTCAGTAGTGTCTGCACTGCACAGGCCAAGTTCACAAACATGTAGCACATCAGAAAGAACCTGGAGCAGAGAAAGGTCATGAAAGACACAGAGACCAAGACAGGCTCGTTCTCAGAGCACAGAATCAGCAGCAAGGGGAAAATTGCTGTCAGGCAGATTTCAGCTCATTTAAGGAAAAGCTTCCTAACAATTAGAGCTATCCTGTGGGGTGGGTTATCTTGAAAGGTAGTGGTTTCCCTCTCATTGGTGAATTCTAGAAAAGACTGGATTTGTAGAATGGACTCTTGTTCATGTATAGATTGCACTGTTCAGGTATGGAATAGCCTCTGATGTCCCTTCCAGCTCTTAATTTCTGTGATAGGGACAGAGACAGAAACAGGAACTGCACTATTGAGGCATTTTGATACAAAGGAGTTAGTCCTGGCTGGGGAATCAAGAGACCTGGATTTTAGCCCCAGACATGTCACCAGCTCTCTATGTGATCTTGGGCAAGTCATTTTCCTTCTCTCAGCCTATTTCCTCCTTTGTGAAAGGAAGGAGGTTGGACTAGGTAAGTTCTGAAATTCATCCTAGCTTTAATATTCTATAATTCTATGGTGAAATGAACAAAGAAGACAAAAACACAAAAATGGGACAGAGATATAGAGACTTAAGTAAACCATGGAAACAGGAACTCAGAAAATGGGTAGGAGTTGTCCAGCATTGGTGGGTGGTAACTATAGTCCAAAACCCAATAGGGGATTGTGGACTTGAGTTCTGACTTCTTTTGAACAATGCAATAAAATTCCAGTAGAATGGAATAATATGGATGCCCTCTTAGAATTTTTTGTGAAGGAGAGTGACCTTTAGATATATTGAAAGGGCTATGAGGACATGTTGCATCAGGATAGAAAGAGGAAGATGAAGGGAAGATTCCACATGAACAAAACAGAAGGAAGAAAGAATAACATGGAGGGGTAGGTAAGTGGCACAGTGAATAGAGCACTGGCCCTGGAGTCAGGAGGATCTGAGTTCAAATATGGTCTCGACATTTAGCACTTACTAGCCACGTGAACTTAGGCAAGTCACTTAACCCCAATTGCTCTGCCTTCCCCCCTCCAAAAAGAAAAAAAAGAATAACATGGAAATATTAGGGAGAGAGAAGCCTACATGGAAAATATGGAGGAAGGGAGAATGTCCTTTGCTTGATTGTATTTATTTGTTCACAAAGGAAGGCTCTATTTTGGAAAGGGGTCATTGAGAATGATATTTATATTGAAAATTATATTTAATGATATTGAAATTACAATAATAAAAGTGTCATCAAAAACATTTAAAAAGGGAAAAAAGGATAAGAGAGAAAAGAGCCTCACATGAAAAAATGGAAGGAGAAGGGAACCCACTTCAACAGGAATGGGAGAAAGGAAGTTACATGGAGATAAATAAGAGAGTGGCAGGACACCTAAACTGAGACAATGAGGGAGAAGAAGGGAGACTCACATTGAGAGAATTGGGGCAACCTCATCTAGGGAGGCAATGAGGATGCCAATCTCACAAATGCAGGCAGTCAGTAGTAGGGCCCATGTTGGCTCCCCATTGGCTTTGCCATGGCCAAAGACCTGAGGGCAGAACAACAAGCATGTTAAAACTGGGAAAGAAAAAATAGGGTCTTTCCATTCCTCTCGCTAAGATCCAGGAAAGCAGAGACTCTGGAGGGGGAATGGGTTGGGGAGGCACAATGGATATTATCCCCATCCATCCCTTCCCTGATAGTCCCCTGGGCACCAAATCCTTTCCAGCTATAGGACCATCCCTAATGTGTGCATATTAGGTCTGGGTCATCTCTAGGAAGAATAATTGACCCAGTGCATACTGAAAGGGGTGTGGGATATGTGTGATTTGGGGTCTTCAGGGAGGAGGTCTGAAGCTATCTCCAAGGAACATGAGATATCCAGGTTATGAGCAGGGGGGACCTCCAAAGTTATTCCCAAGGAATAGGAAAGGACTTAGAATATGGAATGCAGGGTAGCCCCTAGGGACTGTGGGACTTGGGGATTTTAGGGGAATGTGGCCTAGGGCAGCCAGTAGGGGGTGTGAAGTGGACAACACTGTCACATCTAGGGACATAACAAGGTCTATAAAGTCCTATAAAGACCAAGGTCTATAGAGATAAGGTCTGTATGTGTATAAGCCTTAGGTCTTATGCACCAACATGAACTGAGGAGTTACCTCCTTTTCCCTCCAACCCCAGTCCCTGTTTAGTTGTCAGTTGCACCCAGCAGATATGGGCAAACTTCTGAGCAGATAAGCCTCTAAAGCATGGAGCCCAGAATCACCTCAGTTTGCCCTAGAAATGACTCTGCTCCCCAAAAGATGATATTGCCCATGAGTTCTGGGCACCCATTGTGACACACTCCTCCTTTATTCCTGCACGCACGCACGCACACACACACACACACACACACACACACACACACACACACCCTACCTCCCCCCTAAATCACTTGTCACTGACCCTCAAGAAGGGCACAATTCCATCCCTGGAGATAGCCTGTAGCAGTCGAGGAGCTCCGGTGAGACTCTGCAGCCCAGCACCACAGGTGGAGAAGAAGGAGCCAATGACAATGACCCATGGGGAGGGCCAAGCCAGGGTGCCCACCACTAGGTTCCCGTTCACTGCTTCACCAAACCTAGGGAAAGGCACGTCTTGGGCAGGGGCTCAGTTGAGATAAGTGGTACCCACTTAACCCTGCTCACACCCTCCACTCAACCCTCCCACAGTCCAAGAAAACAGGTACTTATCTTTCAAGGATCTTTCAGGCCCCTTCTAGTTCTCAGTTCTATGATCCCACACACCTATAAGGACATCCTATGTACCCAGCCCTAGACTCAATGCTATAGGGAATCACAGAGAATCCGAACACATGGTCCCTATCCTTGGAGAGTTCATAATCTATTTGTGGAGCAAAGAGGCACACCTGTGAAACAGCTGGAGACCTATATATGACATATATGAGTAAGAGCTGAATGATAGAGTGAATGTGTGTTATAAGAGCTCAGAGGAGCAAGGTATCATTGTGAGCAGTCAAGGGAGGCTTCTTTGGGAGGAGAGAATTTCACTGTGGGTAAAGTTTGGATAACTGAGGAGGAGGTACTGGCAGAGGAACAAAGCTATGGGTGGCAATGTCTAAGGCAGGAAGCTGTGAGGAGGTGAGCCTGGTTGGAACAGAAGACTTATGCTGAAGAGGTAGCAGAGAGGAGTTTGGAGCAGATTGTGAAAGGGCTTAGAATACCAGGTTATGAGCTTGGATTTTGTCCTAAAGACAATAGTCATTGTAGGTTCCTGATCAGCAAAGTGATATTTTCATGTGGTGGTATTTTAGTCTTGGTCTGGTGGCAGGTGCACATATAGCAACTTCATCCTCTCTCTTCTGTCCCTCCTTCCCCATTCTTTGGGTTTGACTTCCCTGAAATACCCATCATCCTTCTTACTTGTCTCTCAGGACTACTCCCTCAATGCAGGCTCCAAACAGGACTACAGAGCTGATGTCTTTGGAGTGCAGAGTAAAGGAGAATGAATCCAAAATGACAAAAAGATACCATCCTGTCCATAGCAATGGGAGCCTCTGCCTCTGACCTGGACCCCCTTCCCCCCCACACACACCCTCTACTCAACCACTTCATCTAACTCAGCTTGGGACTTCAGGGTACTCAATAAACCAGGGCTGCCCCTAAACAGGCCAGGGCTGGTAGTCAAGAAACAATGAAAAGTTTGGACTACTAGGTGGTCTCTAAGATATTGATCTAGCATTCTGTGGTCTTAAGTTTCTTTCACTTCTGAGGTTTTATGAGTCTAAGGATACAGACAGCAGAAGTGGTAGCAATAGCCAAGATGGTACCAGTAGGGATGGACTTCTGGGCATCACGAAGGTCCCCTGAGCGATTGGAACCAGCCATTATCCCTGTGGACAGAGCAATATAGCTGGAGCCAGGGCCAGGACCAGGAGAGTAAGGGACAATTTACAGAGTAGGACATGTAGACAAGCATATCGCCTCCCTCATCCTGAGTTTCTGCTTCTCCCCCCTCCCCTTCACCTGTGACTGAGGGGAAATAGATGCCAACAAGGAGGGTGAAGTAGGAGGTCATGTCGCTGAAGACATAGGGCTGATCCAGGTTGAGAGGAGTTGTCTCCGGCAGAGGTATAGAAGGCGTCCCCTGCCTCTCTACAATCACACCCTTGGTCAGGTAAGTGCTCCAAAGGTTTTCTGTGGAGAGAAAAGTATTCTGATGGGGACTAGGGTCAGGACACTCATGATAAAAGATCAACAGTCAGAGTCTCTTTGTGGAGGAGGAGGAGCTCCATAGTTTTCTAGTCTAGAATCTTTTCCTTCAAGAAATCCATTCTTAAGTGTAAATGCAGACTGAAGCAAACTACCTGCTCTCGTTCTTTTCCATGTTTGGTTTTGTCTCTTTTTTTCCATTGTTCACTCTATTGGTTACAACCCTTCTATATAACTAGACTAAAGTCCAATGTGGAAGCATTTGCAGATCCTATACTTGACTGCATGCCGCCATGGGGGGAGAGAGAAGAGGGAGAGGAGAAAATCTGAAACTCAAGGGATTGTGGAACTGAATCTTGTAAACTAAAAGTAATCAAACAAATCAATAAAAAAAATTTTAAGAAATCCATTCTTATAGGTTCAACTCCACAGAATTTCTTAATTGCAGCCCTATCAAGGAGAAGTAATCAATTTCTCCACTTTATTCTTGTCTTACATGCTTACTTATATTCTAATTCAGATGGTAGTTATTTGTCTATAATAAGCTTTGTCTTTTCTACTACATTATAAAATTTTTTTTTTGCTTTTTGGAGGGGGGAAGGCAGGGCAGTTGGGGTTGTGACTTGCCCAACGTCACACAGCTAGTAAGTGTTAAATGTCTGAGGTCGAATTTGCACTCAGGTCCTCTTGACTTCAAGGTCAGTGTTCTATTCCCTGAGCTACCTAGCCGCCCCTTACATTATAAATTCTTTGAGATCAGGGACCATGTCTTATGTATTATTACATCTTTCCCAATAGGGAACATAGCATTGTGCATACAGCAGATACTTGTTTAATAAATGTTTGATGATTGAATGGGGGAAAACAACCATTATACAGTACCTACTATGTGCTAGGCACTGTGCTAAGCACTTTATAATCATCTCATTTGATCTTTATGGCAACCCTTGGAAGTAGGTGCTGTTATTATCCCCCATTTTACAAATGAGGAAATTGAGGCTGACAGGGGTTAAGTGACTTGCCCAGGGTCACATAGCTAGTACATATCAGGCCAGATTTGAATTCAGGTCTTCCCAGCACGCTGTCCACTGTGCTATCTCTCAACTGGTCCCCTTTGTCTCCAGAGTGCTTCTCCTAAGGTTTCAGAGCTTTATAAGGATGAAACACAAGCTGAACCCTGATTCTCTAATAATATACTCATAATAACACCTCACATTTCTTAAGCACTAATAGGTTCATAAAACTCTTAACAGTCTTGTGAGATAGGTGGAACAAGTGATATTATCCTTATTTTATGGCTAAGGAAAGAGGATAAGTGTCTTTCATTTTACAAATGAGGAAACTGAGTCTCTGAGAGGGGATAGGAGGTGCCCCAGATTTTAGAACTAGTGTCACATTAGAACCCAGATCTGTTGTGCCCTGAGTCTGCTGTGCTTTCCACCATACCTGGACGTTT
Organism: Pseudocheirus occidentalis; assembly: GCA_028646575.1. Classification (NCBI taxonomy): domain Eukaryota; kingdom Metazoa; phylum Chordata; class Mammalia; order Diprotodontia; family Pseudocheiridae; genus Pseudocheirus; species Pseudocheirus occidentalis. Next base: position 101,731,897 of record CM053595.1, on the reverse strand, counting down.
TTAGACATTAGTATAAGTACTGTTGTGGCCCTTTTATAGGTGAGAAAGTGAGGCTTGGAAGACTTTCCTTCTCTTCTGCCCCCTTCCCTGCTTGATAACACCCAAGAGACTAAACAGGGTAGCCAGGAGTGAATTCAGGCAGAAAGCCTCCAGAGTTTTTTTCTCTGTACCACAGCTGTCTTAAAATCTCCTGCCTCCACACTTCCTCCTCTCTGGTCCACCATCCCGTGGGAAAACTTGCCCTAGCTCTTCAATTTCCCCTCTGATTCTGACCCTCTTAGTTTCCATACCTTTTATCAGGCCACTGGCTGCTCCAGGGATGCCTTGGATCTCGGTGACATTGTTAAGGGTGAAGTATTCATCACAGGTGGCATTGAGGAATCGGGAGGAGCAAAACAGTCCCCACAGCCTGGTGGTCACTGTTTCATTACCCTCCCAGGCCAACTTGGCACAGATGTCAAAGCCGTGTCTTGAGAGGGTGCGGTTTCCCAGAAGGCAGATTCTAATAAGAAGGGGTAGAGACTTAATAGGACAGGGACAGTGAGACAATAACCTGGAAACTAGGAAGAAAAGATCCTTCCCTATGGGCCCTTTTACAGCTAGGACCTGAGTCCCCTATACCTAACAAGTAGTCTTCCCAGGATGAAAATAATAAATCACATTTCTTTATAGACTGAGTATTTTCAAAGCACTTTTCTCACAACAGCCCCATGAGATAGTTAGGGCAAGTATTGTTGTGTCCATTTTGTGGATGATGAAACTGAGGGCCAGAGAAAAGAAGCAGATTCCTCAGCGCTAGTGTTAGGTCTTCTAAACTGAAATCTTTTGGTTCCAAATCTAGGGATATTTCCACTATCCCATCCTGCCCCTACTATAATAACTCACATTTGTCTTATTGATCTTAATAGAATCTGCTCCTAAATATAGACCATACCCATACAAGACTATCTCTTTGAAAGCAAAAAAATTTAAATTTATGCTGAAAAAAATAGTGGTAATAACACATAGAGCAGTCACATTTGGGAGAAAAGTATAGCCTATAAAATGTATATCAATACAATATACAACACATTATCATCATAGTGTATTTTATGTAGCTATCACATCTGATTCCTCCCAATACCCTCATCAGGCAAGTAGTATATGTATTATTACCCCCATTTTATAGATAAGAAAACTGTCATCCAAATAGAGAAAGGGACTTGTCTACAATCACACAGTTGGTAAATCACAGAGCCAGGATAGGTCTTCTGGCTCCCAGACCAGTGGTCTTCTGTGACACCCACACTCTCTCTTTGGTGGTTCTCTTCCTAAAGGAGGTTCATTAACTCATCCTGCAACAACACCATGGAGGGGCCACAAAAGAGGAGGTATAGGAGATAGGGAACAGTGGCTGAGGGATACAGCCCAGAAAGGACTGGTATCCTATTGTCTAAAGCTTAGAAATCAAAGATTAGGGTTGGAGAGCTGGCAGGACTCCTAGCTGAGGCCCCAAAAGCCTGAATGACTCATTCCAGAGGACACAGTGAGAAGAGACCACACTGGGACTAGAACACCGGCCTCCCAACACCCAATCTTTGGCCTTTATTTGCAACCCATAGGCTGTGCTGCAACAACTCACGGGAAGTTGGGTGGGTCAAAGGCAGACTTGATGACCCCCGCATAGATGGCAAGGATTGAGAGGATGACACAGCCCAGGAAGACGAGTGCAAACTTGTTGACATATTTGACACCAACAAAAACAACTGTGGCCATGCATGTGAGCACACAGGTGCCATACACACGCATGTTGTTCAGCAGAGCAGCCGCCTCTCCACTTGCATCTTCAGCCTTGAAAATGGCCATGGCTGGGAATATGTATGCCTGGAGGGACAGGTAGAGAAGTAAAAAAAGGTCCCCTTCCTTCCTTGGCCTCTACCTCTCATAGGATCTTAAGCCCCCAAACCCTCCCATAACCCCCTTCTGTTTCCAATTACCACTTCAGCTGCCCTTATCCCTGGGTACCTCCTTCAGCCTCTGTTTTTTTTAGTCATGACTGGACTACTTCCAGAAGGCCATGAAGCCACTATCCAGCGACCTGAAATATGCTTTATGCTTTTCTTTTTTTCCCAACAGAAGCCTGAGACCTACAACTTTGCTCCAGTGGTTTTCCCTATGAAGGACTGATCCTGCCTCTCTGGCCTCCCCATCTCCTCTTTGTCTTTGTTACCTTCTCAATCATCCAAGTCTTTAACTGAGTTTCTTTTGGAAAATCTATTACCTTCCTTCTTTCCACATTCAGTCACCAAGTCCAACCAATTCTACCTTCTCAATCCTTCTTGTGTCTTGCTCTTTCTCTTATTCCCACTGTTAACACCTTGGTTCATTTCTCACAGGAACTATCCTAACAGCCTCCTAACTTCTCTCTCAGCCTTCAGTTTCTCTCAGTCCCAATCTGTATGTAACACTATGCCCAGAATAATGTTTTTTCTAATTTACAAATCTGACTGTCTCCCTATCCAGCTCAAAAAACCTTCAACTGCTCACCAGGACCTATAGCATGAAATCCAAGTTCCTTAGCTTGGCATTTAAGACCTTCCACAATCTTGCACCAAGATGCCTTTGTAAGCTAACCTCCCACTATTTTTCCATCTGAATTCTTTGCTTCATCTGGAGTGGTCCTCAATTTCCCTGCAAAACTTGGTCTACACTTTTCTTCCTCTTGGAATATCCTATCCAGTTCCTCTATACCTGATCTTACCTGGCCTTCAAGGCCCATTCTAAATCATACCTTCTCAATTAACCCTTCCCTTACCCCCTGTATGGGAGTGTTCTTTCCCTCTCCTGACCACCTGCAGCACTGATTATCATCTTCTACAATCGTTTATATTTTCATGTCTTGTCTCCTTAACTGGACTGTGAGTTCTTTTAGGGCAGGCAGAGACCTTGCTTCCATCTTTATAGCTTTCTCACTGCCTAATAATAATATTTTCTTGGCAAAAAGATTTCCTCAGAGCCTATGAAGTCGGTAGTACAATTATTAATTCCACTTAATGATTGAAAAAACTGAGGGTCGAGGAGATAAAGAAATTTTCCCAAAGTCAAGGTGAAGGAATTTATCTAAGTGGCAGGGCTGGGATACAAACCTAGAGTACCAGATTTGGACAGGACCTGAAATTAACTAGTCCAAGCCCTATCTGAAAAGGAATTCTCTTGATCTCTCTGACAAGTGGCCACCCAGAATTTGCTTGAAAACTTTTAAGTGAAAGGGGTGCTCATTCTGCTTTGGGCCAGCTCTAAATGGGAGAGAATTTTATACTTATAATAAATCCTAAAATCTACTTCTCTACAGTTTCCTTCCATTGCTTCACCCAGTCTTCTACATGGGCGACCTTTCTAACAGAAGTATTGTAATAGCCCCATCTTAGCTTTATCTTCTGTACCCTAAATACCCTCAGTTCCTCATATGATTTGGTTTTCTGTGCTCTATCTATACTGGTTACCTCCCAGGTCTTCTGACTTTTACTTCTCTTCCCACTATACTTCAATGCCTCCCCTTTATATGTTCTCAATAAGGGTTTATTGATTGACTGATGACAGCCCTCCAGAATTCCAACCCTCTTCTCACCAGCAGGATCTCGATGGTGCCCAGAATGTACATGGCTCCTGCAAAGGTGGTGCCAAGGTAGAAGCAAAGGCCTACAGCTCCCCCGAACTCAGGGCCCAGTGACCGGGAGATCATATAGTAGGAACCACCAGCTATGGGAAGAGAAGGCCATCATGTGATAGAAGAAGGCTGAATGGGGAGAGACTGGGCTGAGGGAAACCAGCAGGGGTGATTATTTGGAGGAATTATGTCTACATTCCCTGTAGATACCTAGGAGAAAGATCCGAAGCTACCTTAAGGAATGGCTATGTGCCTAGATTAGCAGTATTAATCCGCAGATTTCTAATTACCCCCAAAATAAGGTCAGGGCTCAGAAGACAGGAATGAGAGAGGAAGATTCTTGACTGAGTTATGGCCCATTCATCATCAACTATACCAACCAATACAAACTAACTCCTACTCTTCCCAAGGGCATTGTGACTGTCCCCACCTATCCCAAAGGTACCTGCACTTCAGATTCCCCAGGGTACCCATTATTTCACCACCCAGAAAGAACCAAAAGTAACCAAGGAGCTCCTTCTTCATTTACCGCCCACCAAAAAAAACCCCTACACACACATAAGAGGTCCCCATTCCCACACCTGGCACAACACCATTGGTAGCAATGGCACTCATGGAGATGGCAGTCAGCATGGTCTGTGAGGACACAAAAAACATCAGAATTTGGTGAAATATTGTAAGGCTGAAGAAGATGGAAAGAGAAAGAAAAGGAATAGTTCATATTGCCATCATCAGCTCTCACTGATTTCTGCCCTAATGGCTCTTGCTTCTAACTTGTCCTTGGCCCTATTCTCATTGCCTCCTTCCCCCCTTCCCCCCACTATATCTCTTCTACCCAGAATGCCCCTTTGACCAGCTAATAAGCCTCATTCCTCAACAGATAATAATCATGATAATAATATTAATAATGTAACACTTCAGTGTATAAAAGCATCTTGCATACATTATGAATTTCATAACAAACCTGTAATGGAAATAGTGCCAGTATTGTTACCTCCACTTCACTGATAAGAAAATAGAACATAGAAAGCAGAAGTGACTTGGCCAAGGTAACACAGTTAATCATCAACAGGGTTGGGGGTTGCGCTCTGGTCTTAGGAGGTGAAATACAGTGATCTTTCACCAAATGCCAGGTGCCTCAGAACCCCACACATACCCTCACAATGCTCATCTCTTGGTAGGAAGAGGATATAGCCTAGGAGCAGCTGACATCATGTTCTACCAAAATTCTCTCTCAGCCCCACTTATATATCCCAATGCAAGCAGATTAAGTGAACATCCAGGCGGCCTTGAATAGGGAGAAGTTCCAGCAGGGCAGCCTAAGTAAGGGGACAGGGAAGGGGGCGGGATTGGGGAGGGGCAAGCCCACTCATTTTGCCTTGGTAACTATGGGGGAGTTCACAAGCTGATGGCATATATATGAGACTCAGATATTTTTTAGTACCAGCTGGGAAAGGGCTTCCTTCTCCCCCACCTAATACCTCCCAGCATCAGTCATTACAGGAGCAGGTGGCAATTTGTAGGGCTCTGGTTCCAGCCCTGAATTCCTTCTTTGGGCCCCCTCCTCAGTTCCCTTCGTCCCTGCACTGACTTCTATCTGAGTGAGAACTGGGAGGTCATGGAAGTGGAGGGGGGTTAGAAGGGGGTACTTACACAGGAGCAGCAGATAAAAACCATGCAGAAAGATTCCATGATGCCTGCAATGCCCACTACCCAAGTAAGCCTCAGAAAAAGAATGACACCAAAGATATTTTGCAGGCAGGGCAGGTACACACCCATGAAGGTGCCCATCCGAGGGGCCTGCAGAGAGATATTGGTCACCTTGACTTCTTTCTATCTCTTTCCAGCCCACCCAGCTTTAACCTCTGGTTTCCCTAGCCAGTCCTTTTTTCTAAGCCATATTTCAGCATGTTTCAGCACTCCATTACAGACACCACCACCCCCATTATATACCATTGTAATTCCTCCTCCCTCCAAATCAGACTCAAATTGAATTTGAGCCTCCCTCCCATCTCCCATCTGTCAGCCCTCCTCCCATCTCCCATCCTTTTATCCATTTCCAATCCCTTCCCTCTCCTAGCCTGACCTCAGTCCACTACACATGCTCCCACCTGTACAGGTTTCTTTTTGCCACCCTCATTGTTCTCAGCCTCCTCATGTTCCCGGCTGCCTTGTGGCAAGTTGGTATAGTTGGCCAGACCACTAAGCAGGGATGAGACCATGGGACTGGTGTCCATCTCCTCCTGTGGGAGAAAAAAAGGGTTATAGAGGGAATGCATTTCAGAGAGGTACAGAGGGCAAGGGAGAATGAAACCTGTGAAATGAACCAAGGAAAGGATACAAGACAGGGATGGAATGGGAGGAAGATATTGGAGAAGGAAATCTGGGAGAGGGCAGCAGAGGGGGGATGAATCTGGAAGATGGGGATAGAATGGGAAAGAATGGAGAAGATGGACCAAAAAGGGGAATAGAATATGGAGAAGAGACCACTTGGGGGTGAGAATCAAAGAAGTCATAGAGATAAAGGTGACAAGGGATAAAGAACATGTTATAAGGGGAGGTGGCCATAAATGGACAAAGAAAACAGAGACCAAGACAGAGATAGGACAGCCCTCCATGGAAAGGTAGAAAGTGGGTGAACAATGAAATGGCAGCTTTTCCTTAGCCAGTGCCAATGCCAGGCAATCCTGCCTACTCCAGGACCTTCCAGAGATGCCCCCCCTTACCCTAGTTGTTCCTTGCCTACCTCAAACAGAGCCATATTCTTGCCATCATATTCCTTGCCCTTTTCAGAGTCAGTGCTGTTAATGAAGGGACTGCTTTCCTTGGGGTTGCCATCACCTGAGGTAAGGACATAAAGGAGTCATAGCCCTGACATAGCACAGTACTCACACCTCTCTACTCATTGCTATTCCTGGCCCATCTGGACCCCTCCAGAGTTCCCCTGAACCTTGTCCTAGAGCAGGAGTTCTTAACCTGTTTTTCATGAGCTTTTAAAAAATGTATTATGATAACTACATTTCAATATAATTGGTTCCATTTGTAATTCTATGTATTTTATGCCCTTAAAACCATTATTCTAAGGAGTCCATACACTTTACTAGACTGCCAAAGTGGTTTGTGATACACAAAAGGTTAAGAACCCCTGTCCTAACGATCAAAGTAGCAAAGAATCCTATTCCCCTGTGCTTCCTATTAGTCACAACACATTTACATCTCTTTAATTTTACAATTAATTTTCCTCATAAAAACAGTCCTGTGAAGTGCAAAGATTATTGGATTGTCACACCTACTTTGCAAATGAGGAAACTGAGAGAGGAAGGAATTTTTCCCAGGTCACATTATTCAGTGGTCTGTAGTGTATAATGGTAAGGAGGGCAGAGCAACGTGAGGAAACCAGCATATATAACAACAATGTTTTATAGTTCTTTGAGGTTTATAACATGATCGATCTCATTTGATGCTCACAACTCTGTGAGGTAAGTGTTATTTCCATTTTTCAGATGAGAGAACTGAGGTTAAGTGCTTCATCCAAGGTCACACAGCTAAGGTAGGTTTCAAACAGAGACTCTTCTGACTCCAAGTCCAGTGTTACAGCTTCTATGCCACTTAACTGTGGCTAATTCCACCTGGACATCCCCTCCTTTTATATTGTGCTTCTACTTTCTCCAACTTTCCTGGCCAGCACACAAATCTGGTGGAATGCCACCCCTTCTATATCTTTCTCCCACTGCTGCCAGATTGTGCCTGGCTACCCCCTTCATAGAATCTTGGACTCCCCAAGCCTCAAATCTAAAAGAGACCTCCAACATTATCTAGTAGTCCAACATGAATCTTAACAAGTGGTCATTACGCCTGAACATTTATTTTGTTACTAGGCTTGTGACCCTGGACAAGTCATTTGACTTCTGTGTGTCTGGGTTTCCTCATCTACAAAATGAGCATAATAATAGCACTTACCTCCCAGGGTTGCTGTATAGATAAAAGGAGATAATATTTGTAAGGTGCTTTGCAAATTTTAAAGAGTTATATAAATGTTAGCTATTATTATTGTTACTACTACTAATTATTGTTATGATTTCCCCCCAGTTCACCAAAGAAGTGGAAGAGAGCCATGAGGACTGAGGGCTATTTGTATTTTTCTTTGTTTCATGGATTACCATAGCCAAGTAATTCATCACAGTTGGCCAGCTGACTAGCAATGAGCCTCCTCTCTGTACTTAGTCCTCAGAAAACAGATAGTCTGCTGCTGGGATCAAACTTTTTCCAGTGGTAGAACTTGCTAGATCTTATGCTCTACTGGCAAGAACCCAGGGTCACCACCACACCATGATGAGGCATTAGAGTTGGATTATGGGATCAAAGAACTAGAGCTGGGAGGAACCTTAAATGTCATCAAATCTAATACCTTCATTTTGCAGATGAGGTTACTGGGGTCCAGAGATGTTAAGTGTCTTGCTAGAGTCACACAGATAGCAAGTATCTGACGTGGAACTTGGATCCAATTCTTCCTAGTTAGGGCAGCTAGGAGACTTAGTGGATAAAGCACTGAGCCTGGAGTCAGGAAGACCTGAGTTCAAATTCAGCCTCAGATACTTGCTAACTGTGTGACCCCGGCAAGTCATCTAAACCCTGTTTGTCTCAGTTTCCTCATCTGTAAAATGAGCTGGGGAAGACAATGGCAAACCACTTCAGTATCTTGTCAAAAAAATGACCCTCAGATGGCATCATGAAGAGTTAAGCACAAATGAAAGGACTTAACAACAGCTTCCTAGCTCCAAAGTGCAGCCAGTACAGTATCCACTATTAATTACTTCTTAAACTGTGGGTTGAGACCCCATATGAGTCCATAGTTTAAGAAGTGCTGAAAGGGTCATAATCAGGAAAAGTTTAAGAATATCTGCTCTAGGGCTTTGTAGAAGTATCAAGAGACAGAGAAAGAAAAACTCCAGGTGATGTTGGTTCTGACTGGTCTCCTCCCTGCCTGGAAGTGCCAGTGACCCATAGATACGGATTGGGAAGCGGCATATATATTCTTCTAAGCTAGAGAGAGTAAGGAAGCAGTCATGACCTGGACATTCTGCTCTATTACTTGGACTCTTAGAGATTTAATCTATTTTGGTAGGTTATCCTAACTTGTTCCCTCCTACTCCAGGTAAACACTTTAGCACAAATCAGTCTGAAGTCTGGGACTCTTCTCTGTAAGAGGGAGCTGCTTCCTAACAAAAAAAAAGCAACTTTGGCTGCCTTCCATTTCTCCATTTCTCTTTTAGTTTGGGATTTAAGGACCCAGGGTCTCTGGGGCTGAATCTCAGTCCCATTTTTAAGAGATCTTTTCTATTAATCTGGCCGGTGTTAAAGTCAACAAAACCTTTTTTCCCCCTCTTAACTCTAACACATATCCCAAGAGCCTTCTTTGTGGGGAGAGGTCATAGAATATGAAATGTTAGAGCCAGAAGGAACTCTTTAACACATGTTAGAGCCTGAAAGAGCTTGAGGAGTTAGAAAACAGGCTCTTAGAGCTAGAATGAGAAATCATCTAACCCAATCCCCTTCATTTTAAAAGTGGGAAAACTGAAACCCTGAGAGGGGAAGTGACTTACTCAGTGTCAAATAGCTAAGTAATGGAAGAACCATAACTAAAACACAGGTCTGCTGGTTCCTAAAATTAAATACTCTTTTAATCTTAGCTAATATGCAAATCCTGCACCACAGGAAAGTGAGTTAACGAGAGGGTCCGTTGCTGCAGGTGTGAGGTGGAAGCAAGATTTTTTCCCCCTTTTCCCTCACCCATGAAGTTTGGAATGAATGGAGCCTTAGAGAGCATTCATTCATCCCTTGAGGTCTTGATGTGTGATGTGATTTGCCCATGTGTACAACTGGTTAGTGGCAGAACCTCTGGACTAGAACCGGGATGACCAGACTCTAACTCAGATAGATGCTCTTTCCATTTTGCAAAACCCCCTACATATTTCCCACTGAAGGAATATGAATGAGGTGAAGAGGGAACAGAGAATGTCAGAAAAAGCAACTTCCGGCAGTCTTAACATGTCTTCAAATCCCCATACATTTCTCCCAACCCTCATCCTAGCCCAAATGGAACTTCCTCCTTGCACTTCCCAGGGTTCCCAAACTCTGGGCCCTTACAGCCTTATCCTTCATTAGTCCACCCCTGAAGAGGGTCCGGAGCACTCTCACTCCCATGTGGTCTCCCTTTCCTCCAGTGACTAATCATTGACTCAGGAAGAAGAGAGGGGCAGGTACTCTGACGCCTCAAGGAAGGCAATAGTGCATGGAACAGAGCCTACATTTTTTTACTCCTTATTTTTTCCTCCTCTCAAGCCAAGAGCAGTAGAAAGAGCGAGAGGTGTGTCTCTTTCAACAGCCCCTCTCTTCTAAGGACAGGACAAGTGGCCCAATTTTTATTTCAGGAAGGGGATGAAGTGTCTCATTTTCTCATACTTTCTTAGGACCTGGCCAGTGGAATGTGGGGAAATGCAGCCTCACTCCCTCAAGTCTCCTTCCCCCTCAGGACAGGGCCAAGTGACGTATGGGCTAGGGTCTTTCTCCTTCAAGGCCTCTAAGGATGGGACCAGTGGGCCAAAAGGAGATAGGAAGTGGCTCACTCTCTTACACCTCCTCCTTTCCTTAGGACAGGGCCAGTGGCGCATGGGGGTGGGTGAATGAGTGACGCAGTCCGAGCTCCCAGACCAGCCCCCGCTATGGGGGTCTCAGCCGCAGAGACCTCCGAGCAGTGTCTCCATGGCAACCGCGCTGGGCTGAAGCGCAGGGGCCGCGCGCCCGCAGTCGCTTATGTAACGCGGCACGCGGCGCGGAGAAAGGTGGGAGGGGTGGAGGAGAGGGGGAAAAGAGGGAGAAAAAGAAAGGAGAGAGAAGAGGAACTGGAATGGGCACCTGTATTCCCTCTTTCGAACCCTCCCTCAAGTTCATTGGACCTCATAGCCCCCACCCTCCCTCTAGATTGGAGTCAATACCCAGTCCACATAAGGCAAACCCGAGAACTCCTGGGTCAGAGGGAGAGAGGGAAAATCGGTCACTGGTGACCCCAGAAGGCCTGGGCAACATTGGGGTTCTAAAACCCCGCCCACCTTCTAGTCTGGGCGCCCAGAGGGAGGGGGGAGCTAGAAGGAGACGTGTTAAATGGAGCACAGGAGGTTGGGGTGGGGGAAGAGGGAAGACGAGAAGGGGCGTGGCCGAAGTGGGGGCGGGGCAGAGGAGGGACCGAGATCGAAACCCTCCTCCCCTCCCCCTCCGCCTCTCTGGGGCCCCAGGGAGCACTCAGCTCGAATCGGCTTTCAATTAGCTGCAGCGGCCAGAGCTCCCGGGGCGAAAACAACATCTCCGCACGGACAGTGGATCCTCCCCCCCCGGGGCCTGGGGACTGGAATCCCCGTTCGAGGCTTGTCGGTGTTCCCCTATTCTCCAAGGCCTGCGGGGGCAAAGGCCCAGATATAGCCCCCTCATCATTTCTCAGCCTAGAGCGGGAATGGTAGAGAGGGAAGCATACTTTACAAATGGGGAAACTGAGCCCCAAAGAAGGGAAGGAATTTATCCAAGGTCACAAAACCAGTCAGAGGCAGGACCAGAACCCAATCTTTTAACTCCAGCTCAGTATTTATGCTACAAGCTGCCCTCTCAATCTCAGATGTCCATAAATCTCTCTGGACCCTGTGCTGATTGGCTCTTTCCCAGTTTTCGCCCCTCAATCTCAACAGATTCTGTTTCTGACTCCCTTGGCCCAGTCTGGTTTCCCTGAGGAGGTTCTGGCCTCTCCTTTTCTTGGAGGTGGGGAGAAAGGGAGAGGGAAAGGGAGAGGGAGCAGGAGAGGGAGAGAGGGGTGGAGAGAGCGGGAGAGACAGAGAGAATCCTGTAAACTGGAAACCAAACTCCAGGAGTTCAAGGCTTTGGGCAAAAGATTGGACTTCTAATCCTCCCTTTTCAGAAGTCCTTTCCAAGGGGGGGGGGTGTCCCACAATAAATCTCTAATACACCAAACCAGAGAGTATTCAAGTAAATTGGAGGAAACAATGGTGTTGGATCAAAAAGCTCCCACCAGGGACTTCTTTCTTGATGTAGGCTACTCATCGAGCAAACTGGAAGGTAGGAAAAGAAGACCTTATAGCAAAGGTTCAAGTCCACCTTCTTTTCACACCTTCTCTTCCTACACTCCTCCTTTCTCCCCACCCCCAATAGGGACGCCCTGGGCTCTGCAGCGAGTGAGACTCTGCCAGACTTCCAAAGCGTCCCCCTTCTCCCCCCCCCCCCCCGCCCCCCACAACACCGCAGCCTGAGGCCGGTGTTGGAGTGGAGGGAGGGAGGGAGGAGAACTGAGAGCCAGGTGACTCCAGGGTCATGGGAGGGGGTGAGGGGAGGGGAAGAGAGCTTCTGATGAAGTCTTTTAGTTCTAGCCCTGGAAGAGCCTTCCCTTACACTCCTGAGGTTAGGGACTGAGAGGGCTTGGAAAATTGGACAGTGGAAATGGCCGTACAAAAGCTCACCTTCTGCCTTCTCATCTCCATGTACGAGAGAGAAAGGGAGAGAGAAAGAGAGAGAGAGAGAGAGAGAGAGAGAGAGAGAGAGAGAGAGAGAGAGAGAGAGAGAGAGAGAGAGAGAGAACTCTTCATTTGGCCTCAGTTTCCTAGGATTTCCAGAGGCAAATAGTGAAGAGAAGAAAGCCTCCTCTAGGTTAAAACGTCCCGGAGTCTCTCACAGTCTCTGCAGCTCCTTCTCCCCAGCTATCCCAGCTCCACAATCTCAGGTTCAGCTCCTCCGGCCATCTCATAGAAGTGGCTGCCAGTAGCTTGGGCCCTGTCCATCAACGAGGCCCAGGGGAACGTTTAAAGCCGCTGAGCTCAGACAGCCCGACTGGGAGCCGAGTCAGTGCGCAGGGGGCGCTGTGTCGGGGAGGGGGGACGGCAAAAGGGAGGGGGGCTTGACAGGCTTGATGAATTGACTGACTGACTAGGGGTGACCGGGAGCCGAAGGGGGAGGCTCTTAGGGAGAGCTAAGGTAGGGGTACAGCGAGCGGGTGTCAACAGATAGAGGACTAAGCTTGAACGTCGAGCTATTGGCAAGGCTTCTCAACCGCCGCAGAGCGGTCCGCAGTGCAATGATCACTGCCTCGAGGACCCCAGTGATCAGGTCCAGAGGAGACCCGCAATTGGTGAACTGCGGAGTCCAAAGAACTGGAAGGTTCCCCACCAACCCCAGAGTAAAAGAAGATACTATGCTCCCGAGAGATGGGGGAGATGACCTCGCTGCGTCTCTGAACATAACCAAGTAGACGGGGGAGGGGGGAGGAAAGGGGGATCGTACCCTATTTACGAGCAAATACCAAAGGGAGAGATAAATCTGATGTTTGACCTAATCACGTCCCCAGAGTGGCCTAGGGTAAAAGGGCTCCAATCATACAAACCCTGTCCTCGTCCCCTCCCCACTTTTCCCTACCTCCCCATGTCAGCACCGACAGGACTCTGCAGCCCCGGCCAGGAGGTCGTCACATGACTCCCACCCCCTATTCCCCCACTCTCCATTCCCACCTCCAGTATTCCCTCTCCGCTGGTGAGCTCCGTGCGGTGGAGTGGGGGGAGGAACTGCAGTGGCTTTTGCCCGGAGTGTAACCAGGCAGTAACACACTCTGCGGCTAGGGAAGGGGCACCGACTCCGCGATCCCCTATCTGAGAGCAAAGAAACCCACATCTGACCCCAGAAACTCAACCCTGAAACCCCTTCTCCAATACACTAGTTCTGACCAGCCCTTTGGGCTGCTCAGACCATTGAAAGAACTGTACCATTTAGCCCCTAGCGCCCCAAAGCCACTGCCCCAAGCAACCCCCAGTCGCTGCGTCGGGTGCATTCCAGAACCTCGGACAGCGCAGAGCGCATTCCAACAGAGCATCGCCCACGCCTCCAAGCAACAGCAGCTGCCCCAGGGGGCAACTCAGAACCTTCCTCTAGTCCCCCAGGATTGTCTATTTCTCCTGGGGACAGCCTCATCAGCGCCTCCTCCCTTCTCTGCAACACTTGGCCACCCCCAAGCCTATAACCCCGGCCCCCAAAGGTGGCAGCTCCCATCTCGATCCTCCTGCCTCCCTAACCCCGTAGGCCCCCGGCTTACCCGGGTTGGCTCCCCCATCGCCATCCTCGCAGTCCGTCAGGTTGTTGAGCATGGTGGCCGCCGAGCTGCGCCCCGGGGGCTGGAGCTTGCAGCTGCGAGGCGTCTGCCCTGCCTGGGCTGGAGAGCTTCCTTCCCTCTCCCCTCCCTATTACCGTGTAGCACTCCCTTAGCTTTCCCTTTCGTCCAGATCTCCCCTCGGCGCAGGGGGAGGCTGCAGTGCAGAGCCGCCGGGCTCCCACACACACTCCCTCTCCCGCGCACACACCCGGACACAGACCCAGACACACACACACACATACACACACTCTCTCACACCCGCGCGCGCCCCCTCGCAGCGGCCAAGCTGCTCAGCTCATCTCGTATGCAGGAGGCGTGAGCCGCTGGCTGGGTTTTAGGGAGGGGGGAGGAGGAAAGCTAGGGAATAGAGGGCGCAGGGTGGGGGGAGATCGAAGCTAGCGGGGACCCGCGGCTTGCGTGACTCGGGGCCGGGAGGACGGCGAAGGGGGGGGTGCAGCTCCCCTGAGCAGACGCAGCGCGCCCCTCTCTCTGTGCGGGCGGGGCTGTGGCACGTGGACAGGTGCCATCCAGCGCCCTAAAAATAACACGGGGAACTGGGTCGTGGCCGTCGGGAGCCGGCCCCGCAGCGTCTGCTTTGGCCCAGACTGGTGTGAGGGTGTCGGGGGGCGGTGAGATAGTCCGGTAGGAACTCCAAGCCAATGCCAGCCTCTCTGCCGGGGAAAGACTCCCCCTTCTCTCCACCGCCCCTCCCCCCAAATCCTATGAAGAAGAGAAGGGGGAGGGAGGCCCCAGTTGAGTGACAGAGCAGATACCCCCCAGGAGCTCAGTCCTTCTGGGGAGGAGACATGGTGAGTTTTCTCATTCCCACAAGTACAAAACCACCTAAATCCAGGCCT
>CM053595.1:101681860-101717099 GCA_028646575.1 Pseudocheirus occidentalis | reverse complement strand
GGGGGGGACTCAGGGGAAGGTGGCCACCTGCTGGTTAGGGACAGGCTTTCCTGCCTTAGTATTCTAGTCCTCCAGTCACTAATCCATTAATCCGAGGATTTTGATTAGGAGCTGCCAGTACCAACATTCTCCCTACATTCCTCTCCTTTTCTCCTTTCTCTTCCACCATTTTGCTACCCAGAGCCCCTCTCTGCCTCTGACATCTAGCCTTGGGCCAACAGTCACAAGCAGGAAGGTGTAGGCAGGGTGGGTGGGGCGTGGGGGTGAGGTCTTAGGCAGCAACTTGTGATAGGAAGGAAAAGAAAGGAAAAGAAAGGAAAGCCATGAAAGGGGAAGGGAACATATGAGGCTCTAGAAAGGCCTAATATGGAAAGAAGGAAGGTGCTGCAGGAGGAAATCACATTCAAAACGGTCCTAGTCACAGTGACATGAACCTCAGTCATTCTCTCTGGCTCCAAGTATATGTCTTCCTCACCCCCCCCCCTTCCTAAATCACTAAGATTTAACAGGGAATTGAAATTTACCTCATATACTCAGCTCTTTTCCTCCCTCTTCTTCACTCCTATTAAAGAGAAAGTCCTAACTTTCTCCTAGTGTAGTTATCAATGTCTACATGATACAACCATCACTCAGTTCCTGGTCTATAAATTACACTTATGGGTTCTGGAGTGGTAACTCCAAAGCTCCAGAATCCTTTTCTGGAATGGTTATGGAAGACCTCTGAGGAATAGGAGAGCTAGATGGACAAAGCCCAGTTTCCGGATTTGGTGTTATTTTGTTGGAACCAAGAGACCTAACTAAAAATCTCATTTCTGACATGTATTGGCTTTAAGACCATATGCAAATCACTTAGCTTCTCTGAACCTCAGTTTATTCATCTTAAAAATGTGGAGATTGCACTAGATGATCTCTAATGTTTCTTCTAGATTCAAATCCTATTATCCTTCCTCCATCCCTAACTACTCCAGGGAAGGACAGAGAAACAGAGTAGAACTCTGTACATTTTAGTGTGCTTTAGAAATGTGAGCTAACATCACTACTAAACTGTGAGTTTTGTGAGGACGAGAGATGTGTCTTATCTAAATTTTTCATCTTCTCTCAATTCTATACACATGATATGAGCTTAATAAATGATCATTGGATTAATCAGTAAATAGCCACTGTTATGGGCCATTGACTTCTTCAGTACCATGGACAAGGGCCAAATGTCCAGATTATTTTTCTTGGACCTGTCATAGACCTCACACTTGGTCAAGCATGTGGTGTCCCTAAGCAGCTGGCCTATCGTGTATGGATTGGTCATGAGAGAAAGATACTATTGACCACAGTGGCCAGCTGACTTAGGTTTTCAGGGGACCCTTCGGAGATTGGAACTGATCCTTCAGGATAAGGATGGAGATGAGAGGAAGGGTTTTTCAGTCTCCTAACTAAATGCCCAGAAAGGCTATGAGAAGAGTGATCAATCATAACTACAGAAAACTGACAGCGAATCATGCCTCTCACCTTTCAGCACAGCGTTAGTGAGCTATAGTTGTAGGGAAAGGCATATATTTTCAGACATGGCTAATGTTTTATTTGTTTTGCTGGACTTTAATTATTTGTCATAAGGGAGGGTTCCATGGAAGTGGAGGGAAGCAGGAAGTTCTATCGGTAAGTGACAGTGATGTAAAAAATAACATCAATAAAATGTTTTAGGGGTAGCTAGGTGGCACAGTGAATAGAGCACCGGCCCTGGAGTCAGGAGGACCTGAGTTCAAATCTGGCCTCAAACACTTAACACAAAAACTAGCCATGTGACCTTGGGCAAGTCACTTAACCCCAACTGCCCTCCCCCCAAAAAAGCACTAATAAAATGTTTTAAAGAAAAAATAAGTTACTGCAAATATGAACATACCTATGGATTAGATCCCCAGGTTTATTTGGTGCCTGAGTCTGCAGAGGTAGTTGATAAATTGACTGTGGAATATTTTCATTACCAGCATAAGAATTCCTAGGTATCTCTTACCACATCGGGACTTCCTGGCCTAAGTTGCATCCATCTCTGCCCTGAAAGGTAGGGTATGGATCACAAGTGGACACTCACTCCCTTTCCCTGTGCTCCATGAAGAACAAGATGGAGGTGTTTGAGCAGAGACTGTATGACCACTTGTTGGGAATAACATAGAATTCCTGCTTCAGGTAGAAGTTGGGCTAGATAACTCCAGAGGTCCTTTCCATTTCTGATACTCTTGATTCTGAGCTCTTCTAATTCTGGGGACAATATCCTACCTTGGTCCAACCGAAAGTTTTATCTTGGAATCAGAAGGGAGGCTCAGGCTAGGAATCTGGGATGAGCACTGGAAAGTCACTAAAGGGAACATTCAGGAAGAATTGTTAAGAGTGGCCATGATTCTGGACACACAGTCACCTCCAGAGCACCATCTTCTGGCCAGAAGAGCCACCTTTCCCTCCAGACAGAGAACCTAGCTCTATACTGCTTAGAATCCCTGTCTATCACAACATAAAGGTAGCCTAATTATGAGAACCTAGCCTCATGATAAACACTCCTCACCTCTCAGGAAGAGATCGATTCAGAGCTCAGATTTGGACCTCTGAAGCCCAGTGCCTCTGAAAATTGGGTACTGGAAAGCATTATTTGGTTATTTCACAATTCTCTAGGCCATTTCTACTATCGTATTCTCAAATCCAATCCTGGGTCTCATGTGGTGAGATCTTGGAGACTTTAGCTTGAGGATGGGGGGTGGAAACTTCTGTCTGAAAAGACCCCTAGACTTCTGATTTGTCTGCCCACACCTATTCCCACTTGAGTCCAATACTTGGATACCTAGGATATCAAATTACCATATCCTGAGAGTTATCCATGGACCAGAGATTTGGGCAGGGACAGATTTCTAGACTGTGGAACCTCTCAGTAAATACATATTCACCCTTTGCCCCACCCCTATCAGATTCCCCTGTTTAATTCACAGAATGTTAAAGATCGAAGGAAACTTAGAACAAAGCACACACACACACACACACACACACATATACACACACATATTTGGAATGTCAGACTTGGAAGATCTTAGAATATAGAATATCAGATTTTGATGGGACTTTAGCAATAACCTGGTCCAACTTCACTACTTTGCAAGTGAAAAAAAAATATGTACTCCTACCTTAATGTTCTTGAAGAAATGTTTATCTCAAAACAAGTTAATACCATCTCTGCTTTCAGGAAGGCAGAGCCTACTGGTTGCTAGTACATCCCAGGTTGGAATGGCGGAAAAACCTTCCAGGCACCTTCCCCCCCAGAAGGGACAATATTCCCCTTACTTTGGATCTTACTTCACCTCTCAACCTTCATACCCTATCACCCTTACTCCCACCCCAATCTCCACAACAAAGATGCCTTTAGGCCCCACTGATGCCCTCCTCCAACATCTTCCCCCAAGCCCTAGGTTGTAAATGATGAGTCCAGCAGAGTCCCCCACCCCCTCATTGCAGAGCAAGTCAACCACCACCACTATCTCCGTGGCAACCAGTGGCTAATTAACAGGCTGCAGTTCCGTCTCCATGACAACAGGACCCCAAAAGCCACAGAGTCCCTAAGATTTGATCTTGTCCCCTCTCCCACACTGAGGCCCAGGTCTGAGGTTTGAGAGACATGAGCATCCACCCTCAACCTCAGACTCCTGACTCAGATTTCTCTGGTTCATTGAGAGGGAGGAAAGGGGGAGAGGAAGCCTGTTGCCATGGTAACAGCAGCCTTCTTCGTAACCAGTTTGTTGCCATGGAGATTTCCAGGCAGCTCACCTTGTATGTGAGGTGTGACTGAATGGCCTGACCATTCTTGGATCCTATGCACTGGGATGAGAGTTAGATGTATATAAAGTGGAGTTGTGAGGATAGGCCATCTGCTCAGGGGTGTTCCTACCTTCTGGATTGGTAACATTCTCCTCATGGCACAGATAGGGAAACTGAGATGGGGGTAATTTATTAGTTCCCTTTTTGCCACATTAGTGTCATTCTCTCCATGAAGAAACAGAAGCAGAGTAGGTAGACAAGAATAGCATTTGCTCCTTCATTGCCTATCCCCATCATTCTTGCCCTGGTACAGTTGGTAAAGAGAAGCAGCATGGTTTAGTAATAACCTTCCTTGGAATTAAGAAGACCTGTGTTCACCTTCCTTTGACTTATGCTGACTGTGTAACCCTGGGCAAGTCATTCAATCTTTTAATGCCCTTTACAAAGCAGGTATATATTTCCATTGGTAGACACTGGGAGTGCCTTACACTGATAGAGCATAAGTCCAGTACAAAATAAAATACACGAAGAAAACAAGCCATAAAGAACTTCATTGATTTGAAGGAAATTGTTAATAATAGAATTGAGAATTGGGGTATAGAGTAAGGCTTATATACCACTCCCCATCAAACTCTCCTATGGACAGTACAGATTTTCCCTTAGAATCCAAGTTATGTTTGGGGCAAAAGTCTGCAGTCTGCAAAACTAACCTTTATCCCAGCTTGAAAGTCAATACTAAGGTTGACCATGAAATCCTCCCACTTCCTCTTCCTTCCACGCGTACTTTAACTTCACTCTCCCAAGGGACCCACTCCTGTTCCCCAAACGGAGAGGAATAAAGAGAGCTTCCTTCCACTTGAAGTAGGAGTGGAACAGAAACAGCTGAAGCAAAGAGTCAGGCAGATATTACATCCACTTAAGCAATCACTTCCACACTTCCCATGTAAATAACCTATGGGAAGTCGGATGGTTGGACCTGCTTCCGGTTTTTTGTGGGGGGGGGGGGGGAGGAAGGGATTAAATGGTTGTTTCATTCACCTCATAGAGTTAATCTTTAGATATGAGACATGGCCACAGGCAGATACAATAGCTACACAGAAAAACATAAATACATACACACAAGATTGTCTCTTGGAAGCTAGGGCTTCCTTACTCAATCAGATTTCATTTGCCCTCTTAGGGCCCACAGTCAGGGAATGGGCTCAGTGAAAGGGGTCTGTATGTAGTGGTAGTGGGGGGTAGTGTTCTAAGACTTAATGGGGCATCAAAAATATCCCTTTCATCCCTAAGTGTGGGGTGAAAATACTACTCCACCCTCCTAGCACACATAAATCTGCAGGCATGGATATTCATACCATACCATCCCCACCTCCAGGAATTCACCATCATTAGATACACAGACTGTATGAAAACACAAAGAGAGATAAATTTGTATGCATTGGCCACACAAGCTATTCCACATATAAAAGGCTAGAATAGCCACATTTGCTGCATGTGCAAGGATGTGCTTGGGGCAACCAACCTTCTCAAACACACGATTCCATACACAATTCACATAGTTCCAGGGCACAAACATCTGTATACCTCTCTCCCCTTCAAATATATACACTTCTACAAACGGACCATCTCTTAAGTAGGAACAGTCAGAATAGATCTAAGATGAATATATTCCTATACACCTGCACTCCTATCCCCGCCTCCCATATACGCACACAAAAGCATATATGAACAAGTTTTACACACCACTCCACATAAACACTGTGGTTTATATGGACATTTGCATAGTACTCAAAGAGTGAGTCAAATTTCCAGATGGAAGGGGGACAAGAAAGAGTAGGAAACGCTTGACTGTAATTTTGCTACAACACAGAAAGACTGGGCTTAGCCTCAAATATATAAGACCAGCAATTCAGTCCAGTGAGGAGGAAGGAGAAAGAGTAAATGAAGATGAGGAGTAAGATGTGACAGGTGAGGAAAACTAACACAAAACCAGGGGATGAAAAGGGAACTGACCCACCCAGATGACAGGTGGACAGAGATATGCTGAGTAGACAGGTGAGGTATTGGGAGGGCATGGTAGAATAATGCCCTTTTAGACTCCCAGTTAGAGTGACAAAAGAAGGATGTGTCTCTCAGTCTTCCTGAAGATCACACCCAGGAATAGGTGGCCCTAACACTTCAGCAGCGACCCGGAAAGGCCAGGGGAAGATGCTTTCTCTAGGGAGTGTACTGGGCAGTAATCAGTCTAGGGTACAACTACCCTATCCCAGCCTATCACAGTCTCAGAGAGGGTCAGAACTGGAAGGGACCTTACAGCACTATTGCATTCACACCCCTTCTGTTTTTCTGGTGGGTGAACCGAGGCCCAGAGAAGAAAAAGGATTTGTCCCCAGTCATACCCAAGTCACTTAATCTGACAGAAGTGGGAGGCAGGAAAGGGGAGAGGAATATGGTAGATAAGGAATATCCTGCAAGAAGAGGAACTGAGTAGGAAAAGCAGTTCTGACAAAGAATGATACTCGTTATCTGCCCAGTTCCTCAACCCCCTGGAGCTTCTGAGGCCTGTGAAAACATTTCCCTTCCTTTTCAGTTCCTCTGATTTCCTGGCCAGTCCTACAGAATGAGCCTTACAGTTCCGAACTTAGAGATCCCAAGCCCGGGGGACATTCTTCCTCTCCCATAGGGACTGAGGCACAAAATGATGTGCAGAGCAAAGATCAGGAGAAAAAACAGGAATCTTGAGGCCCAATCCAGTGCCAGATTCTTTCTGGCTCTCCAGGACAACTGATTGGCCCGAGAGGAGGGCAGGGGTTCCACCTGGGTCTCTCAACTGCTTTCATGGGGTCAGGTTTCTCTGTGGCTCCAAAAACCAGGTGTCCTTCCTCTAGCCTGGAATACTAATTTTCTTCCTAGAGGCCCCAAACCATCCTAGGCCCAGACTCTCGTCCCATCCTAAACCCCAGCTAATCTCCGCCCGTCCCCTACTCAAATCCTCCCGTTTTAGACTGCACCTCCTCTCGGCCAAATCCACCCTATCCATCTCCTCTTGGGCACTTCTAGGTACCAATCTCCCAGAGGACCCCGCCCTTTCCAAAGGCCCTGCCCACCTCAGGTTAGCCCCGCCCCTTCTTCACAAGGCCATTCATCAGGTTAGTCCCACCCCTTGGCTCTGGCCCCGCCCTTTCTCCCCTGGCCAACTCAACCCCGCCTCCTTTCTTTTAGGTCCCTGGCAGCTACCTTCCGAGCCTCGGCTACCTTTGGTGTCTTCTCCCCGGCAACCATGAGGGTCGGGGTCCAAGTGGGAACCCGGGCTGGAGGGCCCCTGGTGTCCCACAGGGGACAGAGAGGTGACTGTGAACCTCCGGCTCATGGTGCGTGCGGGGTGGGAGTTCGGGAGTGGGGTGGAGTCCAGGTACTGGGTGCTCAGGTTTGAGCCGAGATCTCTTAAGTAGCTGCAGCCGGGTCTCCTAGAGGGAGACTGAGCTGTTCTCCCCTCTCCTCCCCCCCGCCCGGCTACCGCTACTCGCCTCGCAGGGTCCTAGCGCCCTCTACGCCCTTGTTTGGCCTCTTCGTGAGGACAGCCCCCAGAAGAGGAAGAGATGTGGGTGTATTTGGCTGTGGGTGAGGGGGGATAGGTGAGGTTGAGTCTTTAACGCAGCCCGGTATTCGCTCCCCTTTCTGGTCAGGTTCCTTTTTCCAGTCAAAAGGAGTCTCCTGGCTGTCCCGTTAAGTCTTAAAACACCTCCCCCACCACTACTACACACGGACCCCTCCCCCTCAGCCCTCTTCCCGATCTTGGGCCCCAAGAGGACGAACGAAATCCGATTGAGCAAGGCTTCGAAAATCCGAGTTTATTAGAAACATTCCCTACTGGGAGAAAGAACCGGCACTGCCTTGTCCTGTCTCCTGCTACGGGCCGGCCCGCACCTTCCGCTCCTTTCAGATCTAACCCCATTTACACAGCAAAATTTCGTCCTCTCCTTCCTTAGCATCCATGCCCATGGCTCTGGCAGCGCCCAGGGGAGCTGAGAGGTTAGTCCTCTGGGCAGTGCAGGAGGTCGTAGGTCACGTAGCCAACCTCGTCTACCTTGTTCACCTGGTCATGAAGGTCCACTCTCCAGAAGAAGTGGTCCTGGCAGAAGTACGCCTTTTCTAGAGGGTGGAAACGGGGAGGAGTTGTGAAGATAGTATCTCAAATCTGGAAAAAGATCTCGGAAGTCACCCACTCTAATCTCCCCACCCGGTCAGGGAATATACTCGACAATCTAAACTTCCACCCATTGGGATGAATTCCCTCACATGCAGTCTTGATAAGGGTCATATAACCTCTATTTGAATATTTTCGGTGGTGAGGAGCTCACTACTAAAAAAAAAAAAAAAAAAAGGCAGCAGAAAATTTTGGAAGTGCTTCCTCTTTTTTTTTCTGTTGAGCTGAAATTTGCCTTCCTGTAAATTACCCTTCCTTGCCTAAGTCTAAAACTTTTTTCTTATGACTCTTATTTTATGATAACTCTTCAGATATTCAACAGCCATCATTTCCAGAAATCTCTTCACTAAAATAAAAATCCCTCGATTTCTTCAACCAGTCCTTCTAATGACATGAGTTCCCATCCTGATCACTGTCCTCCAAAAAGGCTACAACTTCTCAATGTTCTTCCTAAAATGAGGTTCCCAAAATTCCTAATGTCATTTGACCAGGTCAGAGAACAAGAGGACAGTCAACTCTTTGATTCTGAACATTAGACTTTGAATCATGGAGACTGAGATTTGGCTAACCACTACATGACAAAAAGGACTCAGATGGAGCTTGTGGCCAACAAAACCTCACCTTTATCACTGACTGTTGACTGGCTACATTTTCCTCCAATATAGTTGTACTCGTGATTTTTAGAATCTAAGTGCAAATCTACATGCACTTTCTTTCAAAGAACATGCATGTTCTTTGTCATATTTGGTTTTGTTTCTTTTTTTCCCATTGTTCACTCCATTGGTTACAACCCTTCTATACAACCAGGCTATTGTACAATGTGAAAGTATTTGCAGATTCTATACATGATTGCACACTGCCGTGGAGGTGGGGTGAAGGAAGGGGAGAAAACGTAAAACTCAAGAGATTGTGAAACTGAATCTTGTAAACTAAAAGTAAATAAACAAGTCAATGGGGGAAAAAAAGAATCTAAGTGTAGAACTTTATATTTATCCTCATTAAAGTTAATATTATTAAATTAAGCCCAATAATCCTAGTCTGTAAACTTTTTCTGGTATTGTTATTCTGCTATCCAACACATTAATTTATCTTTCCAGTTTTTGTATCATCTCCAAATTTGATAAGCATTCTCTTGATCAATGGGTCAAAAAAGGAAATTAGGTTAGTCTAATAAAGTTTGTTCTTAGTGAACCTTGATTGGCTCCTGTTGATCACCACTTCTCTTGCTCTAAATTGCTTACAAGCTATCTCTTATGCCTTCTAGAAAAGGAGTTCTTCACCTTTATATCATGGCCCCCTTTGGCAGTCTGGTGAAATCTATGGGCCACTTTTCAGAATTGTGGTTTCAAGTTAATAAAATAAAATACATAGGATTAGAAAGGAAGCTAATTCTATTGGAATAAAGATGTATTTTTCCTATCTAAGTTCATGCCCTCCCATCAATTCTATCTACAGACCACTTGGGGTTTGTTGGACCCAAGGTTAAAAACCCCTGTTCTAGAAGATTTTCAATATTTACAAACTGATTGATCTGTACTGTATTTCTTTTCCTTTCTAGTTGACAGATCCTGTTTAATCTCATAAGGGTCCTGGGGAAAGGGGGCAGGGAATATAGAGATAAGCACAGAATAACAGGTCATAAAAGAGGGATGACCTCAGATCTCCGTTTCTTACCTTGATATAGGAAAACATCATGAGTGTCCTCTGGTACTCCAGGGAACATGCCCTCCACAGGGTAAGGTTCACTTCGATCTACCTTTTGCTTCTTCACATCCAACCTTGAAAAAAAGTGTTGGATTTCTGCCCCATCCTACCCTAAGCATCCTACCCACCTTCCTCTGCTCAGGCCCTCTCTCACCTCCAAAATTGATTCTGGCTGAACAATAGCACCTTGCCCCCATTACGTTGAATGGCACCTGTTATGCTGTGCACTTTGGGATCCAAACCCAGTTTCTCCAGTCGACGGGGGCCCAGAACTGACTGGCCTGTGTATACCCACACCTGTTGGCCTGCAGAAAGTAAGAGAGAGACTAGGGACTCATATCCAAGAGAAATTTGGGAGAACAGGATGATATAATATAAAGAGTGCTGGATTTGGAACCAAGAAACCTAGATTTGAATCTCTGCTCTGGCATTCATTTAGCTGTGTGATCACGAGAAAGTCATATAACTCTCTGAGATTCAGCTTCCTTATCTGTAAAATGAAGGGTGGGGGTGGGGTGGGGGAGGAGAATCACACTTTGCCTACTTCACAAGACTATAATGAAGAAAACACTTTATAACCATTAAAGTGCTATAGAAATGTGAGCTACTTATTATTGATGGACGTAAAAGAAATTTTGTTCCAAAAGTACTCTCTACCTTTGCACTCTTCACTTACAGGGAAAAGGAGAGGCAGTGGAAGCACAAGTGGAAGCACTGAATTAGGAGTCAATTCTTACTCTAACGCTACTATTTGCTATTCAAGTATAACCTTGTGGAAAATCACATAATCTGTAAAATGAGAGACTTAAACTAGATGGTCTCTGGAGTCCTTTCCATCTCCATAGGTTATGAACCTCTGTTTTATCTGGGTTACATAACCATTATCCTGATCCATTCTCTAGATAGCATTCTATAAGTCATACAGCCACTCATCTCTCTTAAGGACCTCTGACGGAGAAAATTTGGGGAGAATTGTTGGGAGAGGGGCTCCCTACATCTTTACCTGAGAAGAAGAAGAGTTTCTTAGTCAGTGGATCTTCGAAAGCAGTGTCCAGTTTCCGGGGCAATGCAGACCAAGTGCGGGCGATGAAGAACGGGCCTTGGGCTCGCCCTTTGTATCCTTGCTGAAGTCGCCAGTATCGCCTGAAGGAGAAAGGAGGACAGCAGGGGGCGCTCAGCCACAGCTCAGGCCTTCCCCTCCCAGAACTGCATCCAGGTCTCTCTAAGTGGTCCAGAGACCAGTGCTCACCCGTCTTTAAAGAAGTGAAGCTGGCCCTGGATCTCAGCGATGGCATCAAATATCTGTACTCTACAAACATCATCAGCCGGGTCCAAGGGTCCAGTGGGGAGCACAGAGGGGTTGGCTGTGGGAGGACCAGTGGGGCCAGCAGTGGGGGGTATTGAGGGTCCAGCAGTCGGAGGGCCAGTGGGTCTGGCAGTAGCGGGCAGAGTGGGGCAGGCATTGGACGTGGTGGTGGAATCTGGTTCTAAAGGAGCGGAGGTCGGAGGTTTGGGGTCCGGCTCAGTCCTAGAACCTAAAGGTGGGAACACAAGAACGGAATGAAACTTTCTTCTCTTTATCCCCCTCTCAACTCCACAGGCAAGCTGGCGTTTCTCTCCCCTCTCAATATATAGATGTTTGAATCAGGATGCTCTCTCACCATTTGGATGTTGGTCTCCTACCCCCTCTCACCGCATAATCAGATAGTGTACCACCATCCTCACCATACAGATATTGGATTCCCTTCACGTCATCCGGATGCAACGGAGGTCCCTCGGTAAAACTGTACATGGGGAACATCAGTGCTTCCCGCACGGATGAGTGGTCCAAACCCAGTGCGTGTCCAAACTCATGCGCGGCCACAAGGAATAAGCTGTACCCTGAACGAGGAAGGGGGAATGAAGGAGGGGTCCAGATTATCACTCCCGATTCCCTCTTCCTCCTATCCTCACTGCATCCCTCTCCAGTCTTTGGCACCCCTCTCCCATCCGTGCTTCGTGTTACGCTGTATCAGCTCGAGTTCACCCCGTAAGAAGCTTATGCCACCCATCTTACCTCGATCCTGACAGAAACCCCACTTGCGGTCGCGGTCGAAGTTATCAGTGGTCGCACACCAGAGGTGACCATCAGTGCGGCCTTCACTGGTGCAAGCCGAGTATTCTCGATTCAGGAAAGTGAAGGGAAAGACGCAGGGTTCCCCTTGGGAATTGCCTCCGGTTACCGCCGTATCTGTAGAAGTAGAGTCCGGCGGTGACAGGGGAAAAGATGGGTAGGATGGCATTCTCTTCCAGGAAGACAAGGTGGGGAGAGATGCAGTGGAAAGCAGAATCAGTCAGTACCTCGGTTGGGGCAGAAGCCATAAAGCTTGTCCTTATCGTAATCGGCTGTGGTGGCGCACCAGCGATAGCCGTCAGAACGTCCGTCAGTGGTGCAGGCTGTGTAGGAACGACCCTCGAAGGTGAAGGGGAACTCGCAGGGATCTCCATTGGCGTTACCATCCAGGGTGTAGAGCACTAGAGGCAAGAGGCGGTGCTGAGTTTAGGTTCACTCTCCATTTCGTTCACTAGCTAGAATTCTGTCTCTGAGACGTGAGGAGGTGAAGTCCTGCTGCCACGCCCCCCTTTTCACTCTTCCCTTGCTTTCTTTCTACCCCCGCCCCCAATGCATCTGGGCCTGCAGCTCACGTTCGCTGGGGCAGAAACCGTAGCGTTGGTCGGTGTCGTAGTTAGCTGTAGTGCTGCACCAGGGCAGTCCGTCAGAGCGGCCGTCGGCGGTGCAGGAAGAGTAGGAGCGACCCTCGAAGATAAAGGGAAAGTGGCAGGGGGCCCCTTTTGCATTCCCGAACCGCGTTTGAACCACTGTGGAAGGAGAGGGGGAGGAGAGTTAGGTCGGACTGTGCCTCCCCAGGAGGACAGCCTTGCCTGGGAGAGGAAGACATGCAAAATTCAGTGGAGATGTATTGGGGGGGGGGGTGGCGTAGTGAGGGAGGAGAGGGATGGTGACACGAAATCTCACCGGCGCCTTTGCCCAGGGTCCAGAATTCATCGTCGTCAAAATGGGCATCTCCCTGGATTCCTGGGCCGGGGGGGAAAGCGTGAGCCAAGAGCCCATCTTTCCCGTCGAAAGGATATCCATCACCATGTTCTGGCAAAGGAAAAGAGAAGAGGAAAGGGTCAATCTGAGGCTGCAAGAAGGGAGCTACTGGGACTTTCTCTTCGCACGTGCCGCTCTACCACAGCACTCCCAAGCCGCTCGCTTTGCTGTCCCCTCACCTTTGGTCCCAAACTGGATTAGGATGTCTGCATCCCCACTGCTGAGACGGGTGAAGGTAAGTGGGGTCACGCTACTCCATAGAGCGAAGGCCCGGTCGAAAGCGTCATCCGTCACTTCAGGAGGAAGGTCTGGGGAGTAATTCTGGACCCTGAAGAGAGATGAGAGAATCAGAGCACATATAGACACACCTGGAAGAAATCTTAGAGATCATCTCGTCCGCTACGACTCCTATTTTCCTATTTTCAAATGAGGAAACTGAAACCAAAAGAGGGGACTATGTAAAGTCACATAAAGAGTGCTAGAGCTCGGACTGGAACCCAGCTGGGTCTCCTAGTTTCCCGGTCTTGTGCTCTTTGCACCACACCAGATTGCCTCTCTGGTCCCAGCAGTTCCTGCAACAGGAATGCTTCTTCACTCCCCCCCGCCCCCCTGCCCCCGATTCCTCTTCCTGCTCACCGATAAGTGATGTTCTGGTGTTTCCACTTGAGCTCGCCCTCGAAGGTTAGAAACCGGCCCACGTCGGGGACTCCGCAGCGCGGGGCGCGCATTGCAGCTATGGTGGCGCTGTCCAGCTCTCCAGTCACTGGCAGGGCCAGCTGACGCTGAAGTTTCCTTAGCGCATGCTTCAAAGAAAAGCCGTCTCGGTGCAGCAACCCTGCCGGGATGTAGCCGTAACGATTCAGGTATTCCTGGTGGGAAGTGATTGATAGTTGAGCACCCTAGTCCTCTCTCATCTTCACTGGCCCCTTTAGTCAGACAGACTGACCCAATTCCTGCCCTTTTTAGCTCCTGTGCCCAATCCTGGGCACATCCTCCCGAATGCCCTCATACATCCCAAGATCTATCTTCTGGTGCACACCATATTCCATGTTTAGGCCATAGTTCACTCCCTAATATCCTGGGCACACCCCTAAACTATCTCCTGCCCATTCTCTTCATTCCCTTTTCTCCTTTTCTATCCTTCAAGACCCTTAGTCGGGCCAGTTACCTACCTCAGCAAATTGCTGGTTAGGAAGATTGTTCATTTTCTCACCCGGGAATTGGATCAGTACAGGCCCGGCAGGGGAGCGCCCTCGGGGGGCAGCTGAGCAGCAGCCCAGCACTAAGAGCATCAGCTCAAGTAAAGGCCAAAGCAGTGACATGGTGAGCTCTGTGGCAGACTGAGGCCCAAAGACTAAAGGCCCCAAATGCAGAAGGGGCTTTATAGAACAGTGGATGAGTCAGGGGGGGCAGGCAGAAAGGAAGGAGGGGCAGGAACCCCGCCCGCCTTACCCTCCTCTTCAGGACCCGTCAATAGTGACTCAGGAGATTCAGAAGTCTGTATCTGTATGAGGGGCTTCTCCTCTATTGAGGCTCACATCCCCCCTCTTTCCCTGGTTCCAGCCCCCATAACCCTGCCCCTCCTCTCCTCACCACCCCCTTTTAACAACTGAGCTTGATTTGTCGAGTCAGGACCCCAGATACAGGAAACCACAGCCAAGCTGAGGGGATTTGGACACAGCAGAATAAGTTGAGGTTTCCCAAGTTGCAGCATCTGTGGGAACAGGATAAAGAGGATGAACCCAGTAGGTCAATTTAAGAGAGCTCAGCATCTCTTAGGGTCTCCTGGGGGTGTCCTCTATTTGAAAGAGGCAGATTGGTAAGAGTGGAAAATATCCTGTATTTAGAGTTAAAAACATCTGGGTTAGAATCCTCCTCTGCTACTTACTACCTGAGTGAAATAAACAAGTTAATTCCCCTAATTAGGCTTCAGTTCCCTACTTGCTAAACCTACCTCACTACGTTCTTGTGCTTCACCAAGTGCGGTAAGAGATGTGTAGCTGCCCTGAAAATGTTATGCCCACTTGAAACTGTAAGCTCCATGAGGGCAGGGACTGTCTTTTGCCTCTTTTTGTATCTCCAGCACTTAGTGCAGTGAGGGGGCACATAGTAGGTGTTTAATAAATATTTATTAAATTTAATTGAATAGATACTCTCCTTTATCTTCCTCTCACATATATAACATATGCCTTCTCCTTTTGGAGGAGCAATGGGGTACAATGAAAAGGGCCTTAGGCTGAGATTAAGAAAAAAAAAGGATCAAGACTAGTGGCTGCTATGACACAAATTTGCTGGTTCACCTTGGGCAAGTTATCTCTGGGCCTCAACTTCCCCTATTAGTAAAATAAGAATTCCTCCCAACCCTGTTCAGGAGTGACTGTCTGCTAGCTACTTTTACCTTCCTACAGGCAGGGAATTTCTACCCTGGTTAGTATAGTCAATTAGGGGTTAGGTGAGGCCTGAAAAGGGAAGAGGTTGTGAAGTGTTCACTACAACAAATGTTCTGGTTCCAGGAAAATGCTTTAGGAGATAACGTAAATACGAGATATCACTAATAACAAACCTGCTTGGTAGGCAATGCCGGGATTATTTCCATTTTACAGATTTGCAACTTCCTGCAAGAAAGGACATTTATTATCATTACCATTTGATGGAGGAGAAAATGGAGGTTCAAAGAACAGCAACTTCTTTGAGGTCATCCAGGTAATAAACAATAGATTTGGGCCTCAATTCTAGGTCTTTTGACTCAAAGTCCTATGCTGTTTCCATTCTGCCAAGCTTTTCCTCTGAGCTTTAGTGTCCTCATGTATGAAACAAGGATAATAGTCCTTATACTATCTACCTGACAGGTATGAGATCATGGACATGAAGGGACTTTATAAACTCCCTAGTTCCTTATAAGAGTAAGATGTTATTAAGAATGTAATTGTTCACATTATGATATGTCTTCAGATGGAGAGTACATAGAGCTGGTCCATCAGTATATTTATCCTGGACAGAGACTGAGGATGGATAGTGACCTAGAACCAGAATGGGATAAATTCATGTTCAACCTCCCCAGCACACACACACACACACACACACACACCCCATACCACACCACACCATACCACTGACCTGTATTTCTCCTAGTGCCCATCCTCTATTGCATACCCATGTGGAGATCAAGCTAGATTGCTTTGGGGGAAATTTTGACGTACTTTTAATGATTCCAAGCTTCTCCCTCAATCAGTCTCATGTTTTAACATCCATGTTCTCTATATACTTCATGACTACAAAGCATGGAATATGACAGTCTCCAAAAGAGAAAAGTTGTAGGTCATCCAAAAGGCAATGAAGAGATAAATGGTGGGGGTGAGTAGACTGCAGCATATTACTAACAAAGAAATAAAATGGAGAAGTGGCAGGAAAATTATTATTAGAGAAATGGATGACTGGACAAGGAGAGGGGCCTGTCATGTCTGTCACACACAGATATCTTTTATGCTCCACTGATATCCACTGTCAAGGTCCCTAGCATGTTGGCCAGACCCCAATAGTAAGGGAGAACATGGACAAAATGCACAGGAGATGAGAAGGCATGAATTAGTTATCCACATGGAATTATCAAAGTTTTCATCCTGCTTCTCTCAATCCATCTTCCCAGGAATGAAATACATAACTATAAGGCCACTTCCTGGTTCCCCAGGCCTGTATCCCAGGCTGGGGTGGGGGAAGTGAGGCAGAATTTAAGAGAACCTGGGGAGAGTTCTGCTTTCAACACAGAGAGGAAGTGGTTCTAGTTACCACATCCCACCTCCCCTCTTGACTTCCTCCCACCCTGTTTCCCTTATCCAAACCCACACCAAAGAGTCTATCTGATATCTTGGGTCAAGGCAAACAGGAAACAGGATATACCCATTAGTCCCACACTCCACCTCTCTCAACCCAGGGTTAAAGTCTTGGTTTGAGGCCCCAGCTGAGGCCAGGTCATCAAGCAGGCACCCTGGAGGCCTGGGACTGCATCAAAGGGGGCAGGGGAATGCTATGAATCCTTTGGCTTGGGGCTTCCTGGATCTGAACTGATTGGAGCCCTGGGATTCTGAGTCAGCATCCTCACCCGAGAGGTGGGATGACACAGCCTGCCAGGGTGTTATTAATAACTTTAACACCCTCTCCCTACCCCCACAGACACCTAATGCCCTGTCACTAGGACAAGATCAGCCTCACGAGGTAGATTCCACATGGGGATCTCTTCCCCCTAGGGCATAGTGATGAGCCCTATGTCTCCTTCACTAACTCTGGCATCAGGCTATGGGGAGTGGCAAGGCAGCTGCTTCTTTGATGCCCTGGGGCTTGGACCAGGAAATCAAGGAGACGCCTATGTCTGGGGAGAATGTTAATAAACTTTAAGATTTATAAAACTTCCCTGGGTAACAATCCTATCAGGTATTACTATCCCCTTTTCACAGAAGAGGAAACAAAGAGAGGGGAAATAACCTGGCTAAGGTCACAGGACCAGTAAATGTCAGAGTTAGAACACAGATCCAGGCTTTTCTGACCCCAGAGCAAAGACTTCTTTGGAAATGACATTACAAATCTCTCTAGGGGTGCTGGTCAGAGCCCTTGGAAAGGACTAGTATCAACAGGGCTGCTAATCTATTACAAAATGTATCCCTCTGGTTTTTACATCATTTGAATCTCATTGGCATCATGTATATTTACATCAGCCCATGCAGAATCCCTTTATTCTCCATTATCCTTCAGCACCTAGTCAGTCAGAATGCCCCAGAGAGCTAACTGAAGCACAAGGCAAAGGTCTCCGCCATCTCCAACCCAAGAACTAACCAACACTTCTATATTTGGAAGGGAGAGAAGTGTCTTGAGTTCCTGGAAATTCTGGAACCAGGGGAATTTGTCTATCCTTATTGTGGTATAACAGAAAGAGTGTTGGACCTTGAGTCAGGAGAGGCCTGAGTTTGAATCCCAGGCTTGATGCTGGCTGTGTGAGTATGAGCAAGTCATTTCATTTCTTTGAGCTTGAATTTTCTTATCTGTAAATTAATATAATAACTATGGTATCTACCTCACAGGACTATTATGAGGACCAAAGTATAATGTTGGTAAAATACTTTGCAAATCTTAAAACCAGATAGATAGATAGATAGATAGATAGATAGATAGATATGAGCTACATACATACATCACAATACATACATATGTATATAAAATGCATCAATATGTATGTCTGTATATACATACACGTATATATGTACACTGTTGACCTGTTTGAAAGGTTTGGTTAAAGGAGACAAACAAATATCCATATACAATTACAGAATTTATTCTCCAAAGCTAGCAGATACTTTTACAAGGAGTGCAGGACTAGAGTCCTGACTGACAAACAAAAGGATGAGAGAGCTTAAGCACATTTTAGGACCATCCCAATTCAGGGTGGCTGAGTCATACAAATTTATGATCCCCATAAATTTTTAATCATGTAAGAGAAAGGAATTTTCTTAATTGAATAAATGGTAAATACAACAAAGCAAGAGAGTTGACAAAGTGTCAATTCAAATTATGATTCAGAATATCTGCGTTTTACCATTAACATTCCATAACATGGTATATATTCAGAAAATATTAAGATAAGAAAAAGTCCCATTATTCAAGTTAATACCTCAAGTTGAGAGTCTCATTCTTAAGGGCCATAAAGTAGGCTTTGTTAACATAAGGAGAGGTGTTCTTTGAGAGCAAGACAAAGCTGAGTCTGTTTGGAATTTATGATCTCAGGGTACCTGTTTTAAATCCTTCTTCCAGCCTTATCTGGTCTCTGGAGTGGCTAACACAGAAAAAAAGAGCCTTTTTAAAACAAGGCATAGTAGTCTGATTAATTCAGACTTTGGCCAAAATATGATATTTAATGATTATCAATACCTACATGTGTATATGTATGTGCCTATGTGTATGTATGTATGTATGTATGTATATGTGTGTGTATACATATACATATATATGAATCACACAGCCTAGGGAGGAAAGAAACAGTTGGTTCTACCCTGTTCATTCCTTTCCTCGCTCCCCCTTTATCACATTCCCCCCAAATACACACATTCATACTTTTAAATATTTGTTTTACACCTAATCTAAATCTGTCTCTGGGTTATATGGAGTAACACAAAAGAAGGTCAGATTACTTAGTATTTTACTTAGTATTACTTAGTCAAAGTTTAGAATCTAACAAATGGGGGGGAGACATCTTGTCCAATCTCTTCACTTTTCAGACAGGGAAACTGAGGCTCATAGAGCATAAAGTCACATAGCTAGGTCTATTTCACCAGTAACATTCTAAGAATCTATGAATCTCAATTCAACATTTGCTAGACACCTACCATGTACAAGGCATTATGCTCAGTACGGGGGGGGGGGGAGGGGAAGGAGGAAGATAAAAAGTTTAGATAAGATTTGGCCCCTGCTTTCATGAAGCTTTCAGTCTACTAAGAAAATAGACACAGAAAGCCATCATGTACAGTAAGGATACATGGTAAGCATGCAAAAGAAGTTTGAAGAAAGTGCTTTGTGAGGTCAGGAGGGCAAGAAGTAGGCAGTGGTGTGCTGGTAAATATTGAACAGCCAGCTCCGTAGTAAAAAAAAGTTCATACTTTTCAGTGTAATCTATCTTATTAGCATTTCCTCCATCACTTTCTTAAGTCCAGACAATCAACAAAGCAATAAGTAAAGCCCTGATTTGTGTTATTTGCCAACTTCTCTGTGTGTGTATATATAGTTTTTATACATATGAATTACACAGCCTAGGGGGGAAAGAAATAGTTGGGTTTATGTAAATGCTCACACCAAGAACTGAACAATCACCTCTCCTGACCTGGTTAGTATTAGCTCCCCCACAGCCCTGGAGGTAGGGAAAGCTGGTCATTACTGACTGGAAAGTGAGATATCATAAAAGATATCCTGGAAGAAGTGGCACATGACTTGGGATTTAAAGGATTATATTCACCTTCATACAGTCTACTGTCCAGCTAAGCTGGCCTTTGTGCTGCTTCTTACACATGGCATTCCATATCTGGCTATCACCTTGCTTTTGCACAAGCTGACCCTGATCCCGGGCATACACTACCCCTCACCTCCACCTTTTAGATTCTGATCTTCCTCAAAACTTCACTCAAACATTGCCTCCCACCTGAGAACTTTCTTGATTCGCCCAGCTACTAGTACTCCCTTATACTGCCATGTGTCTGTCTACTTTAGACTTATGTTGTATATGTTTTGTTTACAATTATATAAGCACATTAGATATAGTGTTTATTTCCTTGGGGTCAGTAATGGTTTCATTTTTGTCTTTACATCCCAAGTGCCTTGCACATTTTTATACATTCGTGTTGATTCATTTTCAACAGGTAGAGGGAGGATATTTTAAGAAGGGGGAATGGTGTAAACAAAGGCACAGAGATGGGGAAGTCCATGGTCTTTGTGGGGTCCAGAAAGGAAATACTTACCCATTATCCATCTGAGGCTGTTATAAGTGATACGAAGGAACATGAAAAAAGCTTCCTTCTAGTTGCAATATTCTAAGAATCTATGAGTTTTTATCAGAAAGATAGATTACTGTAGTTATGAAATAATGATTATGAAAGGAAAGATCCTGAACTTACACCGAGAAGATACACATTTAAGTCCTGGCTCCAGAACTGAGAAGTCATATCATAGGGATGTACTGCCAAATGTTTAACAACCAGCTCTTCAAATGAGAAAATACACACAGGCACTTTTAAGTTTAAGCTGCTTTCTTAACATTTTTCCTCCATTTTCTTAAGCCTAGGAAATCAATACAACCATAAATCAAGTCCTAATTTGTAGCATTTGCAAATTTCTCTGGTGTAAATGCTCACGCTGAAAATTTAATAATGAGCTCTTAGTAGCTGAGATGGGCAGACACACCCTGGTTTCCTATGTAACCTTGTAGAGGGAATTGTGGGAATTAAGTGAACCACACTGACTCTATCTTATGACTCCAGGATCTCACTCAGTTCCCTTTCTATTCAATTATGGAACTAATCTAATTTCTGTCTTGTAAGAAAATTTTATTCAATTATAGGAATTGTGAGAAAACTTGATTGCATTGTTAGAATGCAATCGTGACTGGGAAGCTTGACCACCTCTACCTGCTGCTTAGAGACTCTTATCAGGACCTAGGTTATGCTGACCAGAAACTCAGTCACATGTGAAGACTGATGCAAGGAGTTTTCTCACAATTATACTTCTCAAACAACCCATATATCTTATCTGAAAACTGGCCCCATACTAATCAATCAGTTATTGTTTCCATGTTCCTTTGATTGAGTAGACGCTTGGGAGGGAAGGGGAGAAACCTCCTTTTCTGATTTCAGGGAATCTTTCCTGTTCACTCTTTGCCTCCCAACTCAGAAAGCTCTGATCCTTCCTCCAATTAGAAATCAGATTACCTAATTTTGTATCCTGGCTAATTGTTTTTGTTTAATTACTTGGTCTTATTTGATCAATTGTTTTTAATGCATAAAAATCTCTCTCTCCCTGTATTCAGGGTCTAGTGCCAAGCTGAGGAGGCTTGGTCCTGATTTATTATGCAATTGGGAGACATTACTTAATAAATCAATATGCTCAAAAACTGGAATTTTTGTTTCCTCAGTCATTTCATCTCTCACCTGCCATATCGTACAAACTTCTCACAGGATTTCAGATACAGAAGAAATCATAAAGATCAGTCTAAATGTGCTCTCTACAATATCCCCAGGTTTTCTTCTAGCCTTCACCCCAATTCCAGTTGTTGATAGCTCAGATTGTTAGGAAGTTTTCCTTCACATTGAAATGAAATCTGCCTATTAAATCTCTCCCCTGCCCTACCCCCATATCAAGCAGAAGTTCATCTTCTATATTAAAGTTCTTCAAGTGTTTGAATACAGTGATCAAATAATCTCCAGGGTAAACATCCCTAGTTCTTTCAACTAACCATTTTCAACTAACTAATGATCATAAGACCTTTTCCCATTCATGTCACCTTCTTTTGGTGGAAATGGCAAGTAGACCAGTCTGGTTATATTGTAGAGGGTGTGAATGAGAGTAACTTACATGTAAAAAAAGTAGACTGAAGTCAGATTGTGAAGAGCCTCAAATGCCAAGTGAAAAAAATTGTCATTTTATCCTTGAGGCAAAAGAAAGTCACTAAAGTCTTGAGTAGGGGAGTGACATAGTTGAAAACCTGGCTCCTGGAAGGATAATGATGCCCTCCATAAAAATAGAGAAGTTAGGAAGAAGAGTGGATTTAGGTGAGAAAGATATTCCTCTTAAAGCACTGCTGCCTGTTGTGGCTGCTGGACTGCTCTGAAAATTTGAATAAATGGAATAACTGCAAGACACTATGTAAAACTCTGGAGGACACAAATATAAACAAGGAAGACAGTCGTCCCTGCCCTCAAGGAGCTTACAACCTAATGGAAGAAGATAACAAATAAAGGGAAGCTAGAAAGGGTGGGTTTATACCCATGGAGCCTGGTTTGGAAATAGCTGGGAAGTCTCATCATGGCCTCTTTCTGGACAAGATAAGGGGAAAGTTCACCTGTGAGAGCCTTGGAACCCAGGGATAGAGCCAGAGTGCCGGTATGAGGGGGAGAGAAAGGAGACCAAAGTGTAGACAGGCTTAAAAATCCCTTATATGGAACCCACAGTGCCCAGAAATCCCCAGGTTGTTTTTTACATACATTGTTGTCTTGTCGTTTATCTATTAAATGTCATTTATCTTGTATTTTTGTGGTTTATTTTCTGAAGACAAGGGTAGAATCATACATTTGCCCTTTTAAAATTTAATCTTATTCACTTTTGTCTATATTCTCTAGGGAGATCTTTTTGGATCCTGATTCTGCTATCCAGAATATTCACCAGAGTAAGCTGCAGGTTTGATAAACTGCCATGTAAGCCTTCACCCATGTCATTGATCAAAATCTTGAAGGGCACAAGTTCAAGGACAGGTAGATTCTAGAAGCACTTTATCTCTTGGAGACTCTTTTGTTTGTTTTGTTTTGGTTTTTGGAGGGCAATTGGGGTTAAGTGACTTGCCCAAAGTCACATGGCTAGTAAGCGTGTCAAGCCTTTGAGGTCAGAGGTCACATTTGAACTCAGGTCCTCCTGACTCCAGGGCTGTTGCTCTATTCACTACGCCATCTAGCCGCTCCTATGATAAAAAAGGACAATAATCCTACCTGCCTCCTGGGTTATTTTGGGGAAAGTTTCTAGTAAACCTTAAAGTATCATTGAAATATAAGCTGTTATTTTGGTTAAAATATTGGTATTAAATAGAAGACATTGCCCTGAAAGAGCAAAAGTCAAACCCAGGAGATAAATTATCTGTAGTACCACCTAGAGATGAATTTTAGGGCTATTCATGAATAAAGTTAAATGACAGCTGTTACTTAATGAATATCCAACGAACATTTATTAAGTGGATATTCTTTGCAATGCACAATTGTTGCTTGTCCTTTGTTTTTGGACCTAATGGAGTGATGTCTTGACTCGTGGGTGAATTAGATTTAAGTGAAGCAGCATTGCACAAAATCATCAGCCAGATTCATTGAAGTCTACTGATAAGACAAAAATCAAGACCATTGGCCATGGCCTGGGAAGAAGTAGATGACCTTTCTGTCTTCAATGACTGACCAAATGGCTGCACAGTGCCTCCTTTAGCCACCTTCATGGCCATGAGCCCATTCTGCCAGGGGAAGTATTCAGATGTTTGGGGTAGACATACCCCTAACTCACCAATAGGTTTGAGGCCTGTCAATTACCCTCAACCTGATTTAGCCTGTCTGCCAAAATGGTTTACCAGGATATGACCATTGCATGTTTCTTAGAGCCACAGGCAAGAGTTGAATGCCAGGTAGACAACAGAGGTAGATGAGCAGCCCTGAAAAGGGCTGGTTTAGTCTCAACTAGGTTTAGCCCATCAGGCATTGATGGGACAGCTGAATTTTAGAAAAGACATGGCTCTGTTCTTAAGCTTATGGTCCAGTAGGGTATACCCAGATAAATATAGCACACTTCTAAACATGAAACATATGTGCATACAAGGAATTCAAAGTACTATGAGATCAGATGAGAAAGACACCATCCTCAATTGAGGAATCAGGAAGGCTTCATATGACTCCCTGTGTCTTGAATGAACCCTCTCTCCCCACCTCACAATAACACCTGTCAAAAATCTTCCCCATTCTTTAAGATCCAGCTTCACTGTCACCTCCTTCTTTAATACCTCCAAGTCAGAGTCCATCTCTCCAAGTCCTCTAAAGCCCCCAAAAGGACATTACATCTTGCAAAAGGTCTTTATCAAATTCTGCCCTCTGATTAAGTATATATTTCCTTGTTTTATCCCCTTTACTAGATTATGAGCTCTTGAAGGAATGGTCTTTGTGTCACTTAACTATGTATCTTCCTTAATCTCCATCATAGACCCTATGCCCTATAAGCATTTGCTGAATGAATTCATGAGTGAATGAGTACAAAGAAGTATATCAGATCCTTTCCTGAGAGGAGAGTTTAATAGGGGTAATGAGAAAGAGCCTAAAGAATGCAGAATTCTAGCAAATGGGGAAAGAGTTTCCAAAAGGCTTAGGCGGCACAATGGATAGAATGCCAAGCCTTGAGTCAGGAAGACCAGAGTTCAAAGCTGACCTCAGACACTTAATTATGTGACCCTGGGCAAGTCATTGAACAGCTTTTTGCCTCAGTTTCCTCATCTGTAAAATGGAGATGATAATAATAGATCTACCTCTCAGAGCTGTTGTGATGGTCAAATAAGATAGTAAATATAAAACACTTAGCCCAGTGCCTGGAATATAGTAGACGCTATATAAATGTTAGCTATAATTATTATTATTAAGCAGAGGCTTGGACAATAAAGGAGAAGATAGAGAAATGTAGACCAGATGATAATTACAATTAGATGGTTTCAGAACCGGTCATGCGGTAGAACTCAGAGTAGTTGTTAATAGTCAGTGTCAAGTGTCCAGTGGAGTATCCCAGGGATCTGAGCTTGATTCTGTGCAGCTCTTTGGTTTTGGTTTTGGTTTTTTAATCAATGACTGGGATGAAGGCATAGATGGTAGGTTCATAAATATTTGTAGATGGCACAAAATCAGGAGGGTTAGCTAACACTTTAGATGACAGGTTCTGTCCTCTAAAAGAAGATCCAAGATCTAAGGTCTAGATCCAAAAAGATCTAGACCACCTAGAGCACTGGACTAAATCTATAAAATGAAATCGAACGTGGAAGGTTTGACCTAGAAGCACAATCAGCCTCACAGGTACAAGATGGCGGAGGTGTGGTTAGATAGCATCTGTTCTGAAAAAGATCTCAGGGATTTAGCAGACTGCAAACTCTATAGGAGTCACATGAGGATGATGCATCGACCAAAAAAGCCACCAAGACCTTGGACTACATTAAGAACCCTGGTTTCCAGGAATCAGGGAGATGATAGCTCATTTGTACCTTGTCTTCATCAGGCCTCATCTGAAATAGTTTGTTCAGTTCTAGGAACCACAGTTTAAGAAAGATATTAATAATCTAGAGAGGATCCAAAGGCAAGCAGTCAGGATGGTGAACAGCCCTAATTCCAGAGCATAGGAGGATCTGTTAAAGGAAGTTGAGACATTTTGTTTGCAGAAGAAAAGATTCAGAGGGAAGGGGATAGCTGTTTTCCAGGTTTGGAAGGTTCTTCCCATGGCAGAAGGATTGTATTAGGCTTGTTCTGTTTGAACCAGAGGGTGGAACCAGGAACACATAAGTGGAAGCTGCGAAGAAGCACATTTAGGCTTGATGTCAGGCAAAAAAAAAAAAAAAAAAAAAAAACTTAAAACTTCCTTAACAATTACAGCTGCTCAGAAGTGGAATGGACTGCTCAGAGAGGTAGTAGTCTCCCCTCTCTTGGAGTTCTTTAAGCAGAGGCTGGATGATCCCTCATCAGGTATCCTGTAGTGGGGATTCCTTTCCAGAAAAGGTTGAACTAGAAGGCTTGTGACCTCCCTTGCATCTAAAATTC
This sequence comes from Pseudocheirus occidentalis, assembly GCA_028646575.1. Taxonomy (NCBI): domain Eukaryota; kingdom Metazoa; phylum Chordata; class Mammalia; order Diprotodontia; family Pseudocheiridae; genus Pseudocheirus; species Pseudocheirus occidentalis. Next base: position 101,691,244 of record CM053595.1, on the reverse strand, counting down.
TGTGATTCTGTGAATGACAAAGGTTGCCGTGTCATACTTGTGCTGAGGTTCTTCCCTGCAAAGTATCCATCTTCAGGATAGAGGAAAGACTGCGTGTCTAAGATTGCCTCACTGTCCTCTCATGGCCAAAGATAGATTCACCCTCAAGTAAAGATCCCACTAAAGTGGGTTAAAAGACTAAGCACTGCATCATAATATAGATATATACATAATCTGTATCTACAAATGCTATTTCATCTGTTCAGCCTTATACAGAGTAAGACAAGAGCCCTGACCGAAGAGAAATAGATTCTGGGCCCAGGTCTGCCTCTACCCACTATATAAACCTTGGATAATACAATCTTTATACATATATATGTAATAGAGAGAAAATATAATAATCTTTATAATATAAAATTTGTCCTATAATACAGTAATATAATGTTATATATTACTGTAGCATTTATAATATATTACTACAATATAATACTATAATCTTTATAATACACTGCTACAATATAATCTTTATAATATAATCTTTCTCCTCTATGAGCTTCATTTTCCTGCTCTGTGACAGGAGGTGCTTGGAGCAGATGATCTCTGAGGTCTCTTTCAACTCCAATAATCTGTGATTAATATACCATCCAGCTCTAACATAAAGTGTTCTATATTCTGGCATTTTAGCTCTAAGACTATTCTAGTTCTAAGGTTCCTCCCAACTCCCTACAGTGTAAGTTCTGAGCTCTCTCTTTTATCTAATATTCTATGTCCTATGTCCTAAAGTCACTTTGAGTGCTGACATTTCCTGGTTTAAGTATCCACAAAATTGAAGTGTTGGTTGCTACTCCTAGCCCCCCACTCAAATATCTACCTCCCTTCCTGTGGTTCGTTCTCTGTAGACAGTCTCAGAAAATAAGAGATACCAGGAAGGAAAATGAAAATATCCTCCCTAGGGAGCAGCATTGACTTTTCAGAATCAATAAGCAACAAGACTTATAGCAGGACCTGGGCCCAGTCTGCTCTGATTTCTTTTTTTCTTCCAATTAATCCTGGGACACCGTTATTTGGGTGTAATCTGCATAAATTAGCATAATGAATTCCAAAGGCCCCCAACCCCCAGAGTGTCAGGTAAAACAAAAGTAATGTATTCACACAACTTACCGTGATGTGTTCAAACCTATTACTGTTTTGGAGGTTTGATGCATCTGAATAGTAGCAGACTTTCTGACTCCCCGGGGGTGGCAGAGAGAGAGAATGAGGAGACACAATAGCAGAGAGTCTGGGGTGGGAGTAGGGGAGAGGAGAGCAATCAACCATTCACCTGAACCTAGTACGCCAAGGAAAGTCTCTAATCTTTTCTAACCCACCCCTTAACTTTATTATAGTTGAGGATACTGAGGTCCATGGAAGAAGAGTGACTGGCCCATGGCCATACAGTGAGCCATGTAGAGCCAGGTCCTGAACAAGCCATATCTTGACTTCAAATCCCCTAATCTACCATGTTGCAAAGAAGCGAAGAAACAAAAGCAGTAACTCACACTCTTATGGCTCCTTAGGTGGCACAGTGGATGGAGTGCCCAACCTAGAAACAGGAAGACGAGTTCAGATCTGATCTCAGACACTTCCTAGTTGTGTGACCCTGGGCAAGTCACTCAACCCTGTTCGCCTCAGTTTTCTCATCTATAAAATGAGCAGGAGAAGGAAATGGCAAACTGCTCCAGTATTGTGGAGAAAATCCCAAAAAGGGTTAGAAAGAGTTGGACATGATTGAAAATTACTAAAGACAAGGTTTATAATATATTTTTCTAACAAGATCATTATGACATGGGCAGTACAAATATTAGCCCCATTTTACAGATAAAGAAACTGAGGTTCAGAAAAAGGAAGTGGATTGCCCATGGTCACACAATTAGTAACAATCGATCCATGTCTTTTGATTACATTTTATACATTTCAGATTTACTTATCTGGAGTCATGTTGCTTCTCCCCAGCAGAATACAATGTCTTTCCCTTATGATGGACACATTCATTTTTGCCTTTGTATCTCTGAAGCTTAGCATAATGCCTCATGTGTTGTAGGTACTTAATAGTTTATTAAATTAATTATTGTTGCAAAGAAGGGGGGAAACTCCCCTTCTGTCCTTTCTCTCACCCCCACCCACCCCACTCAAGTTGAGGCCTTATATCTGTGCCATGCCAGATATCTTCCCATAAGGAAAATGCTGTCCCATAGGAGGGAAAACTTCGGGAAGAAAAAAATAGCATAAACAGGAAAGAGAGGGACACTGGCTTAATACATTCCAACCTATTCAATGGTCTGACCACCAAAGACCCAATGCAATTGGGGTTCTAAAGTAATTAATACACAAATTATCAAATTGTCCTTCCCTTCACATTTCAATTCTCCCAAATCTTAAGTCCTCCTTTATACCTGGATCTCACAGATGTTAACAACAATGATTGCCATGAATACATCATTAGATAAACATTTACAGTATATTTCACATCTATTCATGATACAGTGGAAAGAGCACTGTATTTGTAGTCAGAGGATCTGGGTTCAAATTTTAGCTTTGTTACTTGCTATCCCTAAACTCAAATTGATCAATCTCTCTGAATCTCAGTTTCCTTATCTGTCAAATGAGGGGGTTAGATGGATGACCTCAAAGATTCCTTCAATGGTTCCATGATTATATCCTATGTTTCCTATAGTTCCATGATTATATCATTCTCACACTAACACCTGGGATTTTGGCAAGACTGGAATCATTCCTCTCCCCCCTTTTACATATAAAAAGCTGAGACCTAAATTGAAATTCACTTCTCACACTTCCTCAGTTAATAAGTATTAGAGCTAAGGATTAATTTCCTGATCTTCCAACTTCAAGCCCCTTTCTACTATATTATATAGTTAATAAGTGTTGACTGGGTTGTGATCTTGGCATGTAAGGCAAGGTTTGTGAAACAATATGACTTTCGTAATCCAAACACTATTTCATTTATTGATAGTTACTTTCTGGTCTACACACAAAATGCCACCTGTTAGCTCTACACAGTCTGCTGAAGTGTTGGATTCACAAATTCTCACCTATTCCAGACTCTAGAATACTAGAATGCTTGCCTGGGAAAACCCTGGTTGACTACAACTTGACTCATTTATAGGATGAGCAGTCCTGCCATTAAGGGACCCATCTTGATTCGTCTTCCCCTCCCTTTAGGATCCTGAGGCAATGCCTCCAGAACAACCACTTCCTGCCAGAAATTTGCCCAATGTCCTCAGGAAGGAAGAAACTGACACACCCTCTAGGCAGGTGTGGGCTTTATGCCAGCCCCACTCACCACTGGGGCCTAAGGGTGGGGGGAGAAGAATTCTGAGGCCTAACCCTCTTGGCATATTTCTGTTTTTAGCAGCATTGATTGAGTCTTAGATCTGAAAGTCCTGAGAACACAAGACATAGAATGCCCCATCTGGGAGGAAATCAAGAACATAGAATGTTAGAATTGGAAGGGACTTTAAGGATCATTTAGATTAAGGGTTCTTTACCGTTTTTGTGTCACGGACTCCTTTGGAGAGCTGATGAAGTCTAAGACCACTGTCCCCTATATATATATATATATATAAATGAAAGGATTGCTAAATTTCAACTTTTTAATAAAAATAAAAGTACTTTTTTTCCTCATCCAAGTTCATGGATTTCCTGAACTCTATCCATGGTGCCCAGGTTAAATCCAACCCCATCATTTAAAGTAGTGTCCAATGGGGAAAGTGATCTGTTCAATGTCATGTCAAGAGTTAGAAGCCGAATCCAGGTCTGCCCATCCAGAGCTATTTCTACAATACTGTAAGTATGGGGCAGTATTACAAAGTGAAAAAAGTGTTGGTTTTAGAATCGGAAGATATAGCTTCAAACCTCTGCCCAGTACTATTCCTGTGACCCTACCAAAGCCATTATCCCCTCCAAGCCTCAGGGTCTTTAACTGTAAAAAAGATAATTGGACTATGTGACCTTTAAGGTCCCTTTCCTCTTTGTATCTATGACTGTATGAGCCTGAGAGGCCCCTTGAAAGCAACATTGCCCCTTACCTCATCCTCTAATGAAGCTTATTCTTCACACTGCATCATGGAATGGAAAGAGAAATGAACTGAAGAGTCAGCATTTGGGTTCTAGTGTGACTAGTTATATTCATTGGCTGTCTGACCTTGGGCAAACCATTTCCACTTTCTTCTCCCCCTATCCTTAGGCCTCAGTGGTAAGTGGGGCTGGCATAAAACCCAAGAATTCATCCTCCTATAAACTGAGGGTACAAATAATGCTTGATCACACTATTCTCCTTACAAAGCTGTTGCAATGCAAATGTTTCATAGAAACTCATAAAACCCTGCATATAAAGCATCTTTATTATAATCCAGTAATGCTTTGTTCTGATACCTTGTCGTATGGGAGGTAACTCTAAGCTTCCAAAGGATGTGTCTTCAGGAGCATAAGCTGGAAAGGCTTTGATTGTGTGTAGCTGATTGTGTGGCTCTAGAATATGAAATGGAGAAGTTCATAGAAGCTGATCACCACAAGCTTGGCCACTAGGCAACGATGTTCCCTCTCCCCACCATGGTAATTCATCTAGGGTATCAACCTGCATTAGTGGAGGGAACAAGAGCTAAGTGGCACTGTGGATAGAGCACTAGACACCAGTCAGGAAGACTTGGCTTCAAATCCAGTCTCAGAACCCCATTAGCTGTTTGCTTGTCTCAACTGCATCTGTAAAATGGGGATAATAATAGCACCAACCTCCCAGGGTTGTTGTGAGGTAATGAGACAAATCATTAAATTTTTAAATACAATATTAGCAAATAGACTGCCATAAAATATTTAAAAGTTTATACATTATGGTCAAATTAAAGTTACACAGAAATTCAGGATTGGTTCAAAATAAGGAAGACTATAAGCATATTAAACAATGAAAAACAATAAGATTTTATCAATAAATGCTAAAGGGGGCCTTTTGATAAAATTCAACATCGATTTTTGGTGAAGACAAAAAAACATTAGAAAGTTTTTAAATAAATGGACCCATTCTATAAGTACATGCTAGCTATCTAACACCAAGAGCAAACATATGTAATAGAGAAAACTTAAGAGTTCTCTTCAATGAGATCAGAAATAAAGCAAAGATGCCCATTATAAACACTGCTATATAGCACAGTGCTAGAAATGTTAACTATAGCAATAAACTAAGAAAGAAAAAACAAAGGAATAAGCATAGACAAAAAGGAAACAAAGTTATCTCTTTTTGTATATAATATAATGACAACTCAGAAGACCTTAAAGAGTCAATTAAATATTAATTGAATTAATAATCTCAGCAAAGTAGCAGATTATAAATGTATTCTACATAAATTATTAGCATTCCTATATATTACCAACAAAACCTAACAGGAAGAGATAGATTTCACTCAGAATGACTACAAAATGTGTAAAATATTTGGGAATCTACTTACCAAGACATACCCAGAAACTATATGACTACAACTACAAAATATTCTTTCCATAAAGACAGGACTAAATAATTGGATATATATGGTAAGTGAAGTCAACATAATAAAAATGACAATACAACCTAAATTGAGTAACATGGTAAATTGCAATTAAATTGCCAAAAGACTATTTTATTGGGCTAGAAAAAATAACAAAATTCATATAGAAGAAAAAAGGTTAAGAATCTCAAGGAAAGGCTTTTGGCTTTTCTCTCAAGCTCAGTGCCAGGTTCTGCTGCTTCAGTTATATCCCTGAAACAAGATGGTGAAGGTTGGAGTCAATGGATTTGGCTGTATTGGGCTCCTGGTGACCAGGGCTGCATTCACCTCAAGTGGAGTAGACATTGTGGCCATCAGTGATCCCTTCATTGACCTCAACTAGATGGTTTATATGTTTCAATATGATTCCATTTATGGAAAATTCAAGGGCACTGTCAAAAATGAGAATGGAAAACTGGTGATCAATGGAAAATCCATTACCATCTTCCAAGAACTGGATCCCACCAATATTAAATGGGGAGATGCTGGAGCTGAGTATGTTGTAGAGTCTACTGGAGTCTTTACCACCATGGAAAATGTTGGGGCTCACTTGAAGGGTGGAGCCAAGAGAGTCATTATCATTGCCACTAATGCTGATGTCCCAATGTTCATGATGGGAGTGAACCATGACAAATATGATAATTCACTTGAGATTGTCAGCAATGCTTCCTGTACTACCAACTGCTTGGCCCCCTTGGCCAAGGTCATTCATGACAACTTTGGCATTGTAGAAGGACTCATGACCACAATTTATGGCATTACTGCTACCCAGAAGACAGTAGAGGGACTGTCTGGTAAGCTGGGGAGTGATGGGCGTTGTACTGCCCAAAACATCATCCCTGCTTCCACTGGTGCTGCCAAGGCTGAAGGCAATGTCACACCCGAGCTGAATAGGAAGCTCACAGGCATGGCCTTCTGTGTTCCTACTCCCAATGTATCTATTGTGGATCTGACCTGATGCCTGGAGAAACCTGCCAAATATGATGATATCAAGAAAGTGGTGAAGCAAGCATCAGAGGGACCCTCAAAGGACATATTGAGCTACACAGAGGACCAGGTTGTATCCTGTGACTTCAACAACAGCACCCACTCTTCAGCCTTTGATGCTGGCACTGGTAGGCCCTCAATGACCATTTTGTCAAGCTCATTTCCTGGTATGACAATGAGTATGGTCATAGTAACCGTATACTAGACCTCACGGTCTACATGGCCTCCACAGAGTAAAGTGGAAAGCCATGGATTTTCATCCCCAGACAAAAAGAGGAGTTCCACCATTAGGGAGCCCATATTACTAACCTATGTTCCCATACTAAGGATCCCATATCCCATTCACATCCTTGTTCCAAAGCACCCCTGTATTAGAGGGATAAGCCTAGAGTCCTGTATTGTATACCATCAATAAAGTCACCATATTCAGTGCAAAAAAAAAATCTCAAGGAAAGAATGAAAAACGTGAGAAAGAGGGAGACTAATAGTACCGTCTTCCTTTACTTTATATTACTTTACCTTTACTTTACATTACTTTACCGAGTAATGATACTCGTTAAAAAGCAGAGAGGCTAATCAAATTATACAACATACTGAAGCAAATAAACATAGCATAGTACTCATTAAACCCCAAAACCCTGGTTATTGACATAGTCCGACAGAAACTGCCATGAAACTAGAAGCTATCTGACCAAAATTAGGCATAGCTCAACATTTCATACCATATACCAAGATAAAATCCAAATATATACATGACAGATATAAAAGATCTACGGATCTTTTATATACATACACATATACACAGATATACATAATCAAATTAGAAGATCAAGGAAGAATTACCTTTCAGGTACACGGATAGAAAGTTTGTGACCAAATAAGGAGAGAGGTGATGTAAGAAATGGAAGAAATGTAATGGAAGAAAAAAATGTAATGGAAGAAAAAAAAAGACAAGACAGTCCCTGCCTTCAAGAAGCTTACATGCAGGGATGGCTAGGTGGAGCACCAGCCCTAGAGGCAGGAGGATTTGAGTTCAAATTCGACCTCAGACACTTAATATTTACTAGCTGTGGGGGCGGCTAGGTGGCTCAGTGAATAGAGCACCGGCCCTGGAGTCAGGAGGACCTGAGTTCAAATCCAGCCTCAGACACTTAACACACACAAAAAAACTAGACGTGGACCTTGGGCAAGTCACTTAACCCCAACTGCCCTCCAAAAAGCAAAAAAAAAATATTTACTAGCTGTGTGACCTTGGGCAAGTCACAACCCCAATTGCCCTGCCTTCACCCCTCCAAAAAAGAAAAAAAAAGGAGCTTACGTGCAGATAAATATGCACTGGATAAAGAGGAAATGATCAGCAGAGGGAAGACACTGAAATTAAGAGGGATTGGGGAAGACTTCTTGTAGGAGATGGAATTTTAGTTGTGACTTGAAGGTTGTTGTTTTGAATTGGATTTAAGTGAGGAAGGTCTATGCAAAGTCACTAGCCTCACTCTCTCCTCCAGAACCATCTTGCCCAGTGGCAAGATATAGATCAGAAGGACTGGAGATGGCCCAGGATGCAGTGCGAGACCTTGGCCTTTTTAGTCTTTCCCAGAGTTCTGGGAACTCTGGGAACCTTTGACTAAGGTAATGCCCAATCATTAATTAAGGCTAGGTAAAAAATGAGGCAGATAATGGCCTCTTTTACTTTGTAAAAAAAAAAATCAGTCTGAAAGCAGAAGACCTTCAGGGTTTTTGGTTAAAACAGAAACAATTGCTATTTATACTCGCTCTAAATCATCAAAGTCCAGACAATGACCTTGGGCTTGAATTGGGATTTATTAGCCAATGAGAGCCAGGGTGATTTGAGTTTAAGGCATGGTCCTTAGGAAAGAAATCTAGCCCTTAAACCCCCTTCTTGCGACTTGGAGGAAGCCAGAGAAGTTTGGAGTCAAAGTGGAGGAGGAAGAGCCTTCCAGGCATAAGGGACAGCCAGAGAGAATGCCCAGAGCTGAGAGATGGGAGTGTCTTCTTTGAGAAATACCAAAGAGGCCAGTGTCACTGGATGGAAGACTATATGTTGGGGAGTACAGTAGCAAGAAGATTGGAAAGGTAGGAGGTGGGTAGGTTATGAAGGGTTTTGAATACCAGTGAATTTTGTATTTGCTCTTGGAGGCAGTAAGAACCCCTGGAGCTTATCGAGTACAGGGGTGACATGATCAGACTTGTTAGTAGCTGAATGGAGAATAGATTAGATTGGAGAGAGATTTAAGGCAGGCAGATCCACCACCAGGCTATTGCAATAATCTGAGAGGTGAAGTCATAAGAGCCTGCACTAGAGTGGTGATAGTGTCAGAAGTCAGGGGATGTCAGGTCCTAGAGAACCCACTGGAAAAATCTAGGAACTCTACCTGTTCTGAATAGTAATTTCTGATCATCCCCTATCCCCAAGGTAAACTGGGAATTTCAGTTGTGGCCAGCAGTTTCTAACAGCCCGTGTTCCTCAACAGAAATAGTTTCAAGGACACTTTTACAAACCTCCACTTTCTGCAGTTTGGCTATTCTGTTGACCCTACAGGTAAACCTATCTTGAGATCCAGTCAGCAGCCTGCCTCTATATTGGCTAGAAGTGGCCTAAAACTGATCCTCTGGTTTTTCTAGGAACATGCTATCACCCTGTAATGGTAATCAATTTGTTTGATCAGATACTTAGGGCTAAGTATAGAAATCTGTCCATTGGTGAAAAGGTGTGAATTCCCAGAACTCTGGCCATTGGTGAAAAGGTGTGAATTCCCCTGTTGACATGGAAGAATACTATTGGCTGAGACACTCCCTGTTGACTTGGGAGAAGGCCAGTGCTTAT
>CM053595.1:101611669-101681360 GCA_028646575.1 Pseudocheirus occidentalis | reverse complement strand
AATTTGCCCACCATGGAGATGTCCTGTGTAATTACACAGGTACAGCCTATATTGAATTGCTGTTCCTCCCAGTGGGAGTAGGTGACAGGAGAGGAATTGCAAGAATCTAATATTTAAAGCTATACAATCAAATGCAACTGGGAAATAATACATACAGGGACGGGGGCAAGGAACCCCTTCGTGCCCTGCTCGAAAGCTAGAGGGGTGTTGGAGGAGGGCATAAAAGGGAACAGATTGTGGGAGGGGCCTTACAGTGGGATCAATGTTCTGGGCTGGGGGGTAGGGGCAAAAAGGGGAGAAAATTTGTAACTCAAAACCTTGTAGAAATGAATGATATAACCAAGTAAATAAATTAAAATTAAAAAAAAATTAAGTGGGTGCCCACTCGTTGGAGAATGGCTTTACAAATTAAGGTATATGAAGATAATTAATATTTATTGTGCCACAAAAATGAAAAAATGGACAGCCTCAGAGATAACTGGGAAGATCTTGATGAACTGATAAAAGTGAGTAGAACTAGAATAATTTATATGATAACATTATTTTTTTTAATTACTTTGAAAGACTTTAAAACCCTGAGCAAGGTACCACTAAGCCAAAAGTCTAAAAGATGAAGATGAAACATGGCCCCACCTCCTACTGAAGAGGTGTAAGTGCTGGGTGGTTAAGGGATCTAGTGTGAATCCTATTGGGTTCTTTGTCTGGAAAAGAATTTCAATAGGACCCAAGCTGTCTTTAGTTAAGTTATAAAGTTTATTGATATGCTGGCTTAGTAGCAGGCAGGAGAAAGGGGGAACCTGCAAAGTGCAGGTAGAGTTATAAAGTTTTACACTCTGCAGTGGGCAGGAAAAGGTTAAGAGACCTGCAAAGAGCTGGGGCTTGAGGGACAAGATTTATAACCCTAAAACTATCAGTCAAAGGCTAATTACACTAACTAGGTGGGCAAAGGGTGGAGTAAGGAAGGAGTTGGGGAGTGGTCTAGGAGTGGTCAGTGCTTAAAGGAACATGCATTTTCATATCAACTGCGCATGCAGATTTCCCATGATTCACTGGTAAATTCCTTAGGTGGGGGCTATCTGGAGGTGTGGTTTTTTTGTTTGACACGTCACAGGCCGCTTACTGTCAAGGACAAATGACATATGTTCAATATGGCTGTTGGGAGGATAGTTTTGATTGTTTCCAAGTCTGGGAACTTAGACTGATTAGGAGTATAGGAGGTACCATCTTGAGACAGAGTTATCTCTTGATAAAGTTACTCAAGGCTTTTTGGTGCAGCTGGGCACTTAGAACAAAGGGGCCATGCATTTCTCTAAGGGTTTATTTATAGAAACTTTTGAGATTTTCCCAGGGACTTGTTTCTAGGCAAATTTCTAGCTAAGGGAAGACTTTTAAGATGGGGAAAGGGGAGAAACAGGGTTTATACCTTTATGGCAGGGGGAAAGTGTGACTTTTACAACTTAATTACACAGGCTTGTTACAAACTGATGTTACATACATAAGTACCTGAACGCAAATGAAAATTTTACAATACTGAGGTTACAGACAAAAGCATCCCAGACCCCAACACTACAGAGAGATAATGGACTTAAAATGCAGGAGACATACATTTTGGGAACTGGTCAACATGAGAATTTGTTTTGCTGAACTATGAATATTGGTTGAGAGTTTTCTTTTTTTTTTTAATTGTTCAATCGAGAAATAAGGTAGCAGTAGAAGATAAAGAAAATCAATACTTTAAAAAAATGTTTTAAGATGATGGAAACTGGTCATGTAGCCAAAAGGAAGCAACAAATTGCTTGAGTACTCAACCCCAATTACCTGGTACACCACAGTACCAAAGATGAGAACCACCATGATGGGGTAGAAGCTGCCAGACATCATAGTAACCCTGAGGAGTAAGTGTGGGAGCTCAGCATGGACCAGAGTTTTATACTTTCAGAGGGAAGCCAGAACCTAGGAACTTTCCCAAAACTCAGTCCCAGAGCCTTCTTTATACAATGTATTTCCAGGGAAATCTTCTGGTTGGGGGAAAAAAAAAAAGGATTGGCTTCTGACCTGATAGGAAACTGTCATTACAGAGAACAGACATGTGGTGAAAGTAACAGGTAACTCAGTATTTTCAGCCTCAAAACCTGACACATTTTCCAAGTGTTATAATGGACAGTTGACGAGGGCACTATGGATGACTTGAGGAAAGAAAGAGTCAAGGAGAAGCCTTAGAAGCCTGTTTAAAGAAATGGTCCACCTTAGCAATGGGGCTGTGGCTAAAGCAAACTCATTGTGTCCTAAGCCTAGTACCCCTTCAAGCTTCTCATTCTGTCCAGTGAGGGAAGCAAAGATACTAAAAAAAGAAATGGCTAAAAAGACACAGAGACCTACTCTAATAAAGCTGCATTCAAAAGCAAATCAAATACATCATGATTTAGCCAACTCAGGAGCTTAAACTCAAAAAGCCAAGTTACAATTTGGAAGTTCTTAAAAAGCTATTGAAAGCATTAATGTTGTTCAGAATCAATGGCTAAAAAATGACAAGGATCACCTTTATCTCTTTCTAAACTAAACAGCAAACAAACAAATGAAGAAATTGGTCATCTATACTATGGGTAGGGGCAGTCAAGCGGTCCAGTGTAGAGAGCACTGGAGTCAGGAAGACCTGAGTTCAACTTTTACCTCAGACACTAGCTGTGTGACCCTGGGCAAGTCACTTAACCCTGTTTGGCTCAGTTTCCTCATCTGTAAAATGAGCTAGAGAAGGAAATGGCAAAACATTCACAGCAGTTCTCAACCTGTGGGTTGCGACCCCTTTGGGGGTCAGATGATCCTTTCACAGGGGTCACCTAAGACCATCAGAAAACACATATTTCTGATTACGCCCACATACAAGTATTAAAGGGTCGCGGCATTAGAATTGAGAACCACTGTTCTAGTATCTGTGCCAAGAAAACCCCAAAAAGAGTCACTGAAGAGTAGAAACTGACTAAACAAAACAAACAATACTGATGGGGTGATGGGACCTGGAACCTGAATTTTCCCAGACAATCCAGTCCCTGGTATCTCCCCCAAGGCATCTGGCCCAGCCCTGCCCACCTAAATACTCAATAGTTCTTTCATTGTGGCTCCCTGACCCACCCCAGACCACTTAATGCAGTTCACTGCCAGCTACCACAGGCTATTTACCACTTCTTAATGCCAGCTAGACCCTTTCTTTCACTGTTGCACCTGGCCCACCCCAAACTACTTATCACAATAGTCTCACTGACTTTTTTTGATCAATAAATATCAAGTTGCAGATTCTTTAGGAATCTAGCCCTCTCTGTTGGTCTTACAATAAACCTTTGCTACTCTGACTGAAAGATTTGAGTATTTGAATTCTTTCCAGGCAGACTAACCCTGTACCCTGATATTTAAGGGTTCCCAGCAACCACAAACCATATCAATACTATGGGTGCCAATAACTGCTAGTAGCACTCTATGGCATCTCCCTCTTTTCTGCCCCTTTTCTCTCCCTTCTTCCTCTCTCTATCCTGTCCATGCCTTAGTTTGATCAAAGTCACTGAAAGAACCATAGGATTTCAGAATTGTAAGCAATCTTAAAACATGGGCCACAAAATAGCAATGCTAGAAGGAACTTCAGAGATCGCCTACTCCAAATGCCTCATTTTACTAAGGAGAAAACTGAGACCTTGAAAGGGAGACGTACAGAGTCAGATTGTATGGCTGCTAAAGGCAAAGTCAAGACCAGAATATAAATTGACTCCCAAGTCAGTTGTTTGCCTGATCACTGATGACACCCATAGTCATGCTGCAGCCTTACTGGTAGAATTCAGGGTTAACTAGGTTGTTGAAAGAGTCCTGACAGAAGAAGAGAACTCAGGACTCCAAGTGAAAACTAGAGTAAAAATCCAGGGCCTGAAGGAATCTTTTTCCTGCAATGGTAAAAACTAGTATCTGCCCTAGCAACAATTCCTCGAAGCATCCTTCTGTGAAAAGTGGACCGTTTTCTGCCTTGTAAACCCATCCATTAGTCTATAGCAGTGGTTCTCAACCTTCCTAATGCCTCCACCCTTTAATACTCATATGTTGGCGTATCTACATGTGGGTAAACCTGCCTGGAGACATATAGAGGAAAGGTGTCTCGGTTCCTAAGACCATGGGAAATATGTGTTTTTCGATGGTCTTAGGTGACCCTTGTGACCCCTGTGAAAGGGTCGTTCCACCCCTAAAGGGGTTGTAACCCATGTGTTGAGAACTGCTGGTCTATAGGATTTGTCTATAAGCTCTTGAAATGCCTCCACTTGACTTCTAAAACATGCATTTAATGGCTGATCCTGTCAACATTCCCAGCCATGCCCCAAATCACTGGTATGTTGGGCAGAGAAATTCTCCTTTATGCCAAAAAGGTTTAAGTCTTTTACCTATCAGGACTCAGCTCTGGTTGTTGGGAGAGGGTTGGGAGAGCTAGTTCACATTTTGAAATTCAATCAGACCTTCTCTTTAGCCCAAGGGAGCTTTATTAACACAAAAGTATGTGAGCCTGAGACTTAGCAAGGAGCTAAGTAAGCAAAGGCAATGATATAGTACAAGGACCAGACTTATATAGCCAGAAAGCTATACGGTCTATAGGATAGTTAGGTAAGTTTTAGGGGCTTCTAAAGTGGGTTGGAGATTTAGGGACAAAATAAATCTTGCAAGATAAGGATACAGAATGAGGACAATGAATGACACAAGATAAGGGGGGGGGGCAAGGGAATCTATGACATGATGGGAGGAGACAAGGAATTTTAGGATAAGATGAAGTTTTGTGGTATTTCAAGATAAGGGGAGACTTTAGAATGCCAGAGAATGAGCAACTCAACCTTTAGGGCACCTCTCTATTTTAGGGTGCCTTTAGAGGATAAACCAGGGAAAGCGCAACTCAACCATTGGGGCACCTTTGTATCCACATCATTTGGATGTGCATCACTGTTGATGATTACTAATGAGTTACTCGGATAAGGGGCCTGGTATTCTGCCCCATAGCTGGTTTACATTAGACCTTCTGGGCTGGAAGGCATTTTGAAGACCCCACTTCATTTTATAGGGACTGTAACTGAGAGGGAAAGAAAAGGGAAAGGACTTGCCCAAAGTAACTAAGCGCAGGGACAAGCCTAGAACCCAAGTCTCCTGACTCCCAAATCCCAGGCTTTCTCCGTAGCCCTCTAACCTAGATCCCATGAACTTAAGAATATCAGAGGCGGAAGGAATCTTAAAAACCATCTCAATTAACCCCCTTCATTTTACAGAGGAGGACGAAGAGGTCCTGAGAGGGAAAGAGACTTGCACAAGGCCATACAGCGCCAACGTTTCGCTCCGTGGCCACAGGGGAAGGGGGCATTCAGCGTCACTCAGTTTTCAAACTACTAACAGCCTGCTCCGAAGTTAAAGTCCTGGAGGGATAGAGGGGAGGGAGGCGCATTAACCACACCCTCCGCAGTAGCCCTGGCCGACGCCCACCCTAAGCTGCTCTGGGCCCCAAAAGCCTCTGCTCTTTCTTCCCCTTTTCTCTAGCTCACGGTCGCCCGCTCGGTTCCCATGACAACTCCGCCGCCTGCCGCGTCGCTCTTCCGGGGGGGGGGGGAGGGTGCGGCGCGGCGCGATGACGTGTCGGGGACTCATTTCCGGCCGGTGACTGAGGGGCCGGGCTGGACCACCGGTTGCCGGGAAGACAGCAGCTGGGGTGGCGGCTGCGGCTGCCTGGCCGGGCGCAGGAGGGAGGGAGCATGGGGGCCACTCGGGATCCAGAGCAACCGCGAGGTCCCAGTGGAGCGGAACGGGGCGGTCCCGAGCCTGGAGACGAGGGCTCGGCGGGGCAGCTGGTGGTCACGGTGAGAGAGGGGCTCCGGGGAAAGTGGGCACGGGCCCCTCTGGCCGGACCAGGGCTAGGCCTCCCGGGGCAGGGAGCTAGGCTGGAGCGGGAGGCTAGGACTGAGAAGGGACCCTTGCCCAGCCCCAGTCCCTCTTCTGTCGTCTGGGATCGGGGGTGCAGGGGGCTCACCATCGCCTTGGTTCCCACAGAACCCCTGGAACATCATGATCAAACATCGGCAGGTGCAGCGCAGGGGCCGCCGCTCTCAGATGACTACGAGGTGAGTCTTCTGGGCCCGGGGACGCCGCGGTGGCACCAGCACCAGCTGCCACGGGCCCCCCACTGCTGGGGGTCTGGGGGAAGGAAAGGGGGAGTCTCACCTGCTGGAGGTTGGGGAGTGACCTATAAAGAAGTCAGGAGGGCAGCCAGCTCCTTGTATGCTGTAAAAGGAAGAGCACTGATTTAGAATGAGAACATCCAGAAAAACAAACTTATCTCTGTTTCTAAAACTGTAAAATGAGAGGGGTTCCCCCCAAGTGACCTCTAAAAATCCTTCTAACTCTAAATTATATAATCTTGTCTGCCTTTGGACAAGTCACGTATTTTCCCTGGACTTCAGGTTTTTTTCTCCGTAAAATGAAGGATTTGGATTAGTTTCTTGGGTACATTATAGTTCTAGAGCCTCTGACATTAAGGCAAGTCATTTCCCTTACCTAGACCTCTATTTCTTCCTCTGTAAATTGAGGATGGCTTAGATGGGTTCTAAAGGCATTTTCTGCTTTTAACATGTTTCTCCCCCCAATGTTGTGAAAAATCGAAGACTGTAAGATAAACAGGGGTTAGTTGATGGCCAGCTAGTGAATTAGCCAGGTTGGTCTTTCCCATGCCAGAATCCTTCACCTTGACATAAATCTCCGGGATTCTGCCAGGCATTTGTGGTAATCTTAGTTTATTTATATTCCACTACCAGCTCCTTTTCAAAACAGGTAACACTAATAAGTTGAAAATGGGGTGGCTAGGGCGGCTAGGTGGCACAGTGAATAGAGCACCGGCCCTAGAGTCAGGAGTACCTGAGTTCAAATCCGGCCTCAGACACTTAAAAAAAAATCTAGCCGTGTGACCTTGGGCAAGTCACTTAACCCCAACTGCCCTCCAAAAAGCAAAAAAAAAAAAAAAATGGGGTAGCTAGGTGGCACAGTGAATAGAACACCAGCCCTGGAGTCAGGAGGACCCAAGTTAAAATTTGGCCTCAAACACTTACCACAAAAACTAGCTGTGTGACCTTGGGCAAGTCACTTAACCCTGATTGCCCTCCAAAAAGCTGGGGGAAAAAAAGGAATTGATAGTTGAATACAAACCCTTGATTGATAGAATATGTTTCTTTTTTTTTTTTTAATCTCCTAAACTAAACTGTAATCTCTTTCAGGGCAGGGACTGTCTCATAAATTTATAATGCTTTAAATATAATAGATACTCTAAATGCTTATTGATTGACTTTTTGAATGACCAGTTTAGAAATGGATAAGGCCTGCATCTTTAAGGTTAAGGTTAGGTACTTATTTAAGGAGTATTTAATATGAGGGAAGCCATGAAAGGAGTCGTAGACCCTGGCAGGACAAAGATGAATTAAGCATTTGGAACAAATGTGATATTTTCCCCTTTTTGAAATGCAGTTTCACAGACCCTGCCATCTCTATGGACCTGCTTCGAGCTGTCCTACAACCTAGCATCAATGAGGAAATTCAGACGGTCTTCAACAAGTACATGAAGGTAAATGATGTTGGAGGAAAAATAGGCAGGGAAATCCTAACAGACCTACCCTGTTTGCTTGAATATAATCTTCTACATCAGAATCACAGAATCTGAGTCTTCCTGGGACCCCCAAATCCACCTAATCCAACTCATACATGTCAGAAAATCTCTCCCAACATTCCCAGTAAGTGATCATCAGAAAACATCTGGTGGATATGAGCACTCTCACACTGGGTCAGACTTACTGTCCATCTATATGACTATTCTGTTGCTAATAGTCCTAAGGAATGTCCTGTGGGAAGGTTTGGTTGTCTTCTCTGACATCAACCTTTGGTATCAGAAATGAACATGATAATGCCCTTCTCAGATGATACGTGGAGCACTGCATTCAGATCTAGGTGGGTACCATTTGAGGAAAAATATGAACAAATTGGAACACATCCAAACAAGGGTAATCCATATGGTAAAAGGACTGGAGTAATTATTATTGTTCATTCCTTTCAATTGTTCCCATCTCTCTATGACCCCATTTGGGGTTTCCTTGGAAAATATACCAGAGGAGTTTGCCATTTTCTTCTTCAAAGGGCCTGGGACTGTGCCATGGAAGATAGTTTGAAGAGCCTGCAGGTTTTCAGCTCGAAGAAAAGTCTTCTGAAGTAGCATAATGGGTGGATGGAGGGATAGATGGATAGATAGATAGATAACTGTTTGAGATCATTTGAAGAGCTGTCATGTAGAAGAGGAATTAAATGTTAACCCTGAATGGAAGAAGTTACATCAGGTAGAAACTGCAAAAGTAGATTTGGGCTAAGTATAAGGAAAAAGTTCATAACAATTAGAGCTATCCAGCAGTGGAATGGACTCCTTTAGAAGGTAGGTAGTCATTTCCGTGTCATTGGAAGTCTTCAAGAGAATTCTTTCGTGAACTCTTGGGGCTGTCATAGTGAAGATTACAGTTCAGAAACAGGTTACATTAGATGCAATCAGAGGTCCCTTTCAACTCTTAGATTCTTTGAAGTATATCACCATAGCTGTTTATGGCTCTATCATTAATTCACTTGTATAAGCCCTTTGTATTTTCTACTTGTAAGGTTTCTTGTGGTAATGAATTCCATTGCTATTGTATGCCTTTTATATGAAGTAGGACTTAGCATTAGAGAATCTCAGATTTTAGAGGTTACTAAATCTCAGAATTGAAGGAGACTCAGGCCATCTTGGCCAATCTCTTCCTGAGAACAAGTTATTCCATAGCTTTTGCTTAAGGGCTCCATCAAAGAGGAAACCCCCTCCCTCCAAGACAATCATCTTCATTTTTTGATAGCTGTTGGGAAATTCTGCCTTACCTCAACTCTAAGTCTTTATCTTCACTACTTTTACCTATTTCTGGAGCCAAGCTAAACAGATCTACTTCTTTGTTATGATAATAGCCTTTTGAGCCCTTAGAAGACAACCATCACAGCCACCTAAATCATTTTTAACTAAATATCCTCAGTTCCTTCAGTGAGTCTTCATGTGGCATGAACTTCAGTGGGGTCTGACCAGGGCACAGTGTTATATCAAGACTACTTCTTCCGTTGTTCTTTGCCCTCTATCTTTACATCTAGTGTCACCCACTTGCCCAGTACATGGGTGCCTTCTGTCATATCCCTGATAGATAACCTTTCAGCCTCTGCTTGAAGACCTCCAGAGATATGGAACACATTGCCTTGTGTCAAAGAAAAAATAGTAATATTCTGTATTTTAAGTATAAGATCGCCAAAAAAATTTTTATTTATCATTATTCCATATTCATGCCATTTCTTAAGAAGAGCTCCAAACTGGCATAACTCCCCTCATGTCCTCTGACATGCCTCTACCCCCAAAACAATTTGAGGTAACATTTATAGGAATCTTGAACAAGGAAAAGATTAAAATATGTTAAAACATGATTTGGGATTAGCATTCCAGAATAGTCAGTATTCAGTTCCTTCCTTGACCATTCCCCTTAAGTACTAAAAGGACTTCCTACTATCAATATCTTTTATTTTTTGGAGGGGGGAAGGCAAGACAGTTGGGGTTAAGTGACTTGCCCAAGGTCACATGACTAGTAAGTGTCAAGTGTTTGACTGAGGCCAGATTTGAACTCAAGTCCTCCTGACTCCAGGACCAGAGCTTTATTCACTGTGCCACCTAGCTGCCCCTATGATCAATATCTTGATCCCTGAATGGAAAAGATGTCACAGACTTGAGAGGATCTTAAGTAAAACTTAGGATTAGTTTTCCACTTTGATTTATTTCCTGGAATCTTAGCCTTCTTTCTTTACCTGCTTTCCTAAAGGAAAAATCTGGAAAGGGTTTTTGACTGGAGGAAGTTATATTTCTTAATATTTTCAACTGAACTAAAAAGGTGGTTTTTAATATACTTCCACACTAATAAGGCAACTGGTTCCATTATTAGACAGCTCTCATTATGTGTCAATCAACAAGTATTTATAAGGCACCTGCTTTGTACCAGGCTCTTCGCTAGGAGCTAGGGCTATAATGACGAATCTGGTATAACTATAGTAAGTCTGGGCCCTGAAGGAGCTTGCAGTCTGGCCAAGGGAGACAACTTGCACATTAATAGATAGCAAAATAGTTACAAGATAATTTGGGGGAGAGGAAATAGCAGCTGGAAGGTTTAGGGAAGGCTTTCTTTAAAATTTTAGGTTCCAGATTCTTTCTACCACGTCCACCACCCATTGAGAAGGCAAAAAATATGATATCCATTATACATATGAAGCCATGCAAAATCTTAACACGTTAACCACGTTGCTGGGGGGAGGGGAAGAGAAGAAAAAAAAATGCTTCACTTTACGCTCAGAGCCCCAGGAAGATGGATCTTCATTTTTCATCATGAGTCCTTTGGAATTGTCATGGATGATTGTATTAAATCAGAGTAGTTAAGTCTTTCATAGTTGATTATTGTTACAATATTGCTGTTACTATGTTTTGTTCTTCTAGGTCTGCTCATTTTATTTTGCATTACTTGGTGTAAGACTTCGCAAATCTTTCTGAAACCATCCCCTTCATCCCATTTCTTACAGCACAACAGCATTCTTACAGCACAACACAATTACATACCGCAACTTATTTAGCCATTCCTCAGCTGGTAGACATCCCTTCTATTTCCAGTTCTTTGCCACAACAGAAAGAGCTGCTATAAAATACTTTTGTACAAATAGGTCCTTTTCCCTTTTCTTTGATCTTTTTAGGGCACAGACCTAATAATGGTATTGCTGGGTCAAAGGACATACACAGTTTTATAGCCCTTTGGGCATAGTTTCAATTTGTCCTCCACCAGTAGTGCATTTGTGCCCCTATTTTTCCATACCCCCTCCAACATTTGTCATTGCCATTATCAAAAATGAAAAAGGAAAATACAAAACAAATAAACAGGAAGCAAAGGAAATTACTAAAAAGTAATTTTTATATACTGATAAAGCTAATAAGTTAAATGGATTAATATTTCCAAAAATATAAAATACCCAGATTAGCAAAAAAATTAAGAATGTAAATAACTCATTCTCAGAAAATGAAATTGAACAATCCATAAAGGAATTCCTAAAATAAAAAAACCCAGGACCAGGTGGATTTAATAGTGAATTCTGTTAAACATTCAAAGAACAATTCTAATATTATATAATTTTTTGTTTATAAAAATAGGGAAATAGCAGATATTATCAAACTCCTTGTGAATTTATAGATTTTATTTGTTGGATTTTTCAGGCTCTCATCACTTCCTTCCATCAAATCTCTTGTTAAGTCTATTCCACTATGTCTCACAACTCTCGCCTTCTGTCTATTCACTCTGCTACCAGTTTGGTTCAAGACCTCATCATACAATTGTAGTAATCTCCTAACTGGTCTTGATGCTTCTGATACCTCCCCTCTCCTTCATCTTCTACTTAGATGCCAAAATCATCTTCCTAAGGCACAAGTCTGACAATGTCATTTCTCTACTCAGAAACCTTCAGTATAACAATGAGTAGGAAATTCCAGTTCTCATCCACAGTCTGACCCCAGCATCATTGAGTAGAGAAATGATACAATAATAAATAAACTTTACCAGAAACATCCACTAACCTCCTTGAAAAGTGAGTTACAGCAGAATACAAAAAAGGAGGGGGGCACAGGGGTTAGGGAGAGGCAGTTAGCTGGGGCTTTGACTAACCAGTCTTATCAAAAACTTCCTGAATTGAAAATTTGTTCAAGCCTGTAATTTGATTTATGATTTTGGTTTCCTTTCCTGAAGCACTGGGGATTGCAGTAGAAATGAATTAATTTGTAATCGGGTTTAAAGGTGTTCCAAACAAAGATTTTGAGGTTGGTTGGCTAAACCACAAAAGTGATTTATCTAAAGCACAGGTCTGATTAGGTCACTGTCCTACTCAATAAATTTCCTATTGTGTCCAGGAGCAAATATAAAATGCTGTTTGGCTTCAAAGACCTTCATAACCTCTCCTACTTTAACTGCTCCATAAGCCCCCTCCTACTTTATCAGTCTTCTTTCGCCTTATTCCCCACATACTCCTGGCTCTTCCATGAACTGTCTGGCCCACTTTCTCTGGCTGCCCCCCATGCCTGAAATGCTCTCCCTCGTCTTCATTTACTTGCCTCCCTGGCTTCCTTTAAGTTCCAGCTAAAATCCCACCTTCTGTGGGAAGCCTCCCCAACCCCTCTGAAGTGTAGTGCCTTCTGTCTGTTAATTACCTCCTATTTATCTTATATGTAGCTTGCTTTGTCTAGTTGTTTACATGTTGTCTTCCCCATTAGATTGTAAGCTCGTTGAGAGAAAGATTGTATTTTGTCTCGTTTTGTATCCCCAGTTCGTAGCATACTGCCTAACGTACCATAGGTTCGTAACAAACGTTTACTGATTGATTAGCCTTGTTGAATGCTAGCAAGTAGAAAATGACATGTCCAGTTCAGAGAACAGCTAGGATTCTGTTCAGTGAAAGGCTGGAGACTACAGAACATCATTGTATTTATAATCACATTTGAAATTTCATAATCATGGAGTCATATTCTCCTATTTACAGACTGAAATGGATATGGAGAAAATCTTGTCAGACCTTTTCCTTATACTAGGGGCAGTGTTAGAACAGATATTAAAACTGGAAGGATAGAGAGATGATTAAATTGGTCTGGAATGCCCAGGTCACAATTAAATGTTGCGCAAGGCCTCATCTTGTTAGTAAATATGAGGAAGATAGAAGTCCAGGATGACTCTCAGGGCGTGAGCTTATGGACTAGGAGGATGGTGTTACCCTCTATAGTAACAGGGAAGGTAGGAGTTAGGGAGGGTCTAGGGCAGCAGTTCTCACCCTGTGAGTCGAGACCCCTTTGGGGGTCGAACAACCCTTTCACAGGGGTCTCCTGAGACTATTGGAAAACACATATTTCTGATGGTCTTAGGAACCAAGACACCGTTCCTCTATCCATCACCAGGTGGGTCCTCCCATATGCAGATAAACCCACATATGAGTATTAAAGGGTCACAGCATTAGGAAGGTTGAAAACCACTGGTCTATGGGGAAAGATAATGAGTTGCATTTTGGATATATTGAGTTTAAGATTAACATTCACTTCAGATGTCTGAAAGGCAGTTGGAGATTTGAGATTATAGGTCAGTAGAGATTTTGGGGCAGGATGGGTAGATTTGAGAATGATGGCAGTTAAATCCATGGGAGCAGATGAGATCATCAAGGGAAGTAATGTGGAAGGAGAAGAGGGCCTAGGACAGAACCCTGAGAGACATCTACAGTTAGATGGTGTGATCTGGGGGAGGCTCCAGCAAAGGAAACTTAAGAAGAAGCAGTCACATAGGCAGGAGGAGAACGAGGGGAGGTGGTATCCTGAAGACTGGAGAGAAACAAGCATCAAGGAGGAGAGGGTGATCAGAAGTATCATAGGCCACAAAGAGGTCAAGGAAAATGAATATTGAGGAAATACCATTGTATTTGACTGCTAAAAGATCATTAGTAACTTTGGAGGAAGCAATTTCAGGGGAATGAAAGGTGGAAGCCAGATTATTAGGGATTAAGAAGAAAGTGGAGAGACCCATTATAAAGGGCCTTTTTGAGGAGTTCAGTTACAAGGAACAGAAGAGATAAAGGCTGATAGCAGGAATGGAAGGATCAAGTGAGGGCTTTTTGAGGATGGGGAGACATGGGCATGTTTATAGGCAGCAGGGAATGGGCTAATCGACAGGGAGAGATTGAAAGTAAGTGAAAGATTGGAGATGACAGACGGAGACAATCTGTTGGAGTAGGTGGGTTGGAATGGAATCATTTGAATAAGCAGAAGGGTTGCCCTTGGTTAGGGAGTAAGACCATTTCATCACGTGAAACAAGTAAAGGAAAAGAAAGTGGCAGATGGCATCCGAGTGCTGGAAGATGAGAAAGAGGAGAGAATAGGGAATTCATTGGGAATGGTTTCCATTTTTTCTGTAAAATATGTAAGGCAAGGTCCTAGGCTGAGAGGGGGAGGGAAAGCTGTAGAAGGTATGAGGAAGAATAAAAAACATTTTAAAGAGGCACTGTGGACAGTGGGATAGTGATTTGATAAGGGAGATATATAGGATGATTGCCTAGTATTGAGGATATAGTTGATGTTGTGTAACATAAATTTGTAGTGGAGCCAGGCAGAATGGTTGCCAGTAGATTATGGTAGGATAAGAATAGTTCAGAGTTCTTAAACATAGTGGCAGTATATTTGTAGATGGATGGCAAGACCAAGGATTTGAATGTGGTTGAAGTTGGGTGGAGGAGTAGTTCATGGGATGTGAGTAGTTTGAAGAACTACTGAAGAATACTAAGGTATTTGAGGGAGAATCAGTATGTATGTTGAAGTTCCCCAGTATGAGGAAACAAAAATCATAGGCTAGGTATCAGACTCATTGAGGAAGGAAGGGAATTAACCTGGGGAGGGGATGGGGGGGATGGAGGAGGGATGGGGACAATGGACAGTAACTACTAGAAGTTTGATTGGGAGGTAGATGTGAGTAGCATGGACCTCAAAGGAAGAGAGGTTACAGAGTGATGGAAGTAGAGGGAGAACCTAAAAATGTCAGGGGGGAGCAAGGAGTATTCCAACTCCCCCTCCCCTGCTAGTGAACCAAGGAGAATGAGGGAAGGTGAAGCCAGTAAAGAAAAGACTGTGACATTAGAGAGAAACCTGGTTTCAGTAGTAACTAGTCAATGGAAGGAGTAGGAGAGGAAAAGATTTAAGATGAAGAAAACATTGTTGCTTAAGGAATTCCTGAGGGCATAAGGGAAGGACTGGATGGATTTAGGATGAAACTTTGGGCTAAGAAGGTTGAGAGGGATGAGAATCAAGGGACAGGGACATGGAATGGGTTTTGGATGATGATCTACCAGAATTCAAAGTCACTGGAATGTTAAGGGTATGACCAGGTGTGAGAATGTTCACAATTGAGTGAAGGATGCCACTCTACCCTCAAAAGACAAGTGAAGCAGGAAATGAAAGGCCTGAAGTCAAAGGGAGGGTTGCTCTTCTTTGCAACAGAGATTCTCTATATCCCTCTTGGGAGATTGATCACCCCTTATGCTTTCAGTGCCCCACTTCCTTTTAGAATCCTCTTCTTCAGGGGCAGGTCAGGTGCCATCTCTTCCATAAAGCTTTCTTTGATTTCTACAGCTGAAAGTCCCTCTTGAGGTTTTCTTAGAATACCTTGGATCTTTCCTTTATCTCCATTATACTCTACTTAATATAAAATCTCAATCTCCCTCTCGTCTTGTCCTTCCTGTCCCTCCCTTCCCTCTTGTCCCTCTTCCCAGTAGAAGGTCAGCTCTTTAAAGGCAAGAACTATGTCAATTTTTATCTCTATAATCACAATGCCTAAAACAATAGCGTGATTGTAATAGTCACTTTTAAAATTTCTGTTGAATTTTGAAGAATCCCAGTTTCAATTTGACATCATAGAAAAGCAAACCTGTTCTGATGACTCTTCACCTTTCCCATCCGTGTTATAGTTATATTCTTGAAATAAATGAGCAGAACTGCTCCATCATTTACTGTTGTTACCCTGACTGACGATGAGCTGCAAGGTAGAAAGGTGTGATGACAAGGCCTTTGACCTTTTCCTTGCTCTTCTGTCTAGTTCTTTCAGAAAGCAGCATTTAATGTCAGAGACAATGTTGGGGAAGATGTTGATGCAGAGCAGTTGATCCAGGAAGCCTGCCGCAGTTGTCTGGAACAGGTAGGAGCCTAAGGAAGCAAGGGTTATTTAGTTTGAAACCAAAGCTGTCTAGGGCCTTTCTGAATGTTGAAAGCCCATCATCTGAGAGCTTTCTGATCATACCTGTCAAGTATATTCTGAAAAAAATTAATCCAGTCTTCGTACTGAAAAGTTGTCATACAGAATAAGTACTTCTGATTTGTGAATAATTTAAATTTAATATGTTTAATATATTGAAGAAGAAAATAGTATCATGAGATTTTCTAGTGAAACCCTTGTTCCCTTCATGTGAAACATCAGTTTTATCCTTTTGTTTAAATTTTAAAAATTTTTTTTAAATTTAAAAACATTTGTTGTTCTCTCCTCCCCCCCCAATTGGAAAAAGAAAAAGGAACATCTTGTAACAAATACACAGTCAAAATAAATTTCTGCATTAGCCATCTCCAAAAATGTATGTTTCTTTCTGCATCTTGAGTTCACCTCTCTTGTCAAGTGTGGGGAAGCAGGCTTTGTCATCAATCCTCGAAATGATTCCTTACTACATTGATCAGAGTTCTTAAATGGTCTTAAATAGTCATTTGTCTTTACAATGTAGTTGTTATTATGTCGATTATTCTTCTGGTTCTGTTCACTTTGCATGATTTTATACAAGTCTCCCCAGCTTTTTCTAAAACTGTTCCTTTCATCATTTCTTATGGCACAATAGTATTTCATTACGTTCATAAATCTTAGTTTGTTTAGCCACTCCCCAATTAATGAGGACTCTTAGTTTCCAGTTCTCTGTCACAACAAAAAGAGCTGATATAAATATTTTTGTACATGAGTCCTTTAACTCTTTATTAGATCTTTTTGATTTTGTAACATTTTTTTTAATGTGGTTGTTGATAGCTTGCATTTTTTTCCTTTGAAAACTGCCTGCTCGTACCTTTTGACCATTTATTTATTGGGCAATAGCTGTTGTTCCTGTAAATTTGAATCTATTCCTTATGTATGTTGGACATGAGAATCATTGTTCTTTAGTACTCTTTAATACAGTTTGAAAAATATTGATATGGGCCAGTCTCTTCATTTTACAGATGGAGAAACTGAGGCACAGAGAAAGAAAATAGCTTACACAAGTCAAGTATAATGGAGAGGCTAGACTTAGAATCAGGGACTTGATTAAAGGATTCTAGTCCTGATTTTTTCCATTCACTTTGTGACATTGGGCAGGTCATTTAACTTCTCTGATGAGTTTTTTCATCTGTAAAATGGGAGGAATTAGCTACTTCACAGAGTTGTGAGGAAAATATTTTGTAAATAGTAGGGTGCTGTAAGAATGTTTACTATTATTATTATTATTAATAACAGAGTTGAAACTAAAATTCAGGTCTCCTAATTCCATTCCAGGAACCTTTTCTGCTGAATTTCATGAGGTCTGTAGTCCTCCTTTTTGGAGGGAAGGAATGACATCATGTCTGTTAACCCCTGCATGTTTGTCAGAGAATATGCCTACTTATGCCCAGTGTTGTTATTAATAGTAATCAGTGCATCACCTAGAATCTCTATATTTCAGGCCTATACAACCTGTGGCCCACCAAAGGATTTCTGGTGACCCCAGAAAAATGTAGAGGAAAACATCTTCTGCATTTTTTGCAGTTCACCCAAAATCCTGAGAGCCAAGGATTGTACAGGCCTGCTCTATATTAAGACATCAGCAGTCAGAGGTAGAGAGTTCTAAAGAGATGAGTGCCAGCACATAAATGCTATAGCGTTAGTATAAATCAGGCAAGGAGCAAGCTTGCCTCTCCTCTACCACTCAATTGGTAGATTTTTTTTTTTAACCTTTGCCATCTCTTCTTAGGCTAAGCTGCTGTTTTCGGATGGAGAGAAAGTGATACCCAGACTGACTCATGAACTTCCTGGGATGAAGGTCAGAGCTGCTTTGTCCTGGGAGCATAAGTGGGTTAGAGTGGTCCAGTGTCGGGGAGGGTTAAGCATCAGATACTAGCTGGGAATGTAATCTGACCACCCTTTAGAGGCACTGGAGCTGCGTAGCATAAGAGATGATTGGGTCTCTTTCTGGGGCCTAGGGAAGATGCCATCCTACTCCTAGAAGAGGAGGTCTTGGTCAGTGACTTATGCCTATGAGATTTATCCTTTGCAACATTATCAGGAAGTCTATGGTCTCCTCTGAGATTTTACTGCCCCACTGACTTTCCTGTCTTCTTTCTCAGCGTGGCCGGCAAGCAGATGAAGAATGCGCTCATCGTGGAAGTCCTATCCCAAAAAAGGTAAAAAAAAAAAACAAAAAAAAAAAACCAACAACTATATACACACACTCAAACACTCACATATATTCCTACATGTGTATGTGTCCCTATTTCATCTGGTGGCCAGGCAGTTAGGCCAAAATGGGAGGTACTGGGCTTCCCAGACATTCTGGACCTCACCTCTTTGCCTCACCTTTCCTCCAGCCCTGATAGAGGAACCTTCAAAGGTATGACTTCTACCCAGCCCCTCACAAACACATATAGTATCTGAAGCTCTAATTTATTTTAAAAACAAAAAAAGAATTCTAGTAGTAGCAGATGGCCCAGAGCAGGATACTGGGCAGACAGTATCCCGGCTGGCTCAGACTCTGGAGCCAAGATCTCCTTCTGATGAAGCATTTTCTATTGCAGAGGAAGGGACGGCCTCCAGGACACATCCTTTCAAATGACAGGTCAACTTCAGGCATGGTGTAAGTAGGGACTGGGGTCTGGGGCTTTTCAGCTGGCATCTAATATAAGGGGAGATGAGGTTAGGGAACAAGACAGGGGCATTACTGCACAAGTGAAGGAGAGGGAAGCTGTTGTATAGTTGAAAAAGAAGTGGATTTGGAGTCAGAAGGCCTGGGTTCAAATTCCACCTGTCATATTTTAGCTGTGTGACCTTGGGCAAATCACTTTTATCTGAACTTCAGTTTCCTCATCTATAAAATAGGGAATTAAGGAAGCCTGTTTTACCTGCCTCACAAGGAAGCTTTAGTGATCAATGCAGATTGTGAATGTAAGGCTTTCTGAACTATAAGGTGCCATATAAATATCAACTGTCAATAGTAATCACAACCTAAAGCAAATGAGGGAGAGGAGGCAAGAGCTTTCTACACAGTAGAATTGGATTCAAGTGGCAGCACTAGTAACCAAGGAGTAGAGATGGGTGAGGAGATTAATATTCATCCTTGGCTTAGATATATAATACATTGCATTTTTCGTGACCTATTTATGTAGACTATCTTACTGCTCTTCCCAACAGTCTAAGAAGAAATTAGCATGAGAATTATCATATTTTTCTCATTTTAAATAATACAACTTTTTAATGCATTATGCAGATACCACCAAACACAAAATTAACCCTTATCCTCCAATCCCTGAAAACAGTCATGGAAAACTTCATAAAAAAGAGATTATTAATGGTAGGACAGGCTGCCATACACTTGAGTAGTTTTCTGTTTTAAAAGAAAGGAAGGATGAATGCTTAACTTGAAGGAGTCGATACCAACATTGTCCATTATGTTTGTTCTGAATTTTGTATAGGGTTTATATCTCATTTTACAGATGGTGAAACCGAGAGTATACAGTAATTAAGTGATTTAACCAAGGTCACACAGCTAGATAGTGACAGAAATGTGACTGCCCTGAGCTCAAGTGAAGCTCTAAAGTCCTAACCACTGACCTTGCAACTTCTCTGAACAGTCGTTGATTCTTCTATCTTTCCCTACCAGGTGGAAACCAAAATCCTGTGAACCAATTCGGAGGGAGGGTCCTAAGGTATAGTATCTGACTGTAACAGTGATGGTTGGCCCGGATTAGATCCTTTTCCTGACCCCCAAGGACTCTGGAGAGTTACTTTTTGCCCTGCTATACTTTAGGAAAAGGAGGGAATCTTGTTTTCCCCTTTGAGATACATGGGTTTCTGCAGTGTATCAACAGCTCACATTTCTGTAGTACTTTACAAATTATTTTTCTCATAAAAAATCTGAACTATAGATAGTGGGGATATTGATATAACCATTTTGTAGGTTAGGTAGCAAAACCACGAGAGAAGTGACTTGACTTAGGGTTACATAGTTAGGAATTGTCAGAGTCAGGACTTGAACTCAGGTCTTGATTCCAAATCAAACACCACCCTGAGTTGGAGTGAAGAACAGGGTTGGTTCTTTGTTGAGAAAACTTTCTGTCCTCCACAAGCCCTAAGCTCACTGGCTTGGTAATAGACAGGCAGGGCTCCATGAATTCTAGGCATTCTACAAAATGTCTTCCTTTCCCTATCTGAATTACCCATCCAACTCAAGGCCTGTCTTCTCCATGAAGCTTTCTGTGATTTATTTAAATCATCATTAATACCCATCTCTTCTGAAGAGGAATGCTGTCTATACTTTTTATCTATAAACCAGGATTCTGCATCTAGTATACACTGCCTGCTATTGTTCAATGATCTGTGTTCATCTCATTTCTCCAATGAAGCTATAAATTCCTTGAGAACAAGAAACCAGTATATTTATGAAT
Organism: Pseudocheirus occidentalis; assembly: GCA_028646575.1. Classification (NCBI taxonomy): domain Eukaryota; kingdom Metazoa; phylum Chordata; class Mammalia; order Diprotodontia; family Pseudocheiridae; genus Pseudocheirus; species Pseudocheirus occidentalis. Next base: position 101,661,013 of record CM053595.1, on the reverse strand, counting down.
CTTCATTCCCAGAGCTGGGCACATAGCAAATGGTGAAAAAATACTTGTTGAAGAAAAATTATAAATGCTGGAGATGATGTGGGAAAATTAGAACACTCATGCATTGTTTATCAATAGAGTTGTGAACTGATCCAATCATTCTAGAGAGCAATTTGGAATTATTCCCAAAGGGCTATAAAAATGTGCATGGCCTTTGACCCAGCAATACCACTTCTAGGTCTGTATTCCAAAGAGATCATAAAAATGGGGAAAGAACCCATATGTACAAAAATATTTATAGCAGCTCTTTTTATGGTAGCCAGAAATTGAAAACTGAGGGGATCCCCATCAATTGGAAAATGGCTGAACACCTTAAATTGTGGTATATCAATGAAATGGAATACTATTGTCCTATAAGAAATGATGAGCAGGCAGACTTCAGAAAAATGTGGAAAGACTTATGCTGAGTGAAATGAGCAGAAGCAAGAACACTACACAATAATAGCCACATTGTACAATGACTAACTTTGCTAGACTTAGCTCTTCTTAGCAATGCAAGGATCTAAAACAACTTCAAAAGACCCATGATGGAAAATGCTGTCCACATAGAGAGAAAGAACTATGAAGTCTAAATGCTGATCAAAGCATACTATCTGCTCTTTTTTTTTTGTTTCACTTTTTCTTTCTCATGATTTCTCCCATTCATTCTCATTCTTCTTTACAACATGACTAATGTGAAAATAGGTTTAATAAGAATGTATATATGTAGAGTTGTTACCAGATTTCATAGTCTTGGGGAGGCAGAGAAGATTTAAAACTCAAAAGCTTATAGAAGTGAATATTGAAAACCAAAATAATTCAAAGAAAAAAATACTTGTGGAATAAATGCTTGAAAAGTAACAGTCATTTCAGTGGGAAGTGAGATGACCATGTGTTCAAATATGAGCACTAAGAGCTGTGTGACCTTGGGCATATCACTTAATTTCTGAGCCTCAGTTTCTTCCTATGTAAGTTGAGGAAGTTCAGTTAGATGAGCTCTAACATCCCTTTTAGTAGTAAAATTAATCCACCTTATTTCCTATCATCATAGATGAAATTTTCCTCTTAAACCTCTTCAAAATGACCTTCAGCTAGAAACATCAAGTATTGACCCCTTCTTTGGTTTGGGAAGCACCATAGGCTTAATGAAAAAGAGCATTAAACATGGATTCAAGCTTCAGCTTTGCCCCTCCCAACTTGTGTGACTGACAAAATCACTTCCTGGCTCTAAGCTACAGTTGGTAATACTTAGACATTCCTGCTTCACAAGCTTGTGATTAAATCATTTTGTAAACCTGCAGAGCTGTTTCGATTGATTAAGTAAAGGTCTAGGTGGCATCTGTCCTGCCTGACATACTCACCTTCTGCCTTTCCTCTCTTTACACAGTGGGATCCAGCCCGGCTCAATGAATCCACTACCTTTGTGCTGGGCTCTAGGGCCAACAAGTAAGAAATTAGATTTTGACATGCCTGGGAGGGGGCAGCACAAGGGTCCCACAACTGGCAAGTTCTTGGAAGAAGACACTGTCCTTCTGTCTTCACCTTGCTGGAAAAATTGCTGACTCCAGTCCCCTATTGTTTCAGGGCCCTTGGCATGGGAGGCACCAGAGGGAGGATCTATATTAAACACCCACACCTCTTTAAGGTAAGTGTCATGGTTGCCTTGGAATATTCCCTTCGGGAATAGGAGGAAACATTTGTCAGGAAAGGTGGCATAAAGGAGCCTCCAATGGCATGACCGTCCTATCCTGGCTGTACACGTTACAGTGGAAAGAATACAGAACTGAAAATAAAGCAGGCACCCAGCTTCTAGGTCCAACTCTGACATCAGCTCAGCATGGGACCTTGAGCAAGTCGCTTAACCCCAATTGCCCTCCAAAAAGCAGAAAAAAAAGAAAACCAACAACAAACTTATCCTCTCCAGTTTCTCATTGTTGTCACTTGTTCTCCCCTCCTCCCGTCCCCCCAGCCCTGTCAGTAGGCTGGAAAACTAGAATTCAGGTGAGAATCTGATCTTGTCAGAAATGTGGAACAAAGGAAAAACATGATCGTTAGTTTTTTATATCTTGCTTTAATCTAATTGGGTTTTGTTTTGTTGTGGGTGGAATTATAAAGGGCTAAGGGGATCTCAGAGAAAGGATGAAAAAAATCAAGAGCTACAGGGTTGACCCTAGCTTCACCTCATAGGAGATATACTCACCAATACATATTCCCATAGAAACCTAACAAGAATGGATGGAAAGGTAGCCTGGTGGTATAGAAGGAGAGATTTGGAATTAGGAGACCAGTTCAGATCCTAGTTCCCACATTACCTATGTGGTCATAGGCAAGTTCCTTTATTTTTGAGAATCAATTTCCTTATCGCTAGAATAGGATTAATTATTCCTACTCCAGCCACCTCATAGAGTTGTAAGCATTTTGCAAACCTTAATACTATAGAAATATGAGTTTTGATTATCCTTGAAAGAAAGCTGAGCATATTTAACCCTCTCCACTTAACTATTTTTCCTTTAAATTTACCTAAAAGTTTCTCCTATAACCAAACAACTTTAGAAAAGCACTTTACAGGACTAATAGTAAGGATGTGATTGGACTTGGCAATACTTAAGAATTCAACCCACCAAGCCCTGACACACCTGAGAAGCTTACCACACCCTTAGCAAGACACAGCCCAAAAGCCTTCCTGACTTCACCCTACTCCAGAGCAGCCTGGTACTTGAGACCACCTGTGCCTTGAATAGGTAGAAAAGGGCTCAGGGGAAAATGTAGGTTAGTTCTTCATCGATCTCACCTGTTTGCTAAAGAGTAGTTGATGGCATGTGAAAGACTGCCTATTGCTGCCTGAGACCAGGACAAGGCTCTTGTTTCTCCTTGAGATCTACCAGAGAGAAAAGGGTTTGGGGTCACAGATCAGGAAACATTCAGACCAGGCTGATCTCCCCCACCCTGTGCTTCCCTTCCCTATAGTATGCAGCTGACCCGCAGGACAAGCATTGGCTGGCAGAACAGCACCACATGAGGGCCACCGGTGGCAAAATGGTGAGTGTCCTGAGAAAGGATCTCTTGAGGTCAGGGGTCAGGCTTTGTGGGGTCAAAATAAAAGTTCAGTTATCAGGTTTTATTTGGAGGAGGGGAAGGGACGGCTTCTGACCCTGAAGAAGACATGTCTTCAATTTCCAGACTCTAGTCCTGAGGTCACCAATCTAGAGCCAAGAAGTGAATTTATCTCATCCCCTTTTTACAGATTACTAAAGCATAAAGTAATCATCAGAAGTGGGATTTGAGCCCAGGTCCTCTGTTTCTAGCAGTAGTGCTCTTTCCATTATTGTATAAATAGTCTGATTCCATTCATGAATTGTGGCTCTTTGTAACTGGGTAACTTTGGACAAGTCAGTTAATTTCTCAGAGCCTCAGTTTCCTCAGCTGTAACATGTGGATAATAATACTTGTATTACCTACCTCATTAGGTTGTTAGGAAGAAAGCTCTTTGGAAACCTTAAATGTAGAGAGCTTCAGTCAGTTAACAAGCACTTACTAAACACCTGCTGTGTTCCTGATATTGTGCTCAGGACACAAAGACAGAAAATGAAAGCACCCTTGCCATTGAGGAATTTAAATTCTTTTGAGGAAAACATACTTCTATAAGAGAATAGTGGTAATAAAGATAATAATAGGTTAACATTTATGTAGGGCTTACTCTGTGCCAGGTACTGTGCCAAGTGCTTTACTAATCTCACTTGATCTTTACAACAATCCTGGGAGGTGCTATTATTATCCCCATTGTACAGTTAAGGAAACTGAGGTAGATGTGACTTGCCCAGGATCACCCAGCTAGATATCTGAGGCTGGATTTGAACTTGGGTCTTCCTGACTCCAGACACAGCGCTCTATCCATTGAGCCACCTCGCTGCCCCTAATACAGGAAATACAGATTACATACACAGTAGATATTAAGTAATTTCAGAGGGATCAGAAGAGACCTCATGTAGGAGGGGTAGCATGTTTAAGATAAGCATGTTGACAAGAATGCTAGGGATTCTAGGAAGTATAGAGGAGGGAGAACCTTTCAGACCTTGCTAATAACTAACTTCCTGTGCAAAACCATGGAGACCAGACATAGAATGTTGTGTGTGAGGAACAACAAGCAGGCCAGTTTGGCCGGATTTTCAAGTGTGTATAATGTGGAACAAACCCAGAAAGATAAGACTAGAGCCAGAACATAAAGGGCTCTGAGTGCTAGATGGGGAGGTTTCAGTTTGATCCTAGAGATAAAGAGTCACCAGTGCTTCTTCAACAAAGATCTAAGCTTTGGCAGTATCACTGTGGCAGCTGTGTAATGGCTTTTAGAGAGGAGAGACTGGCAGCAGGAAGACTGGTGAGGAAAGCTATCAGGTTAGGTGAGAGGCAGTGAAGATCCAAAATAGGTTGTGGTTCTGTGCCTGGAGAGAAGAAAATGAATGGAAAAGACATGGAAGTAGAATTGACAAAACTACTAACTGGATATGGGGTCTGAAGAAGAGTGAGCCATCAAGGATGATTCTAAAGTTGTAAACCCAGGACACTGGAAGGATGATGCTGCTTTCATGGAAAACGGGGAAATGAGAAGGAGGAGGCCTGGGAGGGGAAAAATACTGAGTTTTCTTTTGTATCTGTTGAATTTCAAATGTTCGTCAGATAGCCAGTGGCAAATATCCAAGACCAGAACTCAAGAAAGATACTGGAGCTAGCTATATAAATCTGGGAGTCATCTGCGTGACAGATTTTAATAACTGAAACCAGAGACGCTGATGAGATCACAGAGACAGCAGGGATTACAAAGAGATTAAGAAAGGACGGTCTGGGACTGAGTTTTGAGGTACATACACAGTTAAGGGATGAGATACAGATCATAGACCAGTTAAGGAGAATGAGGAGGGGTGGCTAGACTGGTAGTTGTAAGAACCAGGAGGAAATGTCAAAAAAAGAAGTGTCAAGAAAAGCCAGAAAGGAGAGATCCCAGGAAGTGATGGAGAGTGGTCAGTGACACATGGTGCAGAGAGACCGGGATGGATGACGACTGAGGAAACGCTATCAGATTTACTGATGAAGAGATAGGTTTGGAGAGAGTGGTTTCAGTTGGTTGATGAAGTCAGAAGCCAGATTGCAAAAGGTTAAGAAGTGAATTAGAGGAGAGGAAATAGAGGCGGAAAGTGTAGATAATTTGATCTAGGAGTTTGAGAGAAAGGAGAAAAATAAAGACTATAGCTTGAGGATGTGGCAGAGTCAAGTAAGGACTTTTTAAGGTTTGGAAAGACCTGAACGTATTTTAGGCAGCAGAGAAGGATCCAATAGATAGAGAAAGACTTGAAAATTAGAGAAAGGGGCATACCCCAATTCTCTTAGCTTTCCCTAATTCTTCTAGAATCAGAGTTAGATGAAACCTTAAGGGTCCAACTGTTTTCTGAAGCATTCATTCCCCACTCCAGCATCCTAAACAAATCATAGCTTAAATACCTCCCATGTCAAGAAACTTGCTACCTTATAAACACATTTCACTTTCAGATAGCTACAGTTTGTTAGAAAATATTTCTTTATATTGAACTAAAATGTACCTCTCACTTCTTTCACATATTGGTATTATTGTGCCTTCTGAGGTCAATAGTAATCTAAGGTCTTCTTGCATGTGGCCCATGTGACTTATCTGTTCTCCATTCTGCCTACTTCTGACAGTGGGCCCTTAACTGAGCTAAAATTTTTCCTATGTTTCCCCTCTGCCACTCTGGAAGCAGTAAGGGAAACCCAAGACCCCTGGTAGCTTTAACCATTCTCCTTTCTTCTGTTATCTATAGGCCTATCTCCTCATTGAAGAGGACATTCGAGACCTAGCTGCCAGTGATGACTATAGGTGAGAAACCCCTAGAACCTGCCTCAGAATCTCCCTGGTGTTGTCCCCAGCAGACAATTGCATCTTCAACCATGATCACTCATCTTTACTACCTACTCTTCCTCTCTCTATCCCCAACCATTACCTCAACAGGGGCTGCCTGGATCTGAAGATGGAAGAATTAAAGCCTTTTGTCCCTCCTTCCTGGATGGCAGAGAAGATGAGGAAATACATGGAAACACTCAGGACTGAGAATGAACAGCGTCCTAGTGAAGTGCCTCCTGAGACATGATGCCTAGCTCCTTGGTTGTCCCCTAGAAACCTTCTTCAAGTGTCCTTCAGACAGGACTTGAGGCCAGGTGCCTCCTCCTTTGACTTTTGGCACCTGCCTGGGGGAAGCTGCACTGCTGCTCGTGAGCCTGTTCTCCAAGGGCATCTTTCACCCAGGGCCCAAACTGGTTTGCAGCTGGTCACTGTTCAGCACCCCCAGAGAGACATACTTGGTTTCATGTTTTTGTGAATTTATTGGTTTGGAAAGCACTTGAATGATTTGTAATAAATACAGATGGTAAAACCTGCTGTGGAGACTAGTGTGTCTACATGAGAGCAGCCAGATGCCCTGGAGAAAAGGTGAGTGTTTGAAAAGATGACTGGTAGAGGCCCTGGCTCTCTAGAGTCAGAGCAGTAGTAAAATACTTTATACTCATTCAGTATATATTTATTAAGCACTCCCTATTTGAGAGCACTGTTAAGTGCTGGACAGATAAGTTTAAATAAAACACCTCCTCTCACCAGAAGCTCAGTCTAAGGATGGGTATAAAAAAAAATGCCTATCTTTTATAATCTTTGCCTTACTTCAAGACTTAATTAAGGTATCACCTCATCCATGGATCCTTCCTTGATCCCCACTCCCTACCCCACCAATTAAGTAGTGGGTTTTTTTCCCTCTTCAAATTACATGCTGTATAGATATCCTGATATAATGAATCCGACTACTGGGCTTGGAATCAAGGACCTGGGTTCAAATCATACTTCTGCACTAAATAGGACTTAGTAATCATAGTAAATTATATAAATTATTTTATTCTCATAAATATTATAAATTTTATAAATACAAATATTATAAAATTATATAAACTTAGTAAACCATAGGTGGGCTCCAGCACTTACCTACACTGTAATGAAATCAGAGATCCATCACCCTTCATGTGTAGCTCGCCCTTTTCTCCTTATCATATAATGTTTCACTTCCTTGAAGGCAGGGATTTTTTTTGTCTTGTGTACCCCAGCTCATTTCCTTAAACATACTTAATGTTTAACTTTGTTCATAGATAATTAGAATCCAACTAATAACTGAGACATGCAAAAATCAGGTGCTATGTCTGGTCCAAATGTCCCTTGTGCAGTAGGTAAAAGAAGTAGCAGTATTTTCATTTTATAGATGAGGAAACAACCTTGGAAAGACATAAACTTGAAAGTGATAGCTGGGATTCACACATCCTGGTTCAGTTTATCTCCTGCTCTTTTCACTGTACCAGACAGCAGTTAAGACATGACCTACTTTGTCTCTTCCCACTAGTACTCTATAAGAATGCAGGCTAGAGAGGGAGGAAAATTGGTGTGCCTTCTTACCTCCTCAATCCTTTTGGGCCCACACCATAGACACTGGACAAACAATAAGAGGACAGACAGGATATCCAGCTCCAAGAACTTGATAGTCACATAGGTCCATGGAATAATTGTGGGTATCTATGGCGGGCTGCCCCACATTGTAAGAAAGGGGTGATTCTACTATTCTAGAAGTGGTCCATGAAGATAAAGAGGTGCTCCCTCTGTAAAGAAGCTTTGAGCCCTTTTTCTTTCCTTTCCCCTTTTCTTTCCTTCCCTCCTCTCTCCCTCTCCTTTCCCATCCCCATTCTTTCTCTTTCCTTGACTTAGACAATGCAGTGATAGAGACAGCTGTCCCCATGCAGCCCAAAGGTGTATATCATGGGACTGTGCTAGGACATGTTCACCAAAATGTACCTTCCCAGGTGAGCTGGCAGCCACCTATAAATTTCTGGAAAATGTGAACAAACTGACTAGCTTGGAGTATCTAGAAATGAAAGATATTGTGGTAAACATAAGCACAAACCTAAAAGGCCTGAAATATGCCACACTTCAGCATTATCTGGATCAGATCATTTAAATGAAAAGCAAATAGCAGCTCTTGAGGAGTCAGCCTTCAAGTTGGATGCATATTCAAAGAAACTAGAAGCAAAGTATAAGTTAAAGAATTCTTTAAATAAGGTAAGTTAACTAAAGATAAGTTAAAGAATTCTTTAGCACAAAGACTAACTACAATGATGTTCCAAAAGAGCTGAAATGGGTGGGATAGAACTTACCACACTTCTATGCTTCAATTCCATAAAAGGAAATGGTGCTGCTGATCCAAGGAAAATCCCAGCCACACCTTTGGTTGGGTTGTAACTGTGGCCACCCCTTGATGTTTTACTAAAACTGTACCCCCCAGAACATCATCTTACTGTGTGTTTCATTGTGTGCCCTGCACCAGGGTTCTGAAATCAGAATCAATTCTATCTAGAGCAGACACGGATAAAAGCTCTGGTGTCCCTGTCGCCTCCCTTCTTCCCCTTCCCTAGGGCTCCATCTTTGACTCTTTGTTCTAAATGTGCCCCCTCCTCCTTCATAACTCGTTCTTGAACTTAAAAAGTGCTGATTTCTGACCAAAAAAGAAGTAGCTATCTATAAAGAGAGGTCAGGGAACCGACAGGGCCTGATCCTAAATCTCTGGGTACCTGGCTGAAAAGAAATTGTTTTGAACTTCAGAGATTCACCAGACTTGAGCAGCAGAAGAATCAGATTCTATTCTTGACAGTTTTCTTTTGTGTCATCTGGCAAGTCACTTATTCCCATCTGCATAATGAGGTTTCTGGGTTGGATGATCTCTGAAGTCCCTTCTAAGTATGACCCTAAGGTACTGAATATGGATACAAACTGAAGGCCTAGCCATGGTAGATGAGAAACAGCTTACTCCTGCCAATAACTGAATATATGACATTGAATAAGTTATTTACCCTCTGGGCTTCATTTAGTGTTCTCATCTGTAAAATGAATTACTCATCACTGAAAGTCTTCAAGAGAAGTTCAAATAACCCTTTGTCAGAGGTACTATACAGGGGGTTTTTGTTGAGCTGTGGTTCCTTACAACTCTCCTACAGTTTTAGGGCGTTTCTAAAATCTCAATATTTATAGAATGCTTTTTAAAATTTTGTAAAGCACTTTGCTCACAACCCTGTAAGATAGTGTAAGTATGATTGACACTTTACAGATGAGGAAACAAGTTCAGAAATACATCATGGATCACATAATTTGTTAAGTGTCTAAGGCAGAATAGGAACCCAAGTATTCTGACTCCAGTTGCAGCACTATCCATTGTCATGCTGTCCTCTCCAGGTTAAATTCTAGGGACCACTGCTCCAGCGTTGAGATTCCTTTGTGTTAAAAATACCACTCACTTTCTTGGGGGGTGAGGGGGGGGCGGGGAGACAGCATGTAAACAACTGTGTGCAAATAAGCTATATACAGGATAAAGTGGAGATAATACAGGGAAAGCATTAAAGAGGAATTTGGAAATTGCTCCCTGTAGAAGGTGGGATCTTAGCTGGGACTTGAAACCAGGAGGCCTTGAGGAAGAGGATTTCTGGCGGGGGCGCGGCCAGAGAAAAAGCTCAGAACTGGGATGAAGTATCTTGTTCAGGGAACAACAAGGAGGCCAGTGTCACTGTTTAGAAGGGCAATGAAGCGCGAGGGGGTGAGGGCATACTATAAGATCCCCGCTTCTGTTGGGAGTTCCAGGATCTGGTGCGGAGACCTAGAATGGATAGGGTTGAGAAGGGCCGTTAGACTAAGAGCTAACTGGTAAAGAGAGCGAGAAAGGGGTCACCTGGACAGAAAGAATCAACAGCTTCCTCCCCTAACCCACTCTGGGTCCCAGCGCCCTCTCCAGAATTAGACCTTGGGTGGGAGGAGTGGACTAAGCTGGCAACCTTAGATGACTCCTTAGATCCCTTCCAAAATCCTGTGTCCCACCCGAATTAGAAGCCCCATCTCAAGGTGTGCACCCCAGCTTTACTTGCTTGAATTGAACACTTTCCCACGTGTACTTTTCAGTAGCCCTTTAAGAATACGCCTTCCCCAAAGGCCACCAATCATCCACAAGATCGTTATTAGTAGACAATCCCAGCTACCAATCGTCATCTCTGAATAAAGACCCTGCTGGCCATTCCTGTTGTTCTGGTGGGTGGGTTTTCAGGTTTCTAGGTGACGAGGCACATCGGAGTGACCCATTGGCTGGATCAAACCCAAGCCTGTCTCTGATTGGCTGACACCGCCGGAGTGTTACAATTCAAACGCGGGCGGGCGGGCCTGGATCCCCGCAGTTGCAGCCCGGGAGTTTCTCTTCTTTTATCTCCGGTCCTCCATGGCCTCGCAGAATCGCGACCCGGCCGCTGCCAGCGCTGCCGCCGCCTCCCGTAAGGGTGCCGAGCCTGGGGCAGCCGCGGCCCGCGGGTCCGTGGGCAAGAGGTGAGAGTTCCCGAAACCAGGGGGGCGGATGGGCAGGGAGTCGGAGAGGTAGGGCAGGCCGAGGAGTGGACCGGAGATCGGCCTTGGGGCCGGGGAACGAGTGGGAGGAGGTTGGGGTAAGGTGTCCTAATTCTCAGTAACCAAACCTTTCCTTGTCTCTTCTTCGCAGGTTACAGCAGGAATTGATGACCCTAATGGTGAGTGGTCTGCCTGCAGCCAGGAGGCCCCGGCCTAGCTCCCTGGCTTCAGCCCAGACCGACCCACAGCTCTTCCTCCCCCCTCTCCCTTTCTCCCACCTCTGTCTCAGAGGCAAAGAACTTCAGCTGAAACGGGACCTCGGATTCCAACCTTTTTTTTTTTTTTTTTTTTTTTTTTTGCTTTTTAAACAGAAGGGCACCTAGAGAAAAGGTGGGATTTTACAACTCCACTGCTAACCATTCACCTTCCTCAGGAAGACTGGTTACTGACCCTTCCCCCCCCCCCCCCCAGAAAAAAGCCCTAACTAGCCAAGTTAGGAGTATTTTATTGGTGTCATCAGTAAGCAAAACAGTATGGCTTTAGGCTGCTGCCTTTTCACCCAACTGTTCTCTACCCCTTTAGAGTCACAGGGCCTTGGAAGGGACCTTAGGGATCATCTAAAGCTGCATGCTCAGCAACCCACCCCAGAAAAGGTTTATTCTTCCTCTGCAGATGTCTGGAGACAAAGGAATTTCTGCCTTCCCAGAGTCAGACAATCTCTTCAAGTGGGTTGGGACCATCCATGGGGCAGCTGGGACAGTGAGTATCAAGGATTGGAAATGGGCAGGACAGGGTGGAGTTTGCTTTGTGATATATAGCTGAAGGGAGCAATTGGGTGAGAGGAATCCCTTGAGGGGTAGGTGAGAAAACTTCACCCCAATCTCTTACAATTAGTAATTCAGGAGTTTTTGCATCCTTTGACTCAACTGATCCTGTCTACAGCCCTGTGAACTAACTAGGGAAGGGCTTATGGTGATACCATTTCATAGATTGAGGAACTGAAGCTCAGACTTGCCCATGAACTAAACTAGGGCAAAAGAGAGACTAAAATTCAGGCCTCTTTTCCAGTGTTCTTCCCACTGTACCAAAGTGCCTCTCGTAAGTTTAAATGTCCCCTCAAGCCCATCATATTCCACTCACTAATTTATTTGAGTGCTTCTTCCTCCCCAGGTATATGAAGACCTAAGGTACAAGCTCTCTCTGGAATTTCCCAGCGGCTACCCCTATAATGCTCCCACTGTGAAATTTGTCACACCTTGTTACCATCCTAATGTGGACACCCAAGGCAATATCTGTTTGGACATCCTCAAGGACAAGTGGTCAGCTCTGTATGATGTCAGGACCATCCTGCTATCCATCCAGAGCCTGCTGGGAGGTGATGCCTGCTAGCTCGTTGGGATTTCCTCTCTTCCCCTGCCCTCATCCCTAACCTTCCTCTGAGGTTTGGATTACCCTTTACTCTCCTTTAACCATCGTGTAACTCACAGAATGTAGGTCTAGAAGGGCCCACAGAATATAGAATCTCAAAAACCATCTCTCTTAACCATTACGACACTTCTGAGCCTGGTTCCCCTAGAACTCCAATTTCCCTGACAGTTGTTTTTCTGGATCTTCCTTCCTAACATATTGTCTCTACCAACAGAACCCAACATTGACAGCCCATTGAATACACATGCTGCTGAACTTTGGACAAATCCCACAGGTAATGTCCTCTGCTAAAACAGGAATTCCAGCCTTTTCCCTAGAGGATTTAAAATGAAAAACATCCTACCCTGTACAGATTCAGCTCCTTGTCCTTAAGAACATTTTAGGCAAATGGTGCCTGGGTAGAGTGATAAATCTCACCATGGTAGTATTTTAACAATTGCTGCAGAAACCCTGGAGAGCTTTTAAGTAAAACAGGAATTCTCTTTAAGTGAATAGAACAAATATTGGACTTTGGTTAGGAAGAAAATGAATTCTAGTAGCTCACCAGATTTAGGGTAAAGGCAGACTAGACACAGCACCCCTACTCCTAACACCTCCCCTAAAAATTAGAGGCAACAGGGGAAGTCTAGGATCAAGGAAGAAATGGCCAGACTACCCCATTTTTAAAACTGTTAGATTTAATGTTAACCTTTGGGGGTTTGCCAAAACACTGGCACATCCCTGGAGACCCCCAAGCCAGCTGTTTACCTACTCATCCTCTTCTCTCCCCAGCCTTTAAAAAGTACCTGCTGGAAACCTACATGAAGCAGGTGACTAGCCAAGAGCCCTGACCCTGGCTGCCCAGCCTGCCTTCCTTCATTTTGTGTGTATGTGTACATGTGTTTGTCTTTTCCCCTTCCTTATAACCTGTCTTCCTCTTGTCTGTACAGGACTCTATCATAGACTTGTTTTCCTTTTCTTTTTTCTTCTTAAGCTCTAGTCGAGCCTTCAAACATTAATGTATAAATAAAGTTTTGTTGGTTTTTTTTTTAAAGCTGTTGCTGTGCTCTTTGACTCTGTGGAGGCAGGATAGGGAACTGAGGAGGGCTGTAAGCTGAGCCTGGGCCTAGAGGAAACAATTCCCCAGGGTCTGCTAGTCTCTCTAGCAAGCACTGTAGTGTCAGAGCTCACAGCTGGGATGACATACAGTGTAGGCTTTGGAATGTTTTGAATTAGAAGGAATCCTGGAACTGGATCAGCTAGTCCAAACTGATCCTCTACCACAGATGGCAAAAGCAAAAACCAGACATAGCTCTAAATCAGTGGACCTAGAACCTAAGTCTTCTACAACATGGTTTATGTTTCTGCACCATCATCCTGTCTCCCAGCTGTTTCATATTTGTAGCTGCATGTCAGCCTTACTCTTGGGATAAGAGACTTCTTTCTTTTAATGCCTGGTGTAGAAGACTGATTTCTACTGACTTCTCTAAGGCAAGGGGAGAGATGTCCCTGCACTAGGCCTAGATTCCTTCATGCCACTATACAATGAGATTGAAGCCTGAGTGGAGCCCTGGAACAGCATCCCCGAGGGCTCCTCCCAGCTGAGCCCTCAGGGCTAGGTTCTTCAGCTCCAGGACCACCCTCTGTGGCCTCCACACTCCACACAGGTACATTGACCTTGGTCTCCATCTCCAACAGGATCTCTTCCAGGCGTTGCCCCCACTGGGCCAGCTCTTCAGGCAGCTCCCTAGCTCTTTCAGAGGCCTTCCCACTGGGCCGTCTCAAGCTCCATCCCTTGGGCCCAAAGGATGTAACTCCAGTATTGACCAACTGGGTCCCTGAGGCCAGAGATGGCAAGGGGAAAAGCTGGCTGAGGTCATGGGCCCGACCCAAATCCTGCAGGAAAATTTCCAGGGCAGACAGACAGAGCACCCAGATACGCTCCAGCTCCATCTTCACCTCTTCCTCCTGCCTGCCCCCTGGTTCTGTGAGCTCGGCCAAAAGCTGGTTCCGTAGGCCTGGTGAGGGACAGGAAAAAGAAGACAAAGAAACAGCAGGGGCAACCACGGTCAAGGAAGGGGAGGGTAGGCAGGGGGTTACATAGATCTCAGCAGCTACAGTGAGAACTTTAAAAGCTCTGGGCCTCACTTTCATGGGCTAAAATGGTCACTAAGGGCAGGATCTGGAGAACAGGTCAACAAATGTGACCAGATATCCTATGAGCGCCGCTTAGCCGCCCCCCTCCCCTTCTTCCGAAAGGCAAAGCCAGGCAACTAAGCGGCAGGGTAGGAATTCGAACCCCTTGTCTGTTCCAAACGCTCCGCCCTTCCCACTCCGTGGCTTGGAAGCCCCCGGCCCGCCCGCGCCTAGCCGCACCTGCCCCTTCCGTCAGCCCCCGCGCTCTGTCTGCTCACCCAGACTCAGCTCGAAGCCCCTGCGGCCGCTCTCCTCCAGAGCCCGGCGCAGCCTCCGCCCGTCCGCCGAGCTGCCCACTCCCAGCACCAACTGCCTGTAGCTCGCAGTGAACCTGTTGAGCGCTTCGTACGCCGCCCTGCACTCCGCCACAGCCTCCCGGGCTTCCCGCGCCCTCTCCCCTGGCCCCGAGCCCCGCATGCCTCCCTCGGCTTTGGCGATCTTGGCCTTGGCCTCGGTCTGGAATTCCAGAGCCCAGCTCTCTCTCGCTTCCAGCCTCCGCCCTTGCTAGCGGCCAGCGGCCGGCCCCTTCCCCACCCCTCCTGGACCGGGAGAAGGCGGAGACAGCCAGGAAACTGCCGGCCCACCAGCTCCCTCTACGCCCGCTGCACTGTCCGGCTGAGCCTGCTTGCACCTACTTCCCCCACACCCCGGCCCGACCTGAACCGGACTGCCCCCAACGAGCCACGGACCAGGGCGTATCTAGAACTTAGATGAAGACTTTTAGAATGGAGGGGAACCCCTCATCTCCTGAGATGAGCCCGTGCCACTTTGGAATCCCCAAAATTGAACTAATGGTTAAGGCTGTTTTTTTTTTCTCCTCACAGCAGTAGCTAACATTTCTATTTAGAAACAAAACTTTTAAGATTTACAAAAGACTTTACATAATCCTCAAAACAACTGTGTGACTTGGGTGCTATTATTCCCATTTTGTCAATGAGCAAACTGAAGCAGAGATTAAGTGACCAACTCCGGTGAAGAACTTTAATTTAGATAAACTCAGTGTTCTCTATGCCTAGGTGGTCGAGCAACCCAGACCCCTGAGACCCACTCCATTTGAAATCTTTTTTTTCTTTATTAGTTACATTGACATGCTCCTGACCCAGGAGAGGAAGAGAGAGGGAGGGAGAGGAGGGAGGGACAGTCCCGGATGGTCTCCGGGAAATGAAATTGAACACTTGGGGGTGAAGGGCAGGGTGGGGCAAAACAAGACTGAGCTGTGCTGGATTCTTACTGCACACCCTCCATCATCTTCAGGAACTCTGCAAGAAGAAAGGGGAGGAGAAGAAATTAGAAAAGGTATGGGTGGGACCACAGAGTTGGGGGGAAGGCCACAGACCTGGATTTAACTGCCCACACAGGCCTGTTTTGCCCAGGTTTATAGATTCATACAATTTAGACCTGGAAAGAACTCAGTTTATAGAAAAACTGAGGCCAGAGTGGGCAAATGATTTATTTGCTTTAGGGTGCTTAGATAATAAGTGGTAGTACCCAGCTCAGGCTCACATTATCTGACTTCAAATGCAATGCCCTTCACACTACACCCCTCTGGGACCCACTTCTAGACTGGAAGCTCCTTGAGGAACAGGACTATTTTCAGCTTTGTATCTCTGCCCCAGGACAAAGTCCTACCCTCTCTGCCTCAATAAGTTCTCAGTGAAAATGTTTGCTTGTTGATGTATGTATATTACAGTATATTACAGCTGGGAGGGACCTGAGAAATGAAGTCAAACCCCTCATTTTACAAAAAAACAAAAATGGGACTTGAAGAAAGAAAATGACTCATCCAAGGCTTGGAAGCAAGTTGGGAAGCAGGGCTAGGTTTGGAAGCAGGGTCTTGGAGCTCCATCCCTGGTCCCTGCCCCTCCCCAAAACTCTTCCCTCAGAACATACCTATTCAATACCTCTCTGAGGCCCCACTCCCAAACTCCTCCCCACCCCTCTCTTGTCTCTTACAGCAGCATGGTGCCCTCACCGTCAAAGTCAATTCTGCCATCATTGTTCTTGTCTCCATCCTTCATCAAGGACTCAATCTCTTCATCTGTCACATGCTCTCCTGAAGCCCGGAAGATCTCCACCAGCTCCTCAGCATCGATATAGCCATCAGCATTCCTTGGGGGGGGGGGAGATAGAGGGGAGAGAAGGGGAAGAGACCAGGTGCTCTTCAGGTAGCCCCCTCAAGAGACTGTGACGAGGGCACTGCCCCATATACATGTTGCAATGAACCAAAGAATCCAGTGCTGAAAGGGTCCTTAAAGATCATTTGGTTCACATCCTCCAAGACCTGGGACCCAGAGCTACTCTGCCCTGTCTTCCCATTTCAGCCCTCCAGCCCCCTTGCCCCTCCCCTACATATACACCTTCCCCAGCCCACCCCACTAGGGCTGTCTGAACTCTAAGACCCCTGGTGCAGCTGTCTCCACTCCCTCCCCTCACTAACACCTTCCCAGGGAGTCATGGCCCCCATGGGCACCAGGCCTAACCTGTCAAAGATACGGAAACATTCAGCCAGCTCCTCCTCACTCTTTCCTTTCGCATCCTCCTTCATCTGTCTCACCATCATGACCAAGAACTCTTCAAAGTCAATGGTGCCGCTGCCTGGGTTTGGGAGAGTGAGCATCAGAGGCCCTGCCCAAATGCAGTCACCCACTCTTCACAATTCCCAGAAGAGCCCCCTGCTCACCATCTTCATCCACCTCCTCTATGATGGCATCTAACTCCTCCTTGGTGGGTGTCTGGCCCAACATCCGCATCACTGTGCCCAGTTCCTTGGTGCTGATGTCTCCACCACCATCAGCATCAAACATGTCAAAGGCGGCTTTGAACTCTGAGAGGGAGGGTAGCAGAAGAATAACAAAGAAGATCTGTTAACCCCGAGGACTGCCACAGCCATACATGCCACTCCCAGCCAACTCCCTTCCACTGCCCACCTCTCAAAATTCACACTCACCGGCGATCATTTCCTCGCTGAGGAAGGACCGGGCTTCCGCCTGCTGGTCCGTCTGCGAGATACAAGGAAAGTCAGGTGCCAGGCCTCAGGGAAGGGGAAGGAGAAGGGGAAAAGGGGAAGGGATACTCTCAGGAGAAGGGCTAAGCTGGGGAGAGCCAAGATCTCTCACTGCTGAATGTGCATTCAGGTCGCAATTGTACTATTCATGTAACCTTGGGCAGATCATTCACATTTCTGGGTCCCAAATTGGATTAGAGGGGATCGGACTAGACAGTCTCTAAGGTTCCTTCTAGATCTAAACTCTATGACCCTATGAGTTTCTGAGCCCCCCAAGTCACCATCTGGTGGCCAATCTTTTGATGATGAATTTCTTCTTAGTAGTTGGACCAAATCCTTAGACAACAAATATACAGTCTCTGTACTCAAAGTCTTCTGTCATCTGACATCTTGTTCTGCCATGTCTTTACTTCAGGGTTGTGAGGAAGCTGTATAAAAATTCACCACCACTACCTGTCCCCCAATACTAATGCCATTTCAAACTTAGGATTCCTAGGGACTCAGGCTAGGAAAGGACACATGGGGTATTCTCTTCATTGGGGACAGCCAAGCACTACCATCCCTGTTCCTTAATATAGCAGACCACAGAGAGGGGACTAACTCATGGTCCAACTTCCTCGTGCATCAGGGCTGAGGGGCCCTCCAGAGAAGGGAATATAGATTAGAACTGACAGGGGAAGTGGGTGATCTCAACCACCAACTGTTGAAAAGAATATTAGAGATGACAGGATCCTTATAGATGATCTAATCCAATCCCCTTATTTACAGGAGAGGAAACTGAGGGTCTGAGCGATGAAGTGATTTGCCCAAAGTCTTAGGGAAGTATATGGAAGAACTGGGATTTGAACCCAGAATTTCTGACTTTAGTACAACTTCCATTACCCCCTCTTGCCTTAATGGAGTAAAACTGAGTAAAATGCTGAACCTCTCTGGGCCTCAGACAATTCCTCTGCCACATGTTCCTGCCAGGGCTTTTGTGAGGCTGTGTAATCTTAAGTCTCCGACTAGGAACCAGGAGACCTGAGTTCGAGTTCTGGCACAGCCATTGATGCCTTGTGGTACTGTAGGCAAATTACTTCCCATCTCTGAGCCTCAGTTTCTTCATCAGTAAAAATTAAGGGGATAAATCAGGTAATCTCCAAAACTCCTTTTAGCTCCAGGAGTTAATTTATTCCTATTGCTTTAAAGGAATTTAGGAAATTTAACCCTAAGGCCTAAACCAGAATCTCCATAGGCCTGAGTGTGAGGGGTCAGAGGACCCCTTCCCATCTCTCCACAACTGCTCCCCTGCCATGTCCCACCCCAGGCCTTGGCTATTCTTAGATCGAGGTCATAAGAACAGCTGGGCCCAGGCTCCAGTTACCCCTCAAAGAAAGGCTAGGAAGACAAGGAGGGAGGGGTGGGGGGGGCTAGGGGAGGATGAGGTATTAAAAACTAAAGATCGCCTCCTCCCTCAAAGGCCTGTAGAATTTAGAGCTGAACAAAACCTTAAAGACCAACTGAACCCAATATCTGAGTCCCCTATTTTGTAAATTAGGAGGACCCAACGGAAACAAGCAGAGGTGAAATTTGATCCCAGTTTTCTTCATCTAAGTCTGGTATTCTTCCCTCTACTATAAGCTATGCCCTTTCATGCCCCCCAGCCCCTGCCCAAGGGCCAGGGGAGCCCCTCTGTCTCTGGATCCTTCTACCTTTTCTTTGGCAGTCTCTCTGCCCTCCAGCCCCAGTTGTAAGATGACCCAAAGTCTTTGGGATTCTTTGAACAAAAATAGTAAAAGCCAGAGAAGGAGGCAACTGGGGCAAAGCAACGCCATGCTGCCTGGTGCCCCAGAGAGGCAGAAGAGGACAGATGCTCTAACTCCTAAATCCCCAGGAGCCTCTCTTCTCTGTGGTCAAAGGAGACCAAGATGACACTAGTCTCTCATTCCAAGAAAACTTCCAGAGAAAGAATCATGGGCTTAGGCAGGGAAAGGAACCGAGAGTCCTACAATCCAATGCCCCCATTTTACAGGTGAGAAAACTGAAACCCAGGGATGCTCCATTACTCCACCAAGGTCATTCATATTGTAGATGCCAGAGCTGAAAGATGAACCTATGTCCTTCAGTTCTAATTCCAGAACTACTTCTTACCTCACTATACTGTTTCTTAGTTGGGGAGGGCAGGTGAGAGTTGGGGACACTTTGGGGAAATTCTTCTCCCTGGATGGCAATATTGCTTACAGCTTCACTAATCTGTAGGGCTTAGAACTAGAAAGGGCCTTTAAAAGACAATCTTCTCATTTTTGCAGTTGAAGAAACAGGTTAAATGGCTCGGGTTAAAGGGGAAGAAGGCATAGTAAATTTGTGACTTGTATTCTAAATCTGTTTTCCACTACCCCATATTGCCTCTCGTCTGGGCCAACAGCCTCTGGTTACCTGGGCTTCCTGGCCTCTTTTGCCGACATGTGTTCCCAAAGTCCAGGGAGAGGGAAAGGAGGCACAGTTCTCCCCTCAGAATTTCTGGGAAAGGGTAAGGATCTCAGGATAGGGGATGGGGAAGGGAGGCCCACTTACCATGGTGACAGGTCTCACTATCCCCTGCTGCAGTCAGTCCCAACTCCTCTGCACTCCACACCCAAAGGCTCCCTACCACCCCAGTCCCCAATATTTGTAAGGGCTCCTGCCTTTCCTCCCTCCCCCACTCTCTGGGATTGGACACCCTTATACCCCAGCCTTCCCCAATCCAATTAGCTTCCAGAGCTCAGTTGCACCTGCCCCTCCCCAAATCTAATCCCATTACCTAATTTAGCCAAGGCTCCCTGGGTAAACTTAAACCTTCAAGCAGGTGCCTGCCTTGATGGTCCAAGACCCTTATGGAGAGGTCCCACCCTCCTCCCACTCAGGGAGCCTTTACACTGGGACCCCCTGACCTGTACCAAACTGGGCCATAATAAGCAGGGAGAAGGACCTGACTATGGCTAAACAGAGGAACAAGGCAGTGACAAAAAGAGCTTTGCCTCAGAGAGAGAAGGTAAAGGACACCAGACACAAGAGATCCTTCTCTTTTGCCTGAATGGGAGTATATTGTTGGCTTCTCCAGACATTAGTGATGTTAAGCATTTTTTAGGGGGCAGCTGGGGAGTGAGACTCTAAAATCATAGAATGGTAGAGATAAAAGGAACCTTTAGCACATTGGAATGGAAAGCACCATAAAGAACAGAACAAAGAATGTGAGCGTTGGGAGGGATTTAGAGATCATTTCGTCCAACCCTCTTCATTTTACAGTAGAGAAAATTGAAACCCCAAAATGGGAGATCCCCTCTTCTCCCAGACCACACATGGAGCTAAGTGGGTGTCAGAAGTCAGTCCTGCCCTAACAGGAGAGCCTGAGAGCAATCCTGGCAATTTCCTGCTTATCCCCACACCCTAGAGGAGACTAGAAAATAGCAAACCTCTAGTATGGGGAGACATGTTCCAACTCCCATCCAGGTAGGGAACAAGATAGATGGAGAGAATAATAAAGAGGGTTAAGAGAACCCCAGAAAGCAGCTGAGCAGAGGGTATGGGGAGATACGGGGTGGGGCAGGGGATTCAAATGCCAAGGAGAGGTCAGGATGGACAGCAGCAAATGGCACTGGCTTCTTCCCCTATATATAGACATTCCCAAGAAAAGCTTGAGCAGTCAAGCCAGACTAAATAAGGCATCGGCCAGGCTGGGGCAGAGAGAAGGGGCCTGGGTAAGTTCCCATTTGGAATCATTTACACCTTGGCAAAGCCAAGACCCAGAAAGGATCTTTAGAATACCCACAAGGACAGGGGCAGTGGCCCTGAGGCACAAAGATGATCATTTCATTTTATATTCTTGTAGTGTTCTCTGGCTTATTGTGATGGGCTTTTCTCAGAACAGTCATGTGAAGCAGGTAGTGTGAGTATATAACATCCGCATTTTATAGATGAGGAAATAGGCCCAGAGATAGGAAGCAACTTACCTGATAGCCCACAGCAAGCTAGGATTCGATCCCAGGTCAGCTGACTCCAAGTCCTGATGCTATGGCTCAGTTGTTTTCGGTCTTATCTGACTCTTCATGACCCATCTGGGGTTTTCTTGGCAGAGATGCTGGCCTGCTTTGCTATTTCCTTCACCAGTTCATTTACGGATGAGAACACTGAGGCAAACAGGATTGAGTGAATTGCCGGGGGTCACACAGCTCTTAAGTGTCTAAGGCTAGATTTGAACTCAGGAAGAGGAATCTTCCTAACTGCAAGCCTGATGCCTTGTCCACTGTGCTCACCAAGGAGCTGAATTCCAAGTCCAGTCTTCATCTATTGATTTGATAAGTATTTCTTGTATATTTACAATAACTCAGCCCAGTACCCAGTGTTCAGCTGTGCTATAGGGGATAACAGTGTAATATATGGTGCTCCAACCCCTTCAGGAAGCTCACAGCCTGGATGGAAAGAAAACCATACTGATGATGATGATAATGATGTATCATGATACATTTTAGTAGTGTGAGCCCAAATAGCTCATAAGCTACCTTCTTTTAGCCTACAGAATACATATACATATATATGGTGCTATCATATTATCCAGTATGCAATATATCTGAATTGTCCGCTAGGTGGTGCTTTCCCTGAATCAACAACCAAAGCTTCTCATCAGTCTCTCTAGTGCAAGTATAGGAAAGAGTACATAAGAGGTTTCATTCTCCCCACTGGCCATAAGGGTCCCTCAGCCTACAAAAACTTAGTTTGCTCCCCCTCCCCTCAACTAGTCCTCTCCCTAGTGGCATTCATCAAGTTCAATATTGAGATTTTTCTTAAGCTTTTTCTTTTTAATGTCTGCCTTCTACAATACGTTGAAGCCCAAAGGTGGAGAACCTGTGGCCTTGAGGCAGGTGGCCCTCTAGGTCCTCAAGTGGGGCCTTTGACTGAATCCAAATTTCACAAATTGTTCTGTGGTCTTGAGGCCACAGGTTCCCTGACCCTGGTGAAGCCTGTAGATCCTTTCTAAGGATAATATTTTTAAATATACAAAATAATAGCAGCTCACATAGTACATTTAGGTTCTCTTGATCCTCACAACAATCTTATGAAAAAAGCACCCTTATCTCCATTTTATTGATGAGGAAACTAAGGTAGACAAAGGTTAAGTGATTTGCCCAAGGTCACATAGTCTGAGGTCATATTTGAACTCAGGTCTTCCTGACCCCAAGTCGATTGCACATTAGTTCCCCAACTATAAATTTTAATCATAATGAAGTTTTCAAAATACATATTTTTTTTAAAGTTCATTAACCCCAGGTTAAGAACCCCTGATCTAGGAGATAATGTGAAATATTGGTTTAAAAAAATAAGACAAAACATATTTTAAAAGACCAAGAGATCAATTGATCCTCTTCTACCCTGTACCTGAAGTCAGTCAATGACCCCTCCATTTGCTGGGCATAGACAATCAACATATAGTGGCCAGTCATAGCAAAAATAAAAGGAATAATAAAATAATAAAAGGAAAATAAAAATAAAGGAAAATCATTAAAGAGCCCCTACTGAGCCCTCTGCCCAATTGTCTCCTCAAACTCCTTCTGACTACCCTCATTGCTTTGTGGCCTGGAGAATGGGACCTCAGAATATAAGGCAGGGAAAACATGAGGAGAGACATGGGTCTTCCTACGCCCTGGTTCACCAGTCCACAAGGTTTTGTAATAATTGATAGTTCCTGGTACTCTGGATGTCTTTCCGCTGTGGTTCCTGCTTCTGTTCCCAGTATAGTCTCTTTCACAGCCCTGGCTTATGGTCCTGGTCCTAGTCCCAGCACCCCAAAGAGTGGACAGGAAAATCCTCTTAAAGATAAAGTGAGAAAGAGGAGAACAAACAATTCTGGATGCCAGATTTCAAATCTTGTCCCCCTCTTCCTATTGCTAGGCTTCTTGTTCTAGATGGGGAAAAAAAGAACTCCTTTGGGGAACAGTTGGAAAATAAAATTGAACTGATTAAAGTGGATTAAGAAGTGCTTAAATTTGGCCATTTAGGTTCTTGAATAGAATAGGGTTGGAGAATATAGCTGAACCTTTCAATAATGTTTTACGAGTTACAAGAAGCCTTCAAATCTATTGTCTCTTATCTCACAACATAGATGGGAGGCAAGCAGATGGTATTATACCCATTTCATTGATGGTCTTTTCTTTTTTGCGTCTGTTGCTTCCCACTGTCTCATTCCTCCTCCCCCCCAGCCCCACAACAAAGCCTTCCCTTATAACATAAATACAGTTAAGTAAATAAATATCATTAAGTAAAACACGGGATATGTTGGAAAACATATCTTTTATTTTACACCTCCATGCCATAACTCTCAGCCAAGAGTTTAAGACAAGTTTCGTCATCAGTCCTCTGAAGTTCTGACAAGTCACTGCCTGCCTTAATCTCTGAAGTCCTTCCTTCTTTCTTTTACAAAGGTATATAAATGGTTCTCCTGCTTCTCTTTATGTCATTTAGTATTACTTCATAACAGGTCTTCTGAAGTTTCTCTGAATTCTTCATGTACATCATTTCCCCTGGTAAAGTAAAATTCCATTACATTTGTATGCCACTACTTATTCAGCCAAATATGGAAATAGGTTTTGTACAACTTCACATGGGTAATTGACATTATATTGTTTGCATTCTCAAGGGGTAGGGAAAGGGTGGGTATCGGGAAGAGAATCTGCAACTCAATTTTTTTTATGACAAAAGTTTTTTTTTTTAATTTAGAAAGTACAGCTCCCTAGATTTAAATGAAAAAAATCTGTTCATTTGAAATGTTTTTACATTTAGACATTCCAGGACACAATTGAAGCATCTATGTGGCAGCTTACTAATACTTCAATAGACAAAGTTTCTCTCCAAAGAGATTAGTCATGAATTTAATGTTCAGATAGTAATACTAATAATCCCCAGGGATTGACAACTCTCCCTTGTAGAAAATGATGTTTTTGTCAGGAAGCAAAAATGTTTTTAAAATGAATGTTAAAATATTTTTAATGTAATTGGAAAATATTTAAGGAAATAAATAAAAATAGATATTTAAGATACATTTATCTAGCCAGTCCTCAATCAATAAGTGCCTGATAGGTTTCTCATTCTTTGATATCATAGAAAGTGTTTCTGGCACTTTACACCTGACCACATAGTAAGCATTTAATTCATGTTTTTGTCCATTCAGTCTATAAATATTTTTGTACACACGACTATTTTCCTGATGTTTCTGTTTTCATTGGGTAAGCCCATTTTATAAAGGAGAAGATAAGACCCAGTGGGGCAATAACATATCTGAGATGAGAAGTGAATTTGTGCTATAGCAGGAACTCTGGGTGCTCCCCTTGTCTCCCCTCTCCCACAGTTGTGTGTGTGTGTGTGTGTGTGTGTGTGTGTGTGTGTGTGTGTGTGTAGAGGGTACAGAATGAACTGCAAAGAATCTCTGCCAACCCCAGCTTTCTTCTCCTGTAAAAGGAATCTGGATTAAGGGTCCCTGCCAGCTCCAGGGCTACGTGACTCTCCAGAGATAGCCTCCTCCTTCCAGAATTAGTTCCAATGGACAGCGTCAGCCCCACCCAGTCCAAAAGAATGAGGAGCTGATATCACCAGAGCCCAGAGAGGGCCTCTGCTCCTCCTACCTAGACAACTCGAAGGAGGAGGCTCTTCATAACCCAGCCCCTTCCTACCTTTCCAGCCTTCTCACACTTTACTCCACCACTTACTTTAAGTTCCAACAAGATAGGCCTTCTTGTAGTTCATTGAACAGGATGCTGTTTCCCTGACCTCGTCCTGGCTGTTCCCTGTGCCTGATTTTCCCCAAACGCCTCCAAAACCCAACTCCCATCCTTGCTTCTACAGGCCTTCTCTGTTCCCTTCAGCTGCTGCTGTCTTTCACTCTCAGACTGACCTTTGCCTCTGTTAAACATGCTGCTACCTACCTAATTGTTTGCATGTTCTCTTGCTCCTTTAGAATAGATGATCATTCCTGTATCTTTTGCCTTTCTTTGTATTCTCAGGGCTCAGAACAGCACCTTGTACACCGTGAGCAGCTTCATAAATATTTGTTTTCAAATGTCTAGGAATTGTACTACCATGTCTAGGAATTGTACTAAGTGCTAGGGATACACAGAATATGAAACAATAATCCCTGTTCACAATGAATTTACATTTGAATGGGAAAGAATGTAAGGACATATAAAAATATAGACAACAGGAATATAAAGTCAGGCAATCAACAAGTATTTGTTATGAGCACTTACTATGAGCAAGGAAACGTGAAAACAGCTATATGTAATGAAACTATAGACAGAATAAATTGGAGATAATCAACAGACACCAGAAGTAAGGGAGATCTGGAAAGGTTTCTTGTAGGAAATGGAATTTTAGCTGACATTTGAAGGAAGCCTGAGAAACCAAGAGGCTGAGATGAGAACTCTGGGCACAGGGAACAGCCTGTGAAAACACTTCAAGTCTGGAGATGGAGGATTGAGAGTGAGGAATAGTAAGGTGGCCAGTGGGTAATGGAGGGGTCTTACTGTAGCTAAAACAATCTATCTCTTTCGTTTTCCCCACCTAGCCAGTCTGGGCCTTAGATGAAACAATAGGTGCAAAGTAAGTGTAGACTATTGTAATGGTGTATATTGGTGGGCTTTCTGCCTCAAGTCCCTCCCAACTCCAATCCATCTATCCTTCTCACTAAAGTGTAGGTCTGATCACCCTCCTGTTCAATAAACTACAGAGGCCTCCTATTGTCTCCAGGAGCAAATATAAAATGCTCTGTTTGGTATTTGAAGCCCTTTTTAACCTAACCACCCCTTACCTTTCCAGTCTTCTAACACCTTACTTCCTAATACTTACTCTTCAATCCAGTGACAGTGGCCTTCTGGCCATTACAGGAACAAGATAATCCATCTCTTAGCTCCAGGTATTTTCTCTGGTTATCCCCTATGCCTGGAATATTCTACCTCCTCTGCTCTGACTACTGACCTCCCTATCTTTCTTTAAGACTTTAAGACTTCTTTTACTGTAATCCTTCCCCTTCCCCAAAAAGACATTTAACGTCTTTCTGACTCTTTGACTTGGTTTAGGGGTTCTGGGAACCCCAAAATGTCAGGGTACAGGGCAGCATCACCTGGAATGAATTCATGCACTCAAACCATCTTCCAGTCAAATGGCAAAGTTTATTGTGACTCCAATAAGGCAAACCAAAATTCTTAGGTAACCCAGCAAATTAATGAGGATGATACTGATGCTTATATTTAAAAGAGCAGTGAAAGAATATCAAGTAGGCTAATTATTAGGTGATCTGGGTGAGATTAAGGAGTGGTCAGTTTGTGCAAGTAGTCTAGGGTGGGCCTTGGACAGAGGAGTCAGTGGTCTGGACTGCTGGAATGTATGGGAAAATTCAGGGAGTCAACAGAGATAGCCACATTAAAGGGACAAGATAGTTGTGTTTATACAAAGTTTTGCCAGAGGCAAGGTCCTTGGGCAGGCACCCTGTGCCTGCACTGATAGCTTTGAGTAATTACAGGGTTAGGCCTGTATGTGACTGGTTTGCTTCCAGATACATGGTCTTTTCCTTTAGGGATCTAGGTCCCAATATCCCATCATTTTTTGTACATCATTTCCTATTTATCCTATATATAGTTTGCTGTATTTGTTTTTATGTTGTCTCCCCCATTAAACTGTAAATTCCTTGAGGGCAGGGAACTGCTTTTGCTTCTTTTCATAACCTCAGTGCTTAGCACAGTGCCTGGTATGTAACAGGCCCTTAAGAAATGTCGATTGATTGATTGATAGGTACTGGGTATACAAAGATGAAAACTTGACATCCCCTGTCTTTAAGGTGCTTTTGTCATCCTGTAGGAGATACAACCTTTTTGTACATGAGTAAATACAAAGCAATAGGAGGGGAAGAGAGCCGTTAGTAACCAAGGGGATAAGTAATGGTTTCACCAGAAACCATTTCATCCTGGCTGAGCCTACAAAAAAGCTAAGGACTGATTCAAAGACGAGAAAGTGAAGAAGGAGCCCATGACCTCATAACTGGCATCAGTGTCAGCCTGGGCAAAAGTAAAGAAACCTAGAGTCAAAGACACAAGAAGAGGGGTTTCCTTTCCAAAGACCAGAACAAATGAGAATGTGGGGTGAAGAGAGGTTTTGAAGTCTAGAACAGAAGGAGAAGGGAATAAGTATTTCTATAATACCTACTATGCAACAGGTACTGTTCTAAGTGCTTTACAGATAGGATCTCATTTGATCAAAGGGATAGGTGGCTCTCCACAGACGGTCTCCATTTTACCAAAAAAGCGGATAGCAAAGCCTTCTCTTGAGAACAGGATAGAGCATTTCAGAGCTGGGGAAGAGTATCACTGAACTGATTATAGAGTCAAGGCTACAAAGGGGCAGAAGTGAGGCCAGGATAGAGGTGATGGATAGATGAGGAGGACAGGGATGACAGACAGAATGACTCAAGGTCATGGTGAGGATGTACAGCAGGTTTGAAAGAAGTGAGGCAGGATACAAGATTGTGATCAGAGAAAATTTCAGAATTCTTCACAGTACAGAAGTGAGCCAGTTATGAGTGACAGTGAGATTTAGGAAAATTGGTAATTTTTTTTCTTTAAAGG
The DNA here is from genome assembly GCA_028646575.1 of Pseudocheirus occidentalis. Taxonomy (NCBI): domain Eukaryota; kingdom Metazoa; phylum Chordata; class Mammalia; order Diprotodontia; family Pseudocheiridae; genus Pseudocheirus; species Pseudocheirus occidentalis. The sequence goes on along the minus strand of CM053595.1, from coordinate 101,633,298 downwards.
CAATCAGGGTAAAGAGACTTGCCCAGTGTCACACAGCTGGTAAGAGTGTTTGAAGCTGGATTTGAACTTGGGTCGCCCTGACTCCAGGGCCAGTGCTCTATGTACTGTGCCAATCAGTCACCCCATGTTTTAAATTTAATCTGAATTATATTCTTCCAGTTTCTATAGACCAGACAACCTATAATACAATATATCAAGCCTTTATTTGTAGACATTTTTGAGGTGTAAAAGCTCACACAGAAAATTCAATAATTAGCTCTTAAGAGTAGCCTACAGCACAGTCTAGCTTAGGGTATCACTGCCTCTGTAAATGGTGGTGGGAAGTGGAAGAAAGGTGTAAGTCATGGGAACTGGGGAGGCAAGGCTGTTTGAAGGTATGTCAACAAAAATAAAATGAATAAACAAACACAAATATACAAAGTAGCTAAATAAGGAAATTTGGAAGGGAAACACTAACCCTTAGGAGGATCAGGAAAAACTTCATGCAAATGCTGGTGCTAGAGCTGCTTCCGGAGGGAAAAGAGGATCTCTTTTTATGAGGCAAATCAGAGGAAAGAGAATCACTGGAGAACAAAGCTGGGCGGTGAAGAAGGCCTGAAGGAAAGTGGTAGCTGAGTGAATAGAGAGAGGGGGTTGGATGAGACAGATGTTGTTCACGTGGAAATGGCAAGATCTGGCAACTAATGGATATATGGGGTTAGGGTGAGTCCGGGACAGTGAAATGAAACTGGGTAACTGAGAGCCAGTGGCTACTTCCACTTTCTCCTCCTCCCTCTCTTCCTTCCCCCCCCTCCCATGGCATCATGCAATCAAGTATGGGCTCTGCAAATACTTTCACATTAAACATTAGTCAGGTTGTAAAGAAAGATTATAACCAATGGAATTGAAGAGGTTTACCCAAAGAGGGTTAGAGTTGCCTGAGACCCCAAAATACCAACATGCCAGGTCTTGCCAAAAGAATTCCATTCAAGTCTTCTCAGCCAAAGAAAAGTTAAGTTTATTGAAACTTCATTAAAAGTCTGCCATATGGGGTGGACTCTTAAGGAGCCAGTCTGTGCTAAATCATTCTATGGCACTCTCACATCACAGGGAGGGACGATGGGATTCTTATATACAGAGGAATCTAGGGGTGGTCTAGAGGAGGAGTTTGGGGAGTGTCTTCAGGAGGAGTTAATGAGGTCAATGCAAGAGTGGATTGATATTTTGATAGGCTCCAGGGTGGGAAGCAGATGGACAATGGAGGGCCAGGCTAGTAACAGAGGTTTGGGCCCAGCCACAGTGAAATACTTATGGCCTCTGCAAATGCCTCATCAAGTGGGAAGATTCAATCAGACTTTAAGGGGTTTCCCAGAGCCTGTACCTCGAAGATTCAAGGAGAGCTCAACGGGGCTCCCAGAGCCTACATATCATCAGTATGAACAATGGGAAATAGGAAACAAAACGAAACAAGAAAAAGAAAGAGAGCAGGTAGTTTGCTTCAATCTGCATTCAAACTCTATAGTTCTTTCTGTGGATGTGGACAGCTCTTTCCATCATGAGTCTTTTGGAATTGTGGTATAACTTTGCATTGCTAAGAAGAGCCTAGTCTATCAAAGCTGGTTGTCACACATGCATTGTGCCTATAATTGTGTACAGTTTTCTCCTGGTTCTGCTCTTTTCACTCAACATCAGTTTGTATAAGTCTCTCCAGGTTTTTCTGAAGTCTGCCTGCTCATCATTTCTTATAGCACAACAGTATTCCATTACATTCATATACCACAACTTGTTCAGCCATTCCCCAATTGATGGGCATCCCCTTGATTTCCAATTCTTTGCCACCACAAAAAGAACTGCCATAAATGTTTTTGTATATATGGGACCTCTTCCCACTTCTATGATCTCTTTGGGATGAGTTTACTTTTATTTATTTATTTATTTGCTTTTTGGAGGGCAGTTGGGGTTAAGTGACTTGCCTAAGGTCACACGGCTAGATTTTGTGTTAAGTGTCTGAGGCCGGATTTGAACTCAGGTCCTCCTGACTCCACCGGGACGTGATCAATCGTGGCGCCAAGGGGGACCCAGCCTGAAAAAGAAACGGGCGAGAAAAGAGAGTGAGACCAAGCAAAGTTTTGTCAAGGTCCGTTTTAATGTTCTCAGGGCGCAGCTTATATAGTTAAACTATAAGAAAGAAGGTATGAAGAACAATGTAGGGGCATTAATTGCTTCATGGTACAAAACATTCTGCGGCTGGGACATCTACTGCAGGGGAGGGCTGCGGTCGGCTGATTCTTGGAATTGTTTCGGCTCCTGGGGGTGTGGTTTTCTCATGGAGGGTCGGGGGCACCTGTGCTAAGGTCGCTGGCTCCCAACAGTCTGGCTCCCAACAGTCTGGCTCCCAACATGAACTGGATTTAAGTGAGGGAAGGCTGACCAAAGTCACAGCCTCACTTTCTGCTCCCAAGCCATCTGGGACAAGTGGCAAGATATAGATCAGGACAAATGGAGATGCAGTGGGGGACCTTGGTCTTTTCAAGCTAAGGTCTTGCTGATTTCTCTGGCCCAGTAGAAAGGACCGTGGGACACCCACAGTTCAGGTCAATACCTAGATGAAGACACAGTAAAGAAGACTGACAATGACAGGTCAGATAGGCAGGAGAACTGTTTGAGAGCACTGTTTTGAAAACCTAGAAAAAAGAGATGATCCAGAAGAAGAGAGTCAAGAGTTAAGTCAAGGATAAGGACTGGGGAAAGGTCATTGGGTTTAATAATTAAGAGATTGTCAGCAACTATGGAGATAGCAGTTTGGGATAAATGATGAGGTTGGAAGCCAGACTGAAGAGAACAAAAGGGAAGAAAGTGGAGGCATCTATTACAGGTAATTTTTCTCAAGGAATTTAGCCATTAAAAAAAAAAAACAGGAGAAATGTAGAACAACAGTTATTGGGGGATGGAAGGATCAAGGAAAGGTTTTTGGGGAAGGGGAAAAAATGAACATGTTTGTAGGCTGTAGGGAAGCAGCCAATGGAGAGAGAATGAAGATAAGTGAGAGAGTGGAAATGTCAGAATGGACAATCTTTTGGAGGAGATAGAATGAATGGAATGGGCTTGTTTGTACACATAGAGAGGTTAGCCTTGGCAAAGAAAATGATGAGGTACAGGCTCTGGGAACCCCCTGGAACTCTCCTTGAATCTTCCCACTAGATGAGGCATTTGCCTGAGGCCATAAGCCTTCCATTAAAGCTCGGCCCAAATCTCTGTAACTAGCCTAGCCCTCCTTTCTCCAGCTGGCCCCCACCCTTGATCCTCCCCAAATATCTATACACCCTTAAACTAGCCTAGCCCACCATTGTCTGTGGTCTCCAGCTACTTCCCACCCTTAATCCCTCATCACTAGAGTCTGACCTCATTTGACTCCTCCTGAAGACCCTCCCCAAACTCCTCCTCTAGATTTCTCCCACAACCTTTCTTTATATAAGACCCCATCTTGCGTCCATGATAGTGCCAGAGAATGATCTACCTCAGACTCACTCTGTGTCAAAAGATTCTGTCCTACTTGCCCAATGCAAGGGTCACAGATGCTGAGGTTCCTTAAGAGTCCCATTATAGTAAACTTTTAATAAACTTTGCTTTTTGTTGGCTGAGAGAAGACTTGAGTCAAATTAATTCGGTAGGACCTGGAGTGTTGGTATTTTGGAGTCTTGAGCAACCTAGTCCTATGCCTCAACATTATATGGTGACCTCTTCACAAGGTCATGGAAAGAATTAGCAACTGAGCTGAAGGTCTTAAGCAAAGCTCTCCTGGCTCTCAGCCTATTGTTTTTTCCACTAAACCACAATTCACTGACTTGGCATAAGTGGCTTCCTGAGTATTCTCTAACTTGTGCATTCGATTGTCCCTTCTAGTCTTAGCCATAGAAATGTGCTTCTGAAGGGCCAGAGGTGTGGGGCACTGAGGGTTAAAGACTTGTCTTTACTCCTTATCAAATGCCAATTCTTTAGATGTCCAGAGAAGGTGTCCAGAGAAAAGTGGGGTTACTGAGGTCACAGGTCTCCAGAGATTTCTCCCATGCTCTCCTAACTGTGGATGTTCTATAAAATTGGGAGAGAATGGGGGTGGGGAGCTGGAGTTAGGGGAGGAGCCCCCTTTCTGATGGGGGGGGTACTAACATCTTTCCCCTAATCAGACAGGACTCTCCCTACACTGAGGCTGTCAGAGAGAAGGTCAGAAGCTTAAAGGGAAGTTGGTGTTCTGGCAGTCAAGGACCACAACATTCTTCAGGCAAGTTATTTCACAAATTTTTCTTTACTCCCACTGGGATCAGAAATCACGGCCTGAAGGTTTTTTTTTTTTTTAACCTTTCTTCTCTAGAACTTTTGCACAAAGGCCCCAGCTGTCAAAATTGGCAAAGCCTCACCTGGTCCACTATTGTAGGTAGGCCTCCCTCCCCACTTGTCAGTTTCTTAACAGTTTTACTGGGTGCATTCCTTCTCCCTCTCCAATTCTGGACTCAACTCCTTCCTGAAAGGAGTGGATCATTTAATTCTCCTAAGGCCCCACTCAGGGCTCAAATTGACCCTCCCTGATCAGCACTTTTTCCAAAGTTTGCTATCGCTCCGTTAGAATGAAAGCTCCTGGAGGACTAGGACAGTCTTTGCTTTTGTATTTTGTATTTGTGCTTAGCAAAATGCTTGCCATATGGTACATAACAAAATGCCTTTTCATTCATTTCTCAGGGGCTTATAGGAGGTCAGAACTGAAAAGGGGTTTAGAAAACAACATCATAACTGGAGGAAAAGGACCCCAGAAGCTACTGAAGAAGTTACCCACAAAGAGGGGTAGGGTTGCCTAAGACCCAAAAATACCAACATGCTGGGAACTGCTGAAAGAATTCCACTCAAGTCTTCTCAGCCAAAGGAAAACAAAGTTTATTAATAGTTCCCCATATGGGTTAGACTCTTAAGGAGCCAGTCTATACTGGGTCATTCTATGGTGCTCTCATATCACAAGGAGAGAAGATGGGATCTTATATAGAGAAAGGTTGTGGGAGGAATGGAGCAGGAGTTTATAGGAGGGTCTTCAGGAGGAGTCAGATGAAGTCAGACTCCAGTAATGAGTGATTAAGGGTGGGAAGTTGCTGGAAGCTACCTGGAGACCACAGAAAATGGTGGGCCAGGCCAGTTCAAGGGTGGGAACAGGAGCACCTAGGGTGGGAAACTACTGGAACAAAGGAGGGCTAAAGACTTGGGCAGAACCACAACTTAAGGCCCAAGACCTCAGGCAAATGCCTTCAGTGGGAAGATTTAAGGAGAGCTCAAGAGGGGGTCCAGAGCCTGTACTTCAAAGATTCAAGGAGAGCTCAAGGGGGCTCCCACAGCCTGCACCTCATCAGCCACCCAATACAATCCTTCAGTTTTATAAGGAAAGAAAATAAAGATCATCCACATTGGCAATGAATTGACCAAAGTAAAAAAGCTAAGAGGCAGAGCAGGGCTGGAACCCAAGACTTCTGCCTTTTAAATCTTGCAGACACCCACCAAGTCCTCTGAAGTTTCCACCCTTGTGGGGATTAGTTTTGCTCACAATGGATATTGAGATAATAACCAAGAAAGTGTTTTGAACAAGTTATAAAAAAACAAAAACAAAAAACTACTCAACATCCATGTGAAGGATAATTGGATTTTTATTTCTTTAGAAAGGACTTCAGAAAGCCCTGGAGAGCCCTTCAGACTGCTTCCAGTGAAAGTGGCTTTCTTGTTCTTCACAAAACACATTTCATCTTTCTCAGTGCCTTTTTACACAGAGTGTAGCCCATGCCTGGCATATTTTTCTCATCTCTAGCTCACAGAATGTGTAGTTTCTTTCAAAAACCCAGCTAGAAATGATGAGGTGTAGGCTCTGAGAGCCCCCTTGAGGTCTCCTTGAATCTTTGAGGTACAGGCTCTGGGAAACCCCTTGAAGTCTGATTGAATCTTCCCACTTGATGAGGCATTTGCAGAGGCCATCCATAAGTATTTCATTGTGGCTGGGCCCAAACCTCTGTTACTAGCCTGGCCCTCCATCATCCATCTGCTTCCCACCCTGGAGCCTATCAAGATATCTTGCATTGACTCATTAACTCCTCCTGAAGACCCTCTGCAAACTCTTCCTCTAGACCACCCCTAGATTCCTCTGTATATAAGAATCCCATCTTCCCTCTGTGTGATGTGAGAGTGCCATAGAATGATTTAGCACAGACTGGCTCCTTAAGAGTCTACCCCATATGGCAAACTTTTAACGAAGTTTCAGTAAACTTAACTTTTCTTTGGCTGAGAAGACTTGAGTGGAATTCTTTTGGCAAGACCTGGCATGTTGGTATTTTGGGGTCTCAGGCAACCCTAATCCTCTTCAGGTAACCTTATCAGAAACAGGAAGCTTTTCTTGATCCTCCTTCCTTCTCCTTCTTTTTGTCCACACTTTTTATTTTGTTCTAAAACCAGTGTTCATGCTGCCCCCAAAGAAGGTAAACTCCATAACGCCAGGGACTGATGCATTTTATCTTTGGATCACCAGTGCCTAGCAAAAAGTTGGTGCTTAATAAATATTTATTGACTGATAGGTCCTGAAAGAGAGGGAGTAGGTGTGGGTAACTTTGGTGTGGTTTCTGGAGGGGACTCCTGAAAGGGACTCTGGAGGGGACGCCCATCCCGATGGGGTAAGGGTATTCAGTCTAAGTTGATGGATCCCAATTCCAAGGGTTGGAGATTCTGGACTTGGTTTTTCACACCATGGGATTCCAGCGTTTGCACCGCAAGATTCCAGATTTGCAAGTTCCTCATTATAACCGTTTTTCCGTCGCTTACACAGAACAGGTCCAGGCCACCGAGCCCTGCGATTGACGGAGCCAGGGTTTTCGCTCCTTGGGCTCCCAAGGCCAGAGATCCCGGAGCAGGCGGAGTCGGGGGCGGGGCCGCGGCAGGAAGAGACCGGAGGGAGCCGCGGAGCCGAGTAGGGAGGCCATCCCATCTCTCGAGCTTCGGTGAGCAGCTGTGGCTTAGGCCGGGCAGGACCGGGCCAACGGGCTGGGAGGGCCGGGAAGGAGGCCGCCTGCCTTCGGACCCTTGACCACTAACCTACTTCCGACGGCCGGACAGACTGTTGAATTGAGGGCACTGCAGCCCGCAACCCGGGCTTCCAGACTCTCGGGGTGAGGGGTGTCCCCGGGGTGGACGTCTGGAACACATCATAACCTCGGGCTCTCGGGGAGGGGCGGGGCGGGTGCCAGCCTCTGCTGCCCCTATACCTTCCCCCAACCCACTGGGACTGGGGAACCTGCTCTTTCCCCCATTCTGCAAGCATCTTCCAGTTATGGGGAGCCCCTCACCTTCTCTTCTAACTAGGCTGCCTTCCGCCTCCCACCCCCACCCAGATGAGCTGGGCCAGGACTTCGGACTCCGTCCCTTCTCCCCATCCCCTTCTCTGGGGTATCCTCAGCTTCCAAACAGAACAGGCCACCCGCCTTCCTTCCCGGTGGCCGCGCCCGCTCCGCCTACCCGCTCACACCCCCTGCCTCCCTCCAGGTTGGGGGGACTTCTTTGCCATCCTCGTCCAAAGTAGAGATCCCCGCAGGTCAGGCTGAGGTCTATCCCTATTTTTCTGACTGAATCAGGCTGGGCCCTCGGACCACTCCTCCTCATCCAACCCCTGCCCTCAGCTGGAGAGTCACTCTCCGCCTCCCCTTTAAAACACTCCTTATTCCCCCTCTCCGATTCGAACAGACCCCGACTCCCTTCCCTCAGTGCTTCCTTTCCTGCATTCTTAATCGATCGCCCTTCACTCCTTTCTCCTGAGAATCCCTTGCCCTCTCCAATTCTCTGCTTTCTGGTTAAGGGTGGCCTTTCCGGGTGGCCTGTCCCTTCTCCCGTACCCCCGCCCCAACCGTGTGTCCCCGATTGCTTTCTCCCAGGGTACCATGGCCTCCCGCCTTCTGCACCGCTTGCGGCACGCCCTGGCCCTAACCGGAGAGGGCTCGGGAGAGCCAGCCCCATGCGCGGAGGCCGAGGAGTTCCCGGAGAGCTCGGAGCTCGAGGAGGATGATACCGAGGGCTTATCCACACGTCTCAGTGGCACCTTGAGCTTCACCAGCACAGAAGATGATGAGGACGAGGAGGAAGAGGAAGAAAACGGAGATCCTCTGGGACCAGGGGCTGCCCTGGGCCGAAGACTTAAAAGTCCTGGACAGGATGGAGCTGGGGAGGATGGAGGCAAGCCCTGGGAAATGAGGTGGGAGGGCAGCCCCTTAAACTTGACTTTTATTCTCCGACTTGGTGGGCATTTAAAATCATTCCGTTTATCAAACATTTGAAATAATAATCTGACAGCATTCTTAAAGGACCAGTTCTTCCCTTGGTCCGCTCTCATCTTGGGCCCACCCCAAACAACCTCCCTTTTCACACAATAGGTTTTAGGAAGAGATTTTAAAGATTGGGTAATCTCTGTCTTTCCGTTTTCAGAACTCTGCCTCCGGGACCCAACCGAATCAGTCGGTTGCAGGATTTAGAGCTGGAAGGGCCCTTAATCGATCATTGAGGCTAACTACCTCATTTTACTGAGAAGGAAAAAGGCTCAGAAGGGGCTGGTGATTTGACTAAGAATGCCCAGCTAGCCAGATCAAAGCTCTGACCTGGGCCCTATCCCTAAACAGATCGAAGTCCCCCAGCAGATGGTCCCCGAGGCAGTAACCTCTTGACACGACAACTACAGGACTTCTGGAAAAAGTCAAAAAGTAACCTGGTACCCCAGCGGCTGCTCTTTGAAGTGACCAGTGCCAATGTCATCAATGAGCCCCCCTCCAAGTACGTGGTGAGTGAGGCCCGCCCTCCACTGGCTGGGTCCTGCTCCTTCCAGCCTGGGTCCTCAAAGCTCCTTAGATTGAAGTGGCTGGCTGTACCTAAAGAAATCTGGAAGGCCAAGACCAGTCTTCCTTCCCCCACCCCCACTCCCATTTACCCCCTCCAACTGAGATGCGATATTCAGGAGAATAGAAGGACAGAATCTCCCCACACCCATGCAAAGGAAGCTTGCTCATGCTTGGTAAAAGTGGTCTGCATGGGAGTAATACTATAGAGGAAGGGAAAGGATTCAGGCTGTGAAGGTGAAGAGAAACAGTATGTGTCAAGGACAGTCAGTCAACAGTTTAACAAACACTTTTTAATTTAATTGAAGTAACTAAGGAAGAAGGGTGAGAGCAGCAGCTGGTGGAAAGGACTAGCCCCTTGAGGAGTCACTAGAAGCTGCTCTGTAGGGAGGAGGAGGGCCTGAAATAGAGGAGATACTAGTGACAGTGAAACTTGACATGAAACTTGGAAAGTAACTCATGAAGGAAGCTTATCCTCTAACTTGCTGATAACTAGTCCAGGAACTTGCCTGTCTATAACACACACACACACACACACACACACCACACCCTCGGGCAGGAATGAGGCCATGGGGACCTCCTCTCACCTAGAGACCTTCCAGCATCATCATGTAGACAGGAAGCAGGAATCTGGGCTTAACCAGTATGGAAGGGGTCTGAGACAGTGGGAATACAGATGGATCAAGGCAGAGCTGAGGAACTGGAAGAATAAAAAAAAGATGACCATGGTGGCTTCCTCAGCAGCAGGGAGGGATGCAGGCAGCAGTGGTGGACACAGCACTGGACCTGAGAATGGGAAGACCTCGGTTTGAATGCTAGGACTAGCCATGTGACCTTGACCAAGCGATAACTTCTAGGTTCCTCCATCTATAAAATGGGGTTAATACTTGGTGCTTGAGGCACATACTTCATATGGCTACTGTTAAGTCTTTCTAAGCCTTAAAACCCTATTCATATTTTTATTATAGTTGCTTCCTCTATCAAATAGAAAAAATAATAGCATTTATGTACAGGCTTTATGTTGGCTCATTTGACTCTAAAACAGCCCTGTGAGGTACTTATTATCCCTGTAAGTGAGGTTAAGTGATTGCTAGAAGTCATATAGCTAATGAATGTTTTAGGAAGAATTTGAACTCAGGTTCTTGGGACTCAAGCCCCCTGCTCTATCTAGCCACCTAGCTGCCTCACTAGAACGAAAGCCTAAGAGTTGGAGGAACCTTCAGAGGCCATCTATATCCAAAGTACTTGGATAGGAAACCCTATAATATCCCCCCCCAAGATGATCATTCAGTTGGTCTCTAATGTCCCAAGCTTAACTGACCTCCAAGAGACAGGCACTTTCACATCTCCTGAAGCAGCCTATTCTCATTTTTGGACAGTTCTATTAGGGAATCTTGCTTTATATCAGGGGTGGGGAACCTTCGGCCTTGAGGCCACTTCAAAGGCAGCACTTGAGGACCTAGAGGGCCATGTGTGGCCTCAAGGCCAGATATTCCCCACCCTTGCTTTACATCGTGAGCTTTGCCTATGGTCACCAGCCTAGTAAATATCAGACCCTAGATTTGAGCCATTGTATACTGTGAAAGGGTTTTATAAGGCATAAAGCATAAAAATGGCTCTTCTATCTGGGAGCCATTTGACTGTAACCCAGAATCATGCTACTCCATGTCTGCTATTGGCTGTTCTCTGATTATCAGGTTGAAGGAAAGAAGACTCTAATAAAAATGTAAGCACCTACTTTGTACCAGGCATTATGCTAAACCTTTACAAATATGATCTCATTTAATCCTCTTAGCATCCCTGGGAGATAAAATATTATTATCCCCACTTTAAACCAAGGCAAGAAGTTAAGTGACTTTCCCAGGATCACACAGCTAGTGTCTGGGGCTGAACTTGAACTCGGGTTTTCCTGACTCCAGGTCCAGCGCTCTGTCTGCTGTGCTACCAGCTGCCTAGGTGTCTGGGCAGCTGACATGGGTGGAAGACAAATCATATGGCATAGGAGAACCTGAGTTTCTTCTTGTAAACTCTTAAAAGTATTAAAAATGAACAGGCCAGAAGATCCAAGTGTAGAGGCTTGAATATAAAAAAAGTCCCAAAGTTCTGACACTTATAGCAATGTGGCCTAGGGAGAATAACTTTCTCTCTGGGCTCCAGCTTCCCCACTGGAGAAGGGCCTGTACAAGGCCAGGGATTCTAATGCTTTGGTACCCCAAACCTCCTCTTCCCCCTGACCCCAACTCCCCTTTTGGCAGTATGGTGAGGTCTGCAGATCCCTTCTCAGAATGTTTTTTAAATTTTAAAAATAAAATTACAACTATCACAATATTTAAAAAATAAACCAACCAGATTCACTGCCTCCTTGGAGGTCTGGACTCTGGGGTTAAACAATGTTTAGGGTTCCTTCTAGCTCCAAAGACCTAGTGTTATACAGTGCTACAGGCTTGCTAGGGGGTGAGGGTCTGGAGTGGCCAGCTATGAATCTCATCTCTGTCTCTTTCTCTCTGTGCTGCACTGTGACCCTGGGCAATTCAGAGGAGCCTCAGGTAAGGTGGGTCTCCCTTTGGTACTAGGTCCAAAGGACCCTCTTTCCAGGTCCTGGTTACTCTGTGGGGTGGGAAAGGGGATGATGTGATGAAGCTGAAAGTAAGGGAGGTGGGCAAAGGAAATCTGGTTAGGTAAAGGAGACAATTCCCAAGCCAAATGGTCCTTTTGTTCCCCGTCTTCTTCTACAGCTCTACACCATCGCCCTGATAGGCCCTGGGCCACAGGAACATGCGCCAGCCCAGATTTCTCGGCGCTACTCTGACTTTGAACGGCTACACCGGCAACTTCGGCAGCAGTTCCGTGGGCCCATGGCCACAGTTTCCTTTCCCCGAAAACGCCTACGGAGGAATTTTACTGCTGAGACAATTGCCCGCCGCAGCCGGGCCTTTGAACAATTCCTGGGGCACCTGCAGTCTGTGCCTGAGCTTCGTCAGGCACCTGACCTCCAGGATTTCTTCATTCTACCCGAGCTTCGACAGGCACAAAGGCTCACCTGCACCGGACTCTACCGAGAGGCCCTACGACTCTGGACTAATGCCTGGCACCTGCAGACCCAACTGGGCACTCCAGTAGGTGCCCATCGGACGCTGTTGACCCTGGTAGGCCTGGCTGTGTGCCACCAAGAGCTGGAGCAACCCAGTGAAGCACGGCTGAGTTGTGAGCAGGCACTGCAGCTGCTGGGGGCTAGTGATTCCCATCCCCTGCTGGGACCTTTTCTTGAAGCTCATGTTCGTCTCTCCTGGAGACTTGGCATTGACAAGCGCCAGTCAGAGGCTCAGCTCCAGTCACTGCAAGAAGCTGGTCTCACCTCCACTCCACCTCCCAGCCTCAAAGAACTGCTTATCAGGGAGGCTCTGGACTAAAAGGGCTTCTTTTCATCCTGATAGGGATGGGTAGGTGAGAAGCTATAGCGATGGAGATGGACAGGTAGATATTCAATAGTCGTGGGAACTAGAAAGATCGTAGGATTCAGAAGAGACCTTAGAGATTCCCTAGTCTAACCTCTCTGAATCTGTTTCCTTTTCATATAACTTGCCCAAGGTTACACAGGGTAGTAGCAAGCAGCAGGTCTCAAATGTGAACCTAGGTTCTTTGCCTTGGGACTGTCATTTCTTATCAGTCCCTGTCACCAATTTGTTGTGCCCCTGACTAGCCTTGTGTATCTGTGGTCAGCCTTACCTGCAGGTGGCAGTGATGGGAATGGAGGAAGTCTGGCATATGTTTCTCTACCAAGAAGCAGCAATGGCCTCCTCCCCAGACTCTGCTCCACCCATTCTCCCTTTCCTATCTCACTTTGAGGAACAGTCTCATCAAAAGGCCAAGAGTAATGGAGCAACTGCTCTAGCCTAGGGGAATAAAAAAGCTGAATCCTCCAAGTGGTACCTGTTTTTATTATGTGCAAAGTGCTAAAGGGGTACAGCCTTTGCCCATAGTTCTTTGTAGAACAGAATACAGGAAGGGATGCGAGTGTTCTAGGGGTAGCTTCTTCCTAAAGCTTACTCTCCAGCTTTGGCTGCTTCACCCGAATCACACCTTCCTGGGCACATGTTACAGCCAGGACCCCATCTCGTCGCCACAGACGCCCATGAACCAGCCCTCGAGAGCCACCTGCAAGTAGGCAAGAAGAGTGAGCAACTGGCCTGTACTCAGACCGTTCCTAAACCTCGTTATTCTTCACATCCATCATGCCAAGAGACCACCCAGGGAATGAGTACATTATCCTGTGGTTTCTGAAGCTACAGATGGCAATAAGCCTGTTCCTTAACAGTAAGAATAGCTGACATTTATATAGAACCTTTTTTGATCCCCACAACAGTCCTGTATGATATAAAGGCTTATCTATGGACAGGTATTGTCCATGTTTTCAGATGAGGAAACTGGGTGACTTGTCTATCCTAGGTCACATGACTTTTGAAGTGTAATGTGAGAGGCAGGTTTTGAACTTGGGTTTCTCCTGGAACCAAATCTGGTGTTATTTCCTCTCTATACCATGCTGCCTTGACAGCTCATATTAGTTCAAGGTTTCATAAATAGCAGAGATGGGGCCAGAGTCCAGTTCTTCGAGTTCAGAGCTCTTTCCACCACAAGATATCACCAGCTTTCTCAATAACCCACTACAGAGCTGAAATCCAGTAACGTCTCAGTATCTTGGGAGCTAAAGCTATTTTCAGCCCACATACCTCTCTTGTGTAAACAGTTATGAGACCCAAATCTGATGCAAAGGGAAAGCCTGGGACCTGAGAGAGTCCAGATTAGTAGTTCTGTTATTAGCTACTGGAATGATCTTGGACTAGTCACTTCTCTATGATCCTTGGTTTAAAATGAGAAGACTTAACAACTAGATGAATCTCAAAGACTGTTTCCAGCTCTGGATCCTGTAACTTCCCAGCTTCCTCATTTAGAGGTATCAGTGCCACTTCCTCTCAGAGTTGTTGTGGGGATCAAATACAATATTACCAAATGAGACAATGGATAGTGCTAAAGCGTGGTGACCCTGCTGGAATTCTAAAAGTGCTATCCCCCAACTTGATCACAGCCACCCCACTCCCCCCACTCAGCATTCATCTTTCCAATGGTCTGAATGGTATGTGCTAGTTCCCTTTCCCGATCCTCTGAACTCACCAGCCCAAGGGCTTTCACACTCATACAGCATCCAGTGGTCAGCTCGGAATGGGGCGTGGAACCACATAGAGTGGTCAAGGGAAACCATGAATCGGACCTGGTGGAGGTGATGGTGGGGAAGTATGGCAGTGCCCAGAAAGGCGTAGTCAGATATGTAGGCGGCCACACAGCAATGCATCTTCATGTCTCCTTCCCCTGAAATGGTACCCTTAGCTGGTGAGACTGAGGAAGCCTGGGCCCCAGGTTCATAGAGGAGAGTGCAGGCAGGTGTGGAGCCATTGCATAGTACAATGGGAAGAGTCAGAAGGCCTGGGTTAGAAATAGGCTCTTCTACTTATTACCTATGTGGCCTTTGGGAAGTTTCTTGCCCTTTCTGGCCTCACCTTCTTCACCTGTACAAGCACTCCTCCTGGCTCTAAATTCTATGAATTGTTCCCTGAATATCTACAGCGAAATTTCTGACTTCAGCTGCTCTGTCTATCTATCACCCCTTTGGAAGGGGACATGAATATGGCAAGAAACAGCAGTTCTTACCAATGTGGCCCCGAGCCCGAACCCAGAACATCTGCTTGGCCTTCTGTTGGCCCAGTCTGGGCAGATCCACCGGCTTGATTTCAATGGGCACTTCTTTGGCAGCAATTCGGTTCAATCCTATTTTATACTTCTTCTGTAGCTTAGGGTCCCTGGAAAGAGTGAAAATGAGGAGTCACTTTACTCCATGTCCAATCTATAGAGTTGGAAGGAACATTATAGATCATCCAGGCCAACTCCTTAATTTTACAGATGAGGAAATGGCCCCAGAGATGTGATTTGCCCAAAGTCACACAGCTGCTAAATGGCAGAGTCAGTGCATCATTCTTCCATGTCTCAGGCTCAGGAAGAGGTCCTGAAGTGTCCCTATCCTTTCCTATCTATCCAAAATCAAAGTTGTGCAGAAGGGATGAGATTTCTTCTGCTTAGTTACAAATATAACTAGGAAACATGGGTAAAAGCTTCAGAGGAACATATTTTGGATATAAAAGAAAAAAATTCTAATAACCAGAGCTGTCCAACACTAGACTGGAAGACAGGAAGTACTGAGTTAGTTATTCATCCCAGAAGGTCAAGCAAGAAGCTTGAAGTTAAGAGAATTTCCTTTACAGGTATAAATTCAAAAGAGGTAGTCTCTGAGATCCCTCTCAACTCTGAGATTCTGTGGTTAATTGTGTAATTTCCTCCCTACCTGGCCTTGTGTAAAATGGAGAGACAGCCTCGTAATTACCACTGCCAGTTTTGTGCCTCTCACCCCCACCCAATGAATTACCTTTGTCCTACTTGAATTAAAGCAGCCAGACACACCTGGCATTTTGTACGGAATTTGACAATAATCTAGGTAAGGGAGAACTCTGATAACGAAGCCTTTCCTCCTTCACTTAACCTCATTCCCGTTGTCTCAAGGCAATCCAATTCTATTTGGGGGAAAAAAAAGGGCATGAGGTCCTGTCACTTGAAGGCTTCAAGCGTACTGGATGAGACAACAGAGGGAATTGCTGTTTAGTTAAGGGTTGGATTAGATGACTTCTGAGTCCCTTCGAACTGAGATTTTGGGGAGGCTTACCCCAAACCTCCATGAGCCTCAGACTTCAGGAAGCCCCACTTCCTAAAGTCTTGCTCACTAACAAGAGTAGATGTATAGCATTTTTATACCTTTCCAAAACAAATTTAAACATCTATAATCTTACAAGGTAGGGCAGGGGTAATTTCCATTTAATAAAAAATTGAGGACATTTTCAAAAGTCCCAGACATGAGCCCTAAGGTCAATCTTCCCGCCTCCAGACCACGATGCCCCTCACCATAAGAATTTTTCAATGAGATCCTCATGACTAGGAAGCTCCTCTGGTTGGGGGATGGACGGCATTGAGAACTGGTGCTGTATAGGGCTGGGCTGAGTCTGCTGGAATGAAGCCTGGAAGATGAAGATGGCCTTGCCATGCTGCACGGCTTTCACTGAGCGTACAGAGAAACTGGCTCCTGTTCGTGTCCGTTCCACCTGGTACAACACTGGCACTTTTGGGTCCCCTGTGGGGTACAAGGGGGCAGCTAGGTGAGTCTGGGTTCTGCCTCTCCAGTAGAGACCAGAAAGATTCACAGAATGTCCCTGCTGCCAGGGACCTCAGGGCACAACGCTGGCGCTAACAGGAACCTTGGAAACCATCTTTCAGTATAATGAAAAAAGCACTAGATTTGGAATCAGGAGACCTATGTTCTGGTGCTGGCCCTGATACTTACTAGCTATGTGACCTTGGCTAAGTGATTTTCCCCCTTAGATTCCTCATCTGTAAAACAGAAAATAATGCTTACATTACTTACCTTATTGGGTTGTTGTGAGGGTCAAGTTAGATAATGTATGTGAAGTGCTTTGTAAACCATAAGGAAGTACACATGTATCCAGTTATGATTTACCCAGCTCCTCCTCCCCCAACCCCCATTGTGCAGATGAAAGAACACAAGCCTAGCAAAGAGAAATGATTTGTCCATTATCACATAGGCAGTAGCAAAACCCAAGTCCCCTCATCCAGGCCAGCACTATTTTATACCTCAATACCTCACAAAAACAGGCAGCGGAAGGCCTACCAATCGGGTGTCACACACATAGGAATGAATGCCTAAGGAAATCTTAAGTAACAGAATTCTGCAGAATATGATTCAGTGTCAAAGTGAGTGGTAGTTAGTGCAGTTAACACGAAGGAGAAATCAAACTCCCTCCTAAACAGGCAACTTTGACCCGAGTGCTCCCAACAAGCTCCCTAGAATACGAAAGCAAGTATGCATGTAGTAGTGGCTTGGGGTGGTGGTGATCCGAGAGGTGAAAGGGGAAGGTTACCTGCCCTCACGAAGTAGCAGTGCAAGGAATGAACATGGACATCTTCACTCACAGATTTGGCTGCAGCCACCAGAGCCTGGCCCACAATCTGACCTCCGAAGAGCCTTTGGGTTACGGGTACCCAGTAATGCCTCCCCCTGTGAAGTGAGAAAAATTGAAGGAAGGCCTATAAACACAACTGCCTTAAGGATTATCTTGTCTAAACTCATTTTACAGGAGAAACTAAAGCCTCGAGAGAGGAAGCCACTAGTCCTAGCTAAGACAAGAGTCAGAAGCTTGTGCTGGAACCCAAAAAGTTAACTACTAAACTGCAAGGAAAGTTACTAAATCTCATTTTGTCTGCAGTTAATGAACCTTGTCCTCAGATGGATAAGAGCATCCAGGTTTGGCAATCAGTCCCAGGGAGAGGTAAGGAAAGCAGATAAAGAATCCAATAAATATTGATTGAGCGATTGCCTAGCACTGCAGGGAAGGCTGGAACAGGACCTTTTGCCTTCAAGGAAATTTACTCTGAAATAGAGCCTAAGTCCTTGGTGTCCCCTGGTCTTTTGGCCTCTCAGAGTGAATCCACTCTAGGGCACCATTTAAGAGCCTAGGCCTCTGGGTCTTCTGTCTTGCTATGTAACATACAGGCCTTACTCTATTAAAGGGCAGCATGGCAACGTGCAAATAGCCTGGGGAGGGAGAAGTGAGCCTCTCTCGAACTAGGAAGAGGAGACTCCTGGGCTAACCTCTTTGGGGACAGGGTCGGTATCATTTTGTCTCTATAGATCCAGCACCTAGCACGGGGCCTTGCATACAGTGGATGTTTAACAGATGATTGACAAGGATGCTCGCCAATTGGATTTGGCAGCATGTCGGTGAAAGGTCAAGCTGCCTTGTCCTGGCTTCAAAGGTGAACAGGGAAGGGATCGGTCATTGCGATTCCGAGGTCGCAGGGTCTAGGGCTCCCCATCGCCACCAAGCAGGTGTTTTTTAGCTGAGCACGCAATCGTGACTCCATCCCCATCACGAAGGGGTGGGAAGAAAATGAGAGAAGAAAAGCGAAGAGAACGGAAGAGGGAGGACGACCTGCTTGGGGGAGGGGTGTGAGGCTTGGGTGAGTTAAGTACAGGGCTACGCTGCCTCGCCGCACTCCCCCACTTCCCCCCCCCCCCCAGTCCTAGCAAGTTGGAGGAGCGCCTGTAGTGATATAGAGGAGACAAGTCGCGATCTTGGGGGTCAGCCGCGGGCGCCGCTACCTGTACAGATCCTCATCCAGCGGCTCCAGATTGAGCACGCTGGTGACCAAGACGCTGCGGAGGTCCCTTGAGGGCTCCTCGGAGCTCCCCGAATCCAGCGGGGGAGACATCGCGCTAGCTCGGCGCCGCAAGAGGGAGACAACACAGGCACCACAGCTCCTGGCCCCGGCAGCACCAGCACCGGCTCCTGAGTCAGCTGCTGGGCGGGGCTGCGGAGAAGAGCTTTCACCCGCCCACAGAGCGGCCCATCACCCCTCGTTTCCGGGAGATTAAGGGGCGGGGAGGTCTTCGAATCCGGAAGTTCCCGGGCTGGCCCACTTGGAGGCGGGAGCCAGATATTCATTGGTCATCTCTCCCGTCCATCTCCAGTCATGTTGCTCATGCTTCTTTTTACAACTGGCTCAGAGAGAAGCCCGTTTGAGGATTTAGCTTATGATTCGCTCTCCCTACGAGGGGGCGGTGCTTAGGGTCTGGATAATAAGCACGGACGCTCGTCTTCTCCCTCCCGTATTCCTCTCCAACTGCCAGGTTTCCATAGCTCTAGTAACATTCGTTTGAACCTTGGCTGGGGGGGAGGTTTGAGGGGTTCCGCCTTAATGTCAAGTTCTGGGCCACAAGTATCCACAGTGTGCCATATATGGGTCCCTCTGCACCCCTCATAGCATCTATGTGACCTCTGACCCCTCCAGTGACTTCTGACCCCCTGGTAGCTCTCCATGCCCAGGGGCCCATTTGCTCATCGGGGTAGAGGGTAGCAATGGAGCTGGGCAGCCACTTCCAGACTTTTGAGGACTTCAGGGAGTGCTTCAGTGCCTACAAGAGAGAGAACAAATGCACCTTCGGGCTGAGGGACTGCATCTCCGTCCGCTTCCATAACCTCAACCATGGCACCTCCATCCGTGAGGACATCACGTAAGAGTGCCCGCTCTGCCTCCCCCCGGGACCCGGTGCAGAGGGTGGGGATGCCAGGGAAGGGGAGCAGCCGGAGCACCCCCTTCTCCTGCGGCCATGGCCGACTCCTACCATGACCTTAGGTTTCAAGGGATTGAGGGCCCGAGAGAGGACCTTGAACTTCCACTAGGCCACCCTTGTTTTACAGAAGAATCTAGAGATGAAAGTGTCATATGGCCAGTTGAGATGTAGAGCTGGGATTGGAGCCCCCCTCCCCCCCAAGCCTTTCCACTGTAGATCCAGTCTTCTCTGCCTTGTACCACACTGCTCTCTGATGCCCTGATCCTATCACTCTCCTGCTCTGTAACCTGCTGTGGCTTCCTGTGACTTACAAAATGAAATCTATACCCTCACTCCAATGTACTATTTACTTAGTTCATTCTGCTGTCTTCCAGGCATCCTAGAGTAGACAGAAGCAGCCATGATATGATGGATAGACTGCTGGATTTGTAATCAGGAAGACCTAAACTAGTATTCTGCTTCAGATACTAATTAGGTGCTACAGATACTAAATTTGGATAGGGCAGTTAACCTCTCTGAGCATGTTTCCCCATCTGTAAAACGGGGATAAGATTGTTAGCTATCTGAAGGTTATTGAGAAGATTGAATGAAATATGATGTATTTAAAGGGCTTCAAAAACCCAATATATATGTGTGAATTATTTTTATTAACCTGAGTAGTCCACTAGCTCTTCCCTGATCATCTACTGTGGTGCTGTGGAGTCAGGAAACCCTGAGTTTAAATATGTCCTCAGACTCCAGCAGTGTGACCTTGGGCAAGTCATTTAACCTCTACTCAGTTTTCTCAACTATAAAATTTGGATAATAATAGCACCTACTTCATGGGGTTGTTGTGAGGCTCCACTGAGAATATTTGTAAAGTGCTTATCATGTTGCCTGGGCAAATAGTAGGTATTATAGAAATAGTAATTGTTATTATCTCATCCTGTCCTGCCTAATCCCAGTTTATGCAGCTCATGCAGATCATTTCCCTTTGCCTAGTACAGAGGTTCCCAAACTTATTTGGCCCTTTGCAAAAAAAATTACTTAGCACTCCACTGGAAATTTACTTTCTTTAACCCTTTAGCTTTTTTAAAAAAATGCATCATTTAAAAAATATTTTTAAATCTTTTAAAAATGATGCATAAATGTAATGATTTATTGTAAATTTGTGGGGGGTTTCTAGCATTGAAATTTTGATGATGCGAGACTGGGTCATGTAACCCTATAGTACTGTATTGTAAACAAGTCATTACATGCACATATTCCTGCCAGTGCATGCTAGACTTCCTGAAAATAAACAAGTTCACACCTGCCAACACTTGCTTGTTAGGACCTGTTGGCTGACTTGACCATTGATTGGTTTGTCTTGCATTTTATGTCTTTATTTGGAAAATAATGTAATTACTACAACATTAACTCTGTAACACAACAGATGAAAACTGTATGAAAGGTTTTTCGAAATTTTCTTCTTTCCTTATGCTTCTACCACCCCCTTATTTTTATTCAGTGCCCCCTAATTGCACTCCAGGCTTCTACCCCCCCATACACACACTGTTCTAGCACCTCCTGGGGTTGCCCACTTTGGGAAACTATTAGTCAGTATCCCTGTGACTCCTCTAACCAAAACCCCCCTATAGAATGTAAGCTAAAGGAAGGCAGTGACTGTCCCAGTTTTGTATTTGTTTTCCCAGGGCTTACCAGTGTCTATTATATAAGCACATAAATGCTTATTCTTATCTTGGGTCTCACGAGGTGGGTTTTCCCTACCACTTGTGATCTTGATTCTACCCCAGAGCCTTTCTAAGACTTTTCTTCAATTGTACTCCAGGCTACTATCACCCTCCTGAATTATTCTGGTAACTCCTCAGGGCACCCACTTTGGGAACCTATGACTTAGAATGTACTCTTTCTATATCTTTGTTGAAATTAGATTTATTCAAGACCCACTCAGGTCCTACTCTTCATAAAAAGCTTCCTTCATTTGCACATATAATACACCCCTACAGTGGTGCCTAGCTGTGATTTAGCTATAAATTTGCTTAATAATTGTCTAATTGACTTGAAATTGAATAGTCACTGTCCTAATCCAATTCCCTTATAATAAAATCAATCAGGTATTTTCTCTCCATTTAGAAGATGAGGAAACTGAAGCCTAAAGAAAGGAAAAAACTTGGCTCAAACATAAATCAGGAACTCAGTTGAGATAACTGGGGCCTCCTGATGTCATATCCCAGTCTCTCTTAGCAAGATAAAGTCCTGCATCTCACATACAGATTTGGGGATCTTCAAATCACAGCCATATCACATCAGACGATATCGATTTTCTTATCTGTAAAATGGGGTTGCTGGACCAGGTGATCACTAAGATCCTTTCTAGGTCTGAAGCCTGTGGTCCAATGAATTCTTTTTGGGTTTTTTTTTATTGTAATACATTTTTTATTTTTTTGACTTTTTGACTTATTTGTTTACTTTTAGTTTACAAGATTCAGTTCCAGAATCACTTGAGTTTCAGATTTTTCTCCCCTTCC
>CM053595.1:101591117-101611169 GCA_028646575.1 Pseudocheirus occidentalis | reverse complement strand
TAGAAAGAACTATGGAGTCTGAATGCAGATCAAAGCACACTCTTTCCATTTTGGGTTTTTTTGTGTGTGTCTTTTCCCTTTTCTTCTCTTTCTTCTTTCACAACATGACTAATGTGGAAATATGTTTAACGTGAGTGTACTTGTATAACCTATATCAGATTGCTTGCCGTCTTGGGGAAGGGGAAGGGGAAGATAAGAGGAGAAGGAGAAAGGGGGGGGGGAGAAAAATATGGAACTTGAAATCTTTTCCCAAAAAAATGAATGTTGAAAATTGTTTTTACATGTTTTGGAAACAAATGCTATTAAATGTATTTTTAAAAGGGAAAAAATCTCATTTCCTTTGTTCTAAACATTTTTAAAAGAGATTATTTCTATTTCTAATATTCTACAGTTAAACTGAAATAGTCTGTGTTCTAAGATTCTTGTCATTTCTAATGTACTCTGTTGTAAGGTCCCTAACAGTTCCTAATATTCTTTGTGCTAAGGACCCCAAGGTCTCAACACCCCCTGTTCCCACCCTACTATTTTGTGCTTTCCAATGCTAGATTTTCTTCCAGATCCAACATTGTGTTCTGTGTTCTAAGATTTCCTTTCAACTTCAACGTTCTATGATTCTATGAAATTCTTCATCTATAACATTGGCATCCCACCATCCCTCCTATTATGCAAAGACTCTGCCCTTTCTCCCCAGCCTTTCTCCTCACCCAGCTCTTCCAAGGATCAGTCCTGGGCCCACATTTCCAGGCTGCATAAGTGACCTTCATACTTCCCATCTTTGCCATGAAGAGAACCCCTCTAAAGAGATTTCCAGATGATGACAGTAGTACTTAGAGCAGTGGTTCAACCTTCCTAATGCCTCGATCCTTTAATACAATTCCTCATGTTGTGGTGACCCCCAACCATAAAATTATTTTCATTGCTACTTCATAACTGTAATTTTGCTACTGTTATGAATTGTAATGTAAATATCTGATATGCAGGATGTATTTTCATTGTTACAAATTGAACATAACCCACAGGTTGAGAACTGCTGGCTAGAGGATCCTTAGAGCCATCAGCGGAGGGAGAGTCAGGGTTACTGAGGACAATGCAGATTACCCGGTGATATCCCTTTACTGGTTCACCTCCATGTTCATGGTCTTCCTGAACAAATAAATACCTGACGGATACTCTCTAATTTCATCTGGCTACTTGATCTTTGCCACTTTCCACCACTGTTTGGTGGTGTACTCTTTAGCAAGATTCTCAGCTGTGGCCAGCACTGTGGACCTCCTCTCTGTACAGATGCACATCAAGTTTTCCTGAAGCATCTTGCTTCATTGTCTTCATTGTCATGATCACCTTCAACAACGTTTGTCTCAAGTATGTTGGGGTAGCTTTCTGCAATGTCAGCCATTAGCTACCCACTGCTTTCAAAGTCTTGCTTTCTTACCTACTGTTCAAGCCCATCACCTCCTCCTTTACCCTGCTTGTCTGTGGTATCATCATCAACCTCTGACTCAATGTAGACCAGGAGGGAGAAGACCCCCCACAACACCTGTTGTGGCTTAGTATGCTGTTACACATACTTGTCAACTTTTATGTCTTCCTAAATGTCATTTAAACCAAGAATTTGCTGCTGGTAGTACAGAGCAGCATCTGATGCCTGATGTTCTGTGATAACGTCAACACCTGTGTCTTTTTTGCCCCTGCTGCTACTGCTGCTGCTGCTGCTGCTGCTGCTGGGTGGCTCAGTGAATAGAGTACCGGCCCTGAAGTTAGGAGGATCTGAGTTCAAATCCGGCCTCAGACACTTAACACAAAAAACTAGCTGTGTGACCTTGGGCAATTCACTTAACCCCAATTTCCCTACCTTCCCCCCTCCAAAAAGCAAAAGAAAAGAAAAACTTCAGAGGAACTTAGATCAAAAAGGACTTTATATGTAAAAGTTAACCCAAAGGGACTCTGCTGCTGCTGTTCCTGGGGAATCTGTAGACGCTGGTAGCCTTCAACAAACTGGTAGTGTCCACTTCTGGACTTGGTACCCTGGATGGCCTTTTTGGCTTTGCCGCTGACTATAAGATGAACCTAGACCTCTAACCCACAACACAGGCATGACCAAAGCCTGTGCCCAGATAGCCCTGGCTAGTCTCTGTTTTGAGATGAAAAACTTCCTCTGGTGGGGGATGAATATAATGATGCTGGGTGGCTCCTCTACCTACATGTGAATAGAGGATCTAGAGATGAAGAAGGCCCAGGAGCTGAACCTCAAAGAGGGTGAGAAAGTCAGTATGGAAGCATGAACCTTCTCTACCTAGTCTAAAACCTTGGATGGGGATGAGGGAGCTGGAGGCAGGGAAGAACCCTTCAGTGGGCAGGAGAGGGCATCATGGTAGAAATATGTTATCTTTGGGAGTGGAATCTTTAGGTCAGCAATTGTAGTGTCTATAGTATGGCATGGGGGGGTGAATATCACAATAAATTACACTTAAAGCTAAACAAAAGCTTCATAAAGTCAATTATTTCTCTAATCATTGTGCCCATTTATGGTTTACAAAGTGCTTTCCTCATAAATGCCCCATGAGAAAGCTTGCACAAGTATCATCCTCATTTTAGAGATGTGTAAGCAGAATCAGAGAGACAATGAGTTATTTAGCCAGTATCAGAAATAAGACTGAAACTCAGGTGTTCCCACAATTATTCTTCATTATTTTTACTACATCATGCTGCCTGAAAAGGGGCATCTACCCCTTTGTAAAAAGGAAGTAAAGACTGTCAGGGAGGAAGAGGAGGAGAATAGGGCTTCCCTCCCTCCTGATATCCTCTTTCATGGGAGATGTGCTGCCAATTGTTGTAAATGCCCCCAGTCGTCTCAATATCAAGAACAGGGACTGAGAGTGGCCTATGTGCTTCAATCCTTTCCTTTACCCCCATCCACCAAGTCATTTTGAAAGCAGTTGCTAAATTTGCTGCCCCTGCATGTGAGAAAGAAAATATGGCATCTGCCTCTGGGGTAGAAAAAAATACTCGGTATGTGAGAAGCAAAGAACCCTGGCTGAGGGAGGGAAGGGGTAGGAGTGGGGGGGGGGGTAGAGTGGCCTAGTGTACTTTGGAAGGAAGATTAACAAACTCATTTTCAGTGTAATAGCAGCCCTGATTTCAGCCTTGGCCCTTGGAGGTGCCCTGTCCTTAACTTAGGGAAAATGCAGTCTTGCTCCTCAGTCCATGGTTCTCTTTTGACCTGGAAGACATCTATCATGTGAAGAAATAGCTTTTGGCGCAGAATCCAGCATGGACAAAAGCCCTTCAGCTGCCATGTCACCTCTCAGTCATGGCTTCTGATGATCTCTCAGATGGGGTTGGCTGGAGTTTTGTCCTTGCAACCTGCGGGAAGCCTATCTATCCCTTGGTCTGCTGCTCACCTATTTTCTGGGCTATTATTTGGTGGAGGAGGTTCCCCTCTTCCAAGTTCTATGTGAAAGTGACATTTGACATCTTGCCCTACCTCTCTCCCCTCCTATCACCCCACACTCCCAAACTGAGATGTTCATATGATCCTCTGAGTGTTCTGAATAGTTCAGGAAAATGTAATTACTTCTTAATGCCATTTATGCCTGATCACAAAACAGGGGTCATAGGACATTTTATTCCAATATCCCCTGTTCTGGGTGCAGTTTTGGCCCACCATAGAATATTTTTTGTCTACCTATCCTTTTCCCTTCATGTGATCAATACTGAGTTAATTTTTTTTTATGATTTAATAAAAAGCTGAGCGTGAAGGACAAAAGAAAAAAAGAGATCACTGATAATTATGGGGAGAGCAGTTTCAAATGATGGGTCCAGAAGCCAGACTTTGAAGCACTGACTAGTGACCATATGGTGAAGAGATGGAAGCAATGTGTGTAGACAGCCTTTTGTAGGAGTATGCCTATTTCTGTTTGGCTGGAACTGGGTAACATGTTTTATATAACCATAACTTCAAATGGTATGAGCTGCATGCATGTATGTGACCACTTCAGAGGATTCTTTATTTGCACTAATTGGGACCTCCACATTTAAGGTAGTTCAAAGGATTAGGATAGTAGGGTTAAGTAAAGGCTTAAGGATTGGGGAGAAGTGAAGAACCTAGCCATGGTTATCAGAGGTGAAGGAGTCAAGTGAAGAGATACTAAAGACAAGAAAAAAAGAGAATAATCAAAAAGGAAAAGTCTTAGAAATGCACTGAGGTAGAATCAAGATCCAAATAGTAGGGAAAACCCACCTCTTCAGACCCAAGATGAGTATTAAGTACTTATGTGCTTATATAATAAGCACCATGGTAAGCCTTGGGAAAAGAAATACAAAATTGGGTCACTGCTCTCTTTTAGCATACATTCTGATGGGGAAGACAACATGTAGGAGAGTTTTAGTCAGAGGAGTCACAGTGATATTGACTAATAGATTCCTAATACTGCCCCCTGGGGGGCACTGAAATGATCCAAGGAGGCAGCAGTAACCTTGAGTACAAGGAGGGGGGGGAGTTGAATAAAAATAAGGGGGTGATGGAAACATAAAAAAAGAAAATAAGATAATTTTGAAAAACCTTTCATATATGTTTCATCTGTTGTGTAACAGAGTTAAAGTTGTTTTGATTACATTATTTTCCAAATAAACACACAAAATGCTAGTTATAACCAATCAGTGGTCAAGTCTGCCAACAGGTCTTAACAAGCAAGAGCTGGCTGTTGAACTTATTATGACGCAGTCAGGAAGTCCAGCATTCAACAACAGGAATATCTGTGTGTAATAACTTGCTTCATCAAAATTTCATTGCAGGGGAAAAAACCCCATAAATTTTCAATAAATTATTAAATTTAAGATGCATCATTTTTTAAAATTGCATTTTTTTGAAATTATATAAATTTCATTAAAGGGTTAAAGAAAGTAGATTTGGGGAGGGGAAGAACTAAGTAATGTTTTTTTAGGGGGAAGTAAGACAAATGAATTTGGGAACCTCTGCATTTAGGCAGTCAACAAAAGAGATCATGGTATTGATTAGATTTCAAATCCTAACTGATTGTGATAGAGGGGTTGAGTATACACAAACTGATGACAAATGGACCTTTTTTGAAGATTAGACACATGCTTAGTTTGTCATTTTCTACTCACTGACTCACCAATAATTGATCCCAGTATGGGAGTTCCAAAGCAGAGTGGAATAAGTACCCTCAGAGCATACATGGCCTCTGTAAAAAAAGATGAAAATGGGGGATGAATACGTTTTTTTGAGGCCTAAAGAGACATGAGGGCACTAACCTGTATTTTCCCAGCAAAGAAGGCAAGGGTCCTTTGCTGAGGGAAGGGTAGTTAGTTGGAGAAGCCAAAGATCTCTCTTCTAAATTGACCGAAGGAAGAATACATATGCACACAGAGTTGGGTATAGAAATACATCTCACTCAACAGAGAAATAGTAGGAAAGGGGAGAAGGGAGAATTAGAAGAAGGGATTATTTCTAAGCAAAACAAACTCTCAAGTTGTACAAAAATATTTATAGCTTTTTTGAGGTGGCTTTGAGGTGGCAAATGGGAATCTCAGGGAGGATAAATAGCAGAAATGGTTGAACAAGTTATGGTATGTAAATATCATGGAATACTGTTGTGCTATAAGAAATTATCAAGGGGATAGTTTCTGAGAAATCATGGAAAGCTTTATATGAACTGATGGAGAATGAAGTAAACAGAACTAGAACCATTTATATGACAACAATAAAGTAAAGACAAACAATTCTGAAAGAACTGAGAACTCTGATTGGTGTGATCACCAACCACAATTCCAGAATAATGACACTACCCACCTCCAGATAAAGGGCTCAGAAGATGAAGACATATTTTGTTGGACGTGGCCAATGCAGACATTTGTTTTGTTTGATTAGATATAGATATATAAAACCAGGCTTTTTTCTTTCCTTTTTATTTCTCAATTGGGAGAAAAAATATACACGAGTGTACACACACCCATGTTTATGTGTATTATACATGTATACATAGATATGTGTACATACATATATGTGGGTGTATGTATACATATATGTATGTATAAGCCCAGTAATTAGATAACTTTTAGTGAATATGGTTAGCAGTTACATGAATTTCTCCAGCTAAGCTGGTGCTCATCTAGGAAGTGAGAAAGAATTTTGGAGTGATACAGGTTTTGGGTTTGGTCAAGTGTGACTGGTATTTTCTGATTTCTTTTACTTTCTCAATTTCTTCTTCCATCACTCCCTCCCTTACCCCCCTTAAAATTGCTTTGTATTATTTTGTAGATGTTTATTTCTGTACCTGTATTTCCAGTCAAATGGGAAAGTGACTGAAGGGCAGCTGATAACATATGGTCACCTATAAAGTCAAGGCTTTTAAGGGAGAAACTAACATGAAGTTGTGATGAGGATGAAGACTACATTTAGGGAAGATGAGGCACAACGTGAGATGAAGCAAAGAGGAACTTCAGAATGCTGGTGGAGGTGGGACAATTATGGATGATGGTGGGATCAGGGGTATGATGTTGTTGGACTGAGTTAAGAGAAAAGGCTTTAGGAGGGCTATAAACTTGGCATTAAAGGTAACATTAATGTATATATTTAATTAAAGAATAAAAATGTAGAGGTTGCAGTAAAAAGGAAGACTATAAAAGCCAGCAACTGAACTTGAGAAAGCAGGGAGGAGGACCTACACGTCAGCAGATGGCTGCAGCAAGGAGCTGGCTGATAACCACGGATGGAATAAATCTCCAAGGACAGGCTGCTGAATGATGGTAGTGAAGGAATGGTCTGAAAGTGACCAGGAGAAATGAAGCATATGCCTTCTCCTCCTACCAGTCAGTCCTGTGTTTCCAGTGAATGAGAGGAGCACCTACTGCAGAGGGTCCAGGCTCCTGTAAGTCCAAAGTGAAGGTTATCAGAATAAAGGGAAGTCTATTAACAATTGCAAGATTTCCACAGGGAGAAATAAGAGGGCAGAAGATGCTACAGAGGAGCAGAGCAAGGATAGTGATGGAAATATAGGAAGAGTGTATTTGCTTAAATGGGTGTTAACTCTGAAGTATACAATATTCCAAGAGAAATGAGAGCCAAGAATTTTGGCTGTAACCAGCTAGGTTGGTGGTGGTACAGCCCCACCTTTAGGGTCATTTATGACAAAGTATGAAGTAGGTTCTAGGCCTCACCAATTCAGAGGATGCCAGGATCTTGTAATTCTGAGACCCCAAAGTTGAAGAATAAAGTGGTTATCTGGGCCAGGAGGGTTAAGCTGAATTCAGTCAAAAGCTGTAACAGACCATCTTCCAAAGATGGCTGAGAATTAGCACTTGCTACATATGGCAGGTATATCCTGTCTTATAAATTAATGCCTCCCAAGTAATTAAGACCTTCAGAAATGGCTTGAATCATCACCCCTGTGTGTCTTGTGATATGAATTGATAATTATAAGCCACTTTGCCTTCCTAGACCTCAGGCATGTGAATAATTTGCATTTCTATACTACTTAAAGGTTTTTAAGAACTACCTCCCAATGAGCCTATGAGGTTTGTTAAAGAGCTGTGATTGCTTAGTATAAGAACTCACTCTCCTCATCAGTATATCAGAAAAGAATTACCTAAAGTCTGAGTTCTCAGGTACCTGAGAAGTGAGGTGAATTGTCCATTCTCAGCGAACTATTGTCAGACGCTGGATTTGATCCCAAGTCTGCCTGGATCCAAGTCCAGCATTATTCAACTCCAATGTCTCCCTAAGGATTATTATTCCATTGTAATAGTTAAGGGACCTGAGGCTCAGACAGGTTAATTAATTTTCCCATTTTCACTCAACTATTAAATGTCATAGTCAAGATAAGAAACTATGCCTTTTCTTGATTCTTCAAATTAGACACTGGTCTTAATCTCTAAAATTTTTTCTGTTCTAAGATCCAGTGATATCCTAATTCGCACAAGAAAGGAGCTGTATGTCTTCTGCATCATGTCAAGTGCTATATAGCATGAGAGATTTGCTATTTATATTTCGGGTCTGGTTAGTTGTAATGGGTAACAGTTTTTTACTCAGAGGTGGATTCTTTTCAATTTAATTCTAAGGCTCCTCCTTGTTTCTCTCCAAGAGACACAGCTCTATCCATAAAGCAAACAAATGGGTTATTTTTTTTAAAAAATCAAACAACTTTTATTAATATTGCAAAGAAGACACGTATAGTGACAATCTCTGTGTATAGCAGCAACATCAAGAAACTCCCTTTTCTCCCTTCTTTCCTGAACAGCTCCCTTGCTAGATCCTGACTAGATCTGTTCTGGAGAAGAAGAGTCTCAGCCTCAGAGTGGGTAGGAACTGATCTATGTAAGAGATCCCTCAACATGAATGTAACTTTGTCTGAACACATTCAACCTTTGGGACAAGGATGTTGAGGAAGAGGAATAAGGCATTTCGGCCCTTTCCTAATCCCAAGGACCAACCCAGTTATACCAGTCACAGGATAAGGACACAGACACACCAGTGGTACTGACCAGCTGAGGACAAAAGTGTGGTCTCATCCCTCAATTCATCATTAGCCCTACCTGGGATGAGATCTGAGATGGGGACCAACAAAACAAAACAAGAAAGGAGGGGCTTGGGTGTGTACTAGTCCCACCTATGTTTTGCTTTCTAAAGAGGTCTTTGGTTTTATTAGGTGTCTCAGTCTAGGAGTATTGTGGTCCCAGAATGAGGGAGCCTCTCAGCTTCCTCCTGCTTCACCCAGAGGAAAGGGAGATGCCCTACATCACTGTAGTCTCCCAACTGCTGATCAATCTCTGTCAGCTCACAAGGCTCAGCCCATATGTCCACAATCTTCCCTAAAGTAGAACAGCGTTCCTCCAGCTCTGCTCCTTCACTCTGCATCAGCAGATTGGCCAACTCCCTACTGAGGCTCTGGATCACATCCCCTCTACCCTCTTCCCAAGCCTGGTTGATGTTCAAGTCTTTGACAGGATCCTGAAGCTCCCCATGGGGCCCAAGGAAGTGCTGGTATCGCTTCTGCCACCGCCTGCATACCATGGCCTCCCTCACAGGCTCCTTGTTGGTGTGAAGCATAGCAAGGATATGGCGACATGGTAAATGATAGCGCTGCTGGAAGGAGCAGCTGCAATTGCACCCATCCTTGCTAACCTGGTGGGAGTCTTCCAGCAACTGGACTTCTGCTGTACTGCCAGCCACTTCTACCAGCTGGGTAGAATTCTGTACGATTTCCCACTCATTATGGCAGAGCTGGAAGGCAAGCTCAGAACCATTCTTCTGCAAGGCCTCTAGCATGTCACCCCAAAAAGCCTGCTGCATTTGTGGCTTCTGCTGTGACTGCTTCTGAGGAAACAGGGCGGTGGCTTCATTAGGAAGCTTGGATGTCTTAGACAGGTTCGATACATAGTTATCTGTGGTTCTCTTGGGTCTCAAAGGAATAAAACCCTTTGACTTAGCCTTCCCCCCACTAGGGAGAGGTTGGGGCGAATTCTTCGGTCGCTTGGTGTTGAAAAAGTCAACATAATCTACAAAACGCAAAATGCAGCCCACCAAGGACTGCTGTTCCCTGAAGAGATTAGATACTTTACTTGTAACCAGGTCAAGGCTGTCCATGTAGGTACTACAGGCATGAAGACCCTTTCTGGCATGCATATACCAAAGCAGCTCACAAGAGAACCAGTGGACCTGCAGGTAGCTATAGAGGTCCTTGTCTAGGAGGGTCTCTGCCATCCTAGAGAGTTTCTGTAGGCCAGGGCCTGAGGCAACAAATACTGCTTCTCGCAAAGCCTCCTTCATCAAATGCTTGAAGGACTGACTGGCCCGGCTCCTCTGCAGCTTCTTCTCTAGGAGGCGGGCTGTGTGGTAGATGGAGAGAAGCACTCGAGCTAATGGGAAGAGCTCCTGCACCACATCTCGGTGCTGGAAGGATGGTTCCACAAAGATGACCCTGACCTTGGACCAGTCAGAATTGAACTCAGTGAAGACACTCAGCATCTTGGCAACAGAGGAAGATGTCTCTTCCCTGAGCACTGCAAAGTGTACCACCCGTCCCTCCCGCTCCTTGCTTTCTACCAGGAAGGCATAAAGCACATGACCATGGGCATTTTCAACCCGGTGTAGCAGGAGGTTCTCTGGGAAGCGAACAAAGAGGTCCTGCATCTTGCTGCTCTGGAAGCTGAATCGGTCAAGGTCTTGGTTGCTGCCCACACTGAGAGATGCCATGGATCCCATGTCTGTCTTAAGGAAATTCTTCATCACTTCTGCCACGTGGACCAGGTCCAAAGAGGTGATGCCCTCTTGCCTCAGTTCAGGAAGAACAGGGCCCTCATGGGGGAAAGAGGATGGCTCAGCTAAGGATTTTTTTGCCATGCCAGTCTCCTCAGAGCTGGTCTTCCCATGCTGGGGTTCCATACACAACAGTTTTGACTGCAGTTTGACAGAGGGCTCCGCCTGGGAGTTCTTACACAGTTCTGAGCCTCTTTGCCCAGGAGAGGAGCCAGCTCGTGGGACAGTAGCAGTTTTGGTTTCAACGTGAATGTGCTGGGTGTTCAGTTCACTGATAAACAATCTGTCTAATTCCTCATCATACTGTAGGACTATGTATGCTGGGCACATGCTGGGCTCCACCTTCTGCTTTCTGTATGATTGGGCACGGGTACAAACAAATTTCACTTGCATATACCTGAGGAAGAAAGGAGAACAATAAAGATACTGCAATGCTAGGTGAGATTTCCTTAAGTCTAAGGACCCCAGTATGCAACATCCTAAGGAATCGCAGGAGTACAGTCAAAAAACTGAAGAAGCACCATCAAGCAACATGACAGTAAAGAGAGAAGGAACAACTCATGTGTAGGCTCAGTGCCACTGCAATGAAGTATAAGCAAATGGTCCTAGTTCATAGCTATGGTACAGAAGGCTAAGAGCTGGAAGTGACCTTGGAGATAAGCTAGTCTAAGCTTCCCCACTCCCTACACAGAAAACTGAGGAACAGAGAAGTGAAGTCCAATGCTCTTACCATGAGCACAACACAGTGTGCTATTATAGAAACTATTCTAGAAACTTAGAGCAGGAAGAACATCAGAGGTCATCTAGGCCACCTCCTACTCAAATATGAATTATCTTTTACATCATCACTGCCAGATGGTTATATAGCTCATAGACCTCTAGTAACAAAGAACTTACTTCCTTCTGAGGTGGACAATTCTACTTTGGGACAGCTCGAATTGAAAGGAATGTTTTCTTTCTATGAAGCTGAAATCTCCCTCATTGTAACTCCCACCCACTGATTCTGGTTCTGTCTTCTAAAACCAGGCCAAGTACATTGAATTTCTGATTCATTTCCCTTGCATCCCTCCTAAAGACGCCAAACCAGTTTTGAGTCACAGCTCTGATAATTATTAGCTCTGTGACTATGGATAAGTCATTTCACCATTCAGACCTTAAGCTTCTTTACCTATAAATTTCAGTGGATCTTAATTATTTCTCGATACTACAGATCCCAGCCCATCCATGCCTTCTTATGCTAGACATAACTCTTTTCCACATCCTCTCATAAGTTTTCCGCAAAGAGTCCACCCAGCCCAATGCAGGCCTACCTTGATCTCTCTTGATATTATATAGAATGTAGCAATTATAAGGCTCCTAATTTCTATGGGATCATTTTATTCACTTTCTGCTAATCTTTGGTTACTGAAGATGTGGTCGTACATCCCAAAGCAGGGGAGCATCAAATCCAGACACATGCATCAGGTAGGGTGTTATGATCAATGCTACTCATTATTTGCCTATTTCTCTCTTTTCCCTCTGGAGTCACCACTTTCTCTCTCCAAACATGGAAAAGGATTTTATAATAAGGACCTGGTGTCCCAGTTTTCATTACAGAAACCCTCTTGCTTACCTATCTGCATCTTACCTAACTAGTTATTTCAAATACCACACCCTAAGAAAATAAATGCCTTTGCCACAACAGTCTCTCCGTTTTTGTGAATTAAGGGCACTTTTTATAACTTAATCATACACTGCCTTGTGATATCTTGCACTGTTATTTTATTGTTTGACTTTTCATGTGTTTTTCTTCATAAAGAGGACTAAATCCCAACTCCTTAGCCTGCTATTCAAGGTCTTCTACTGCATGGTAACCTCTACATTTTCTACCTTCTCTTACTACATCCCTTCACTTATGTTATCCTAGTTAATCTGCAACATAGCCAATCATCAACTTTCCCAGGGGTAACGTTGCTGGAAAATGATGCAAAACTAAAAAAGCTTTAACGTTCACACACTGAACCTCTGGGAAAGAGGGTGTTAAGTTCTGTCAATCGCCAAAAACTGTAATCTTCCCTTTTTAAATTAACAACTGTAATCTCATACTAGAAACTGCTGGAAATATACTTTTCTACATACAATTCTTTATAACAAAAAAAATCAATTTTGATATTATACACTTTTTTCTTAGAATAGAATTAAGAAAAGAATTAAGTAAAAAAGAATTAAGTAAAATCTATAATAATACAAGTCATTCCCCAATTGATAAATGGTCAAAGGATATGAACAGGCAATTTTCAGAGGTAGAAATTAAAGATATCTATAAGCATATTTTAAAAAAAAATGCTCTAAATCACTATTGATTCGAGAAACGCAAATCAAAACAACTCTGTGGTACCACATTTCTCTAGCCAGATTGGCTAAGATGACAAAACAGGAAAATGACAAATGCTGGAGAGGATGTGGAAAAACTGGAACACGAATGCACTGTTGGTGGAGTTGTGAACTGATACAATCATTCTGGAGAGCAATCTGGAACTATGCCCAAAGGGCTATAAATAACTGCATACCCTATGACCCAGTAATACCACTTCTGGGGTTGTATCCCAAAGAGATCATAGAAGTGGGAAGAAGACCCACATGTACAAAAATATTTATTGCAGCTCTCTTTGTGGTAGCAAAAAACTGGAAATTAAGGGGATGCCCATCAATTGGGGAATGGCTAAACAAGCTATGCTATATGAATGTAATGGAATACTGTTGTGCTATAAGAATGGGGAGGACATGGTCTTCATATTCACCTGGAGAAGCTTAGACAAACTGATGCTAAGTGAGAAGAGCAGAACCAGGAAAAATTTGTATACAATCATAGACACGTTGTATGTGTGATGACTAACTCTGATAAACTGGACTCTTCTAAGCAATGTACAATTATAAGAAAACTCTACAAGTCTCAGGATGGAAGGAGATATCTACATTCAGAGAAAGATCTAGAAAGAACAGAGTTTAAATGGAGACTGAAGCAATCTACATGCTACCATTCTTTTTCATGTTTGGTTTTCTTTCTTTTTTCCCCATTGTTCACTCCAGTGGTTACAACCCTTCTATGCAACCTGACTAATGTCCAATGTGAAAGTATTTGTGATGAGGTGTAGGCTCTGGGACTCCCCCTCCCCTTTTGAGCTCTCCTTGAATCTATGAGGTATATACTCTGGGAAACCTCTTGGAAGTCTAATTGAATCTTGAGGAGGCATTTGCAGAGGCCATTAGTATTTCATTGTGGCT
Organism: Pseudocheirus occidentalis; assembly: GCA_028646575.1. Taxonomy (NCBI): domain Eukaryota; kingdom Metazoa; phylum Chordata; class Mammalia; order Diprotodontia; family Pseudocheiridae; genus Pseudocheirus; species Pseudocheirus occidentalis. The sequence goes on along the minus strand of CM053595.1, from coordinate 101,597,629 downwards.
GGGCCCAAACCTGTTACTAGCCTGGCCCTCCATTGTCCATCTGCTTCCCACCTTGGAGCCTACCAAAATATCAGTCCCCCTCCCCAAACTCATTACTGGAGTTTGACCTCATTAATTCCACCTGAAGTCCCTCCCCAAACTCATTACTGGAGTCAGACCTCATTAACTCCACCTGAAGTCCCTCCCCAAACTCATTACTGGAGTCAGACCTCATTGGCTCCTCCTGAAGACCCTCCCCAGGTTCCTCCTCTGAACCACCCCTAGATTCCTCTGTATATAAGACCCCATCTTCCCTCCATCTTCCTGAGAGTGCAGTGGAATGGCTTAGCCTAGAGTTGCTCTGTGTGAAAGCTCCATAAAACAACTTAGCATAGACTGGCTCCTAAGAGTCTACCCCATATCTTTCAATAAACTTTACTTTTTCTTTGGCTGAGAAGACTTGAGTGGAATTCTTTCAGCAAGACCCGGCATGTTGGTATTTTGGGGTCTTGGGCAGCGCTAACCCTCTTTGGGTACCTCTTCATTTGCAGATCCTATATTTGATTGTATGCTGGGGGGGAGGGGAGAAACTCAAGGGATTGTGGAACTGAATCTTGTAAGCTAAAAGTAAATAAACAAATCAATTAATAAAAAAAAAAAAAACAAAAAATAGTAACCCATAAAATGCAATACACAAAATAAAACTCGTAACATGCAAAACATTTTTTCTTGCTAACAGTCCCCTAGAATTCTGTGTTTCATGCTAACATCTTGTTAAAAAAAATAAAACAAAACAAACCATTGATTTCAGACAACATTCATTTTTAATAACATATGAGTTCCTATAGTACCATAAATACTTTCCTCCTTTTTGTGGATATAACAAGTCATTGATTCCTTAACACCAAACTCAGGGGTGACAATGGCTGCAGAAATTCTGGCAAGAAGTTTATCTAACACCTTAATTTCCTCACTAAGTGGTATCACTGGCTTTGCACATTTGGGCTTAGTGCCCAAAGGACTTGCACTACTTTTGGGGACCATAATTGAAAAACAAAACTTGAGTTTTCAAGGCAAACAATTAAACTATACAATTAATGTGAGGAGCTATCTTTAGAATGGTAGGGTGAATGAGACTAGTGAAGCACCTAGTAAAATACTAGCTGCTCCACTAACTTTTGTCCATTGTGCCTCTCATTAGCCTGGAATGTGCAGAGTTGCTAAGACAAACAAGAAAATTAAATAAGTAAAATCAAACAAATGTTTAACACTGCAAAAGTTAAGCCCTTGAATACTGAGGACTGACTGCACTTGTTAGCCTTCATAACAGCCAGCTCTTCCCACCTTCATGCCTTTGCCTGTACTGTTATCTGTGACTAAAGCACTCTCTTCCCAAACCCTGCTGAAATGTTACCCATCTTTCAAGTTCTAGTTCCAACACTTGCTATTCTAGGAAGCTTTTCTTGAACATTCCAGTAAGAAATCTTTTTTCCTTTTAAATTTACACAGCACTTTCTCCCTATCTAATGCTTATCATAGACTATGCTATACTATAATTACTTACTGGATATTTATTTTATTGTACTGTGTATTGTCCTTCCTGTTAAACTTAAACACATCACGAGCACATAAATCGTGTCTTAAACATCCTTGTATTTTCTGTAGCAGCTAACAAAGGAGTACATTGCAGGCATTCAATAAATGCTTGCTGAACTAATATTCTATTTCTTTTCAAAAGTCTCAATAAGTAGTTTTCATAGGCATTGATGGCTACCACTTATCATTTACTAATCACTGTGCAAGCATATATCTGAACTCAGGCTTTAGAAACTAAAATATATTTCTTTCATACTTTCCTTTAGAAAAGCAAAAAACCCCAACCCCATCAAACCAAAACCCCAACCCCATCAAACCAAAACCCCAAGAAATCACACTCTAACCTATTTTCCCATCTCAAGGACCTCACAGTCTAATGGGGGAGACAATATGCAAACAATTATGTATGCAAAAGATACAGGGTAAATTTGATGTAATCTCAGAGAGAAGACACTAGCATTGAGGGGGGAGGAGGGCTCTTGTAGAAGGCCAGATTTCAGCTAAGTCTTGAAAAAAGCCAGGGAAGCCAGGAGGTAAAGACAAGGAAAGACACTGCAGGAATGGATATCATCCAACTTGGAGTCAAGTCGGAAAGTTCTGGGTTCAAATACTGTCAGCCATTTACCAGGTATGTGGCCTGGGTAATGCATTTAATCTAATCTTGGTTCCTCAGTTTATTCACCTGTAAAATGAAGGGATTGGGCTTGAAGAAAGGCTTCTAACATCCTTAACAGTTCTAAATCTATGATCTTATACCTTGGATAGACATCACAAATGGACCTTAAATTGGGCCCAGAACTGAAAACAGAAGAGTAAGCTAGATTACTTTGGGGAAATTGCAAAGTTCTTCTAATGACTGACCCCTGAAACAAAGGCCAATTTTTTAAATTCCAAAATTTTTCTACCATTATTGTATGGGCTTTCAGTCGCTGAACTCTGCCATCTCTGAAGAATGCAAATGAGGATCACCCAGAAGGCAACAGAAAGGTTCCTGGTAAGTATGGGTAAGCAGCAATATATCATGGATATGGGATCAAAAGGACAGGCAAAGTCAAGAATGTCATAAAAACAACATAAGATTCAAAAAGAAGATACACTAGTCACATAGCAATGGCAAAGAATAACCAATGGACCACTGTTATCCTTGTGGTGTCAAGAGAAAGTAAGATGGATCCCTGTAATGAACTCCTGAAAGAGTCATAGAGCCATCTGAGTTTATTATAAGGAAAACCTTCCTAACCACCTGAGCTGTCAAAGAGTAGGATGGAGTGCCTTAACAAGCAGTCAGTGCCTTCCTCACTTGAAGCCTTCTGGTGGAGGTCAGATGATCACTTGTTAGGGATGAAGAATAAAGGATTCTTGTTTGGGTACAGGTTAAACAAGAAGAATTGAGGTCCCCTATGAATCAAAGACTAATTGATGGGTGGAACTGGCCACACACCCCCTCCTTGGGAGTATTATTACCGCATAAACTCTTAGCTGCTTACAATGAGGGCCAAGGTATTTTACCCACCCATTTGCAGTAACTTAGTTAGCATGGCAGGGTTTGAGCCTAGCTGGTCTTGCTACTCTGTACACGAAACTAAGAAAAACAGGATGTGCCTACATGGGCATCACTAGGGTGGAGGGAGCAAGATCTGAAAGATGCCTGCATCTCCTATTGGTACAGTATATGGACAGCTACACAGTTGATTGGGCTATATAAAAACCTTGGGAGTTGTCTGCTACTAACAAACCATGCAACCTTGTTAGACTAGACAAATACTGTCTGGTAATTTTTTTTTACATGTATAATAAGTATTAAGCCTCTTCTTCTCTTAGGGCCTCAGTTCTCCTTAAACTGACGGAGTTGGGATAGATGATCATTAAAGTTAAAATGCTCTAGCATTCTATGGATGATGTTTCTAAACAGCTCTAATATTCTACAACATTCAATTCCTTTTCCTCCTTTCATCTCCTGCGAGTCAGCCTGTCATCACATTCTAAAGATTCTTCCTATAACTCCCCTTCCTTACCCTTCCCCCAACTGCCCCTTTTCCATTCCCAATGCACAGTGTGATACAAAATGGGAAAAAACAATATAGTCAGGTACTGTTCTTGAATCCCAGCCCTGTTACTTATTAGCTTGGGAAAATGGCAGGGGGGGAGGGAAAAATGGAAGGGTTCTTGCAATCCTAAATACTATAGTCCTAACCTAGAACCTTTTTAACCTCATGGTAAATTTACAATAGAGGTGTCATAACTAGCCTGCCACTCTTTTATCACTCACTGGATCCTTAGGTAACACTACTAATTTATATTATTTCCTTTTCAATATCCCTGTATTAATATTATTGTCTCAACTGAATTGAGTTTCCCTAAGGTTATAAACAATGTTTTAAGATAGAACATAAAGAATACTGGACTCAGAGTCAGGAAGACTGGGTTCAAGTCTTGGCTCTTTAATTTACTAGCTTTATAACCTTGAGCAAGTCAGTCTCTTTCTCCAAGCCTCAGGTACCTCATCTATAGACCTAAGGAGAGGTGCTCTACTGACTTGAACAGAGTTCTCCAACCTGCGGGGGACCACAGGGTAACTGCCTGCAAGGCCTGGGAATCCAAGTGTCTCCAAGCTTCATTACTTAAATATGCATGTAATTCCAACAAAATATGGAGGGCAAACAGTAAGCCTTTTATTCACAGATTTATGTCACCAATCCTTCATTTATGGCCAAAATGGAAAAAAATTCTTCAAAGTTAACCTTTGCACAAAAGTACCCAAGTGACTTCTGGCTATGAGTTCTTTATGATTCATCAAGCTTTGAAGTATCTGATGTTTTTAAAGTTAAGTTTGTATAAGTGGATTTTCTGCATTTGTTGCATTGATATCTAAATAATGAAACAAGCTGAATGTCAAACTCCATCTAAGACTAGAATTTTCATCACTCCAAGCTGCCAGGCTCAGAAAGTTGCAAAACAACAGCAGCAGTAATTTCATTTGAAAACTCCATTAAAAGAATGTAACAAATCAGCAAACACCACCTTTAAGAATAAGATTATTTGGGGCCGAATAGAGCACCAGCCCTGGAGTTAGGGGGACCTAAGTTACACTTACTAGCCATGTGACCTTGGGCAAGTCACTTAACCCCAACTGCCCCTTCAAAGAAGCAAAACAACAACAAAAGAATAGGATTATTTTGCATATGTATTTCTAGCTTTCAAATGTATAGATTTGTGAAGAATAAAATCCAAATTATTATTAAAGTGTTAAGGAGTTCTCTTTTCTTTTTATCAATGGATAATAATGGTAGTAAAAATAGGGATCCATGACATAAACAAAAGGAGTCTACCTACTTGACAAAGGCAAGAACCCTTGGACTACAAGTTCTCCCATCAGACTGTCTACTTGCCACAAATATGCATGCGGTCTATGGCCTTGTGTTAATCCACAGCTTTTCTTCTTGCTGATTCACCTTGTACGTGGCTTCCTATCTTTCCTAACATAGGACTATATATGGTTTAAAGCACCCTGAAATAGAACGCAGAAGACATGGATTTTCTTTCTGGTCTCATCACTCATTTGGGCAAGTTCTCAGCCTTAGTTTTTTGCCTAGGAAAAATGGGAGTAATAATCTCTGGCCTACATACCATAATGTTTTAGGGGCTGAATACAATCATGTATAAAGAAATGGTTCATAAACAGTAACATGCTCCTGTAGAGGTAAGAAGTATGAGCCATATTTCTATACTACTTTACAAGGTAATTTCCTCACGACAGCCTGATGACATAGGGAGTAGACGTCTGTAGAAGTCTTATCCTTTCTATCTCACAGATGAGAAAACAGCCCTGACTATGACTGCAATTCATTTGGCTTTTAGGACATACTATAAGAGTCTGGAGGGCAGGGACGATATAGATTATTTCTTTCATATAGCGCTAAAGCACAGCGAAGAGTGCCTAGAAGATACTTAGTAAAGAATTCATTGCTACCAAAAAAATTACTTTACAGAACTAGAAAAAATAGTGACAAAATTCATTTGGAAGAACATAAAGTCCAGAATATCAATACAATTAATGAAAAGAAATGTTAAGGAAGGTGGCCTAGCCATACCAGATTTTAATCTCTATTATAAAGCAGCAGTCCTGAAAACTGCCTGGTACTGACTAAGGAAGAGAATAGTGGATCAATGGAATAGACTGGGTACAAAAGACTCAGTAGTCAATGACTATAGTAATCTACTGTTTGATAAGTTCAAAGACCCCAATTTTTGGGTTAAGAATTCACTATTTAACAAAAACTGCTGGGAAAATTGGAATATAGTATGGCAGAAACTGGGCCAAAGTCAAGTCTAAATGGATGCGTGATCTAGATATAAAGACTGATACTGTAAATAATCTGGAGAAGCATGGAATAGTTTACCTGTCAGATTTATGGAACAGGAAAGACTTTATGGCCAAAGAAGAGTTGGAGAGCATTATAAAATGCAAAATAGATAATCTTGATTACATCAAACTGAAAAGTTTCTGTACAAACAAAGCCAATGTGACCAAGATTAAGAGAGAAGTGGGACATTGGGAAAGAATATTTACAACCAGTGTCTCTGATAAAGGCCTCATTTCTAAAATATACAGGGAATTAAATAAAATTTACAAGAATGCCAGTCATTTCCCAATTGATAAGTGGTCAAAGGATATGAACAGGCAATTTTCAGAGGTAGAAATTAAAGATATCTTTAAGCATATGGAAAAATGCTCTAAATCACTACTGATTCGTGAAATGCAAATCAAAACAACTTTGAGGTACCACATCTCACCAGTCAAATTGGCTAAGATGACAAAACAGGAAAATGACAAGTGCTGGAGAGGATGTGGAAAAAGTGGAACTCTAATGCATTGTTGGTGGAACTGTGAACTGATACAACCATTCTGGAGGGCAATCTGGAAGTATGCCCAAAGG